>MJHO01000007.1:2439064-3039064 GCA_002076135.1 Xerophyta viscosa | reverse complement strand
TGTACAGCATATTAGTTGAACAACATTTTACGTCTTCCGAAAGATATCACAAAATTAACATACACCAGTCATTGCAGGTAATATATGGAATCAAGCTTAGAAAAAGCAAATACTGTGGCTACTCTCTTACTGATGCATTCTATCAGCAAAATGTTCTGGACAAAAATAAACCAAATCCTAAAACAGGACCTTTGTTTGACATAACTAGGACAAAATAAAATTATCACTCCTACATCACTGCACTACCGTCTCACAAGTCTGACGGCACTAACATAATGGATAGCATCAACCTTAAAATTCAAGGTGGTGATTTAACGACGAAATTCTGCATCTAACGATAATCACTATCTAACTTAATCATCATCTCAAAAAGTAACTCGGATGTTAACAGTACCTATAAGTACAGAAAGATCTAGCAACATTATATAAGCAAGGTTTTAAATACCGTTTCGTGCTGAGTTTCGGTAAGTTCAAAACTTGAGACGTGCCGACTGTACTGTCCCGACCGTGTCGAAAATACAATTTTATCCATTTGAAAATCAATTAAAAAATTAAAAAAGTACATAATAATTTATAAAAAATTCCATATACAATTCATAATCATTTATAAATTGAATG
The DNA here is from genome assembly GCA_002076135.1 of Xerophyta viscosa. Lineage (NCBI taxonomy): Eukaryota > Viridiplantae > Streptophyta > Magnoliopsida > Pandanales > Velloziaceae > Xerophyta > Xerophyta viscosa. The sequence goes on along the minus strand of MJHO01000007.1, from coordinate 3,038,446 downwards.
TACTAACTTTAAGAACTATCGCATAGTGTCAACATTAGCTCTATATTTAAAGAAAGACCGAACGCGTTCAATCCTGCTCTAAACTCATAGATTTTTTATTTTTTTTTAAAAATATTTTATATATTTAAAAAATAAAAAAATTTAAAACATAATTTTAGAATTTTAAAAAATATAAACGGGAAGAAGTTATAACGTGTGAGCCGCGCAGATAAGTTTATCTGCACGGTGCGCACATATAAAAAAAGAAAAAATAATTTAAAAATATTTTTTGAAAAAAAAATTAACATTAAAGTTATAGATTTTGATAGTTCTATAAATTTAATATTGAAAGGTTTTTCAAAAATACTTATAAATAGATATTTTGGAACTGAAAAAATTAACAGATATTAAAAACAGTTTTAAAACCAACTTCCAGTCCGTTAAGCTTTCGACTTCTAAAACATTTATTTAGAAGTATTTTTTGGAAAAAAATTTAACACAAAAATTGTAGATTATCTATAACTTTTATGTTAAAATATTTTCTAAAAAATATCTTATTTTTTTTTAATAACCAAATTTTCATAAACAAGTCGCGGACGCGGGCAAGGAAGAAGAACAGTAACTTCGAATAAAAGACAAAAAAACTCCAGCATGCCGGGCGGCACCGAGCGTGCCATCTGGCATTTAAAACCCTACATACAAGACGAGCTGAAAATAGTCAAGCCTAGAAAAAAAGTCGCCCAGTTATACTAAAATGCTTGTTCCCATGCTGAGAAGTCAAACTACCAATACAGAAGCACATACATGCAAAGAAAAAGTAGCACGGTAAACATCCAGACAACAAAGAGAAACAAGTTCAAAGGTAAATTTCATAGACTTCAAGAACTATCAACATTATATACTTAATAAATTTCACAAGTAACAGAGTGGAAGTATCCAGAACCTGTGGGGGAACCTCTGCACTTGGAGGGGTCGCATTATTCCTTGCTATAAAGGTGTTTCCCAAACTCAACTCGTGCCTACCTATACAGTAGTTCAACAGTAAATAAAAGAAAATTCACATGCACTGCCAGTCTCCTACTCCATCAGTCGTCAGCTTGTAATAATGTCTTATACGATTGTCAACAAAAAATTAAATTAAGCTCACTGCATTGAATAACAACATGGATACACGTAACACTGTACCTATAGTTCCTAGTTTTTTCCCCTAGAAAGGAAAGTGATATCCACCTAATCAGATATTATTAAACACCACAAAAATGTCTAAATTGATCTTAGAGAAATTCTTAGACACTTCAGTCGTAATTATGTATCAAACAAATCATAGTTTCTCCCAAATCATAAATAATTCAATGAATTAAACCAAGTGAGTAAAACTTACTTCCCCAAAAATTCTTAGACACTTCTGTGAATTGGCAAATATACTTATCATCTGGACCAAGAATCTGCGCCCCCACTCCAGTGAATCTCGGGCCATTTACAACCCTATCCAATGGTCCTAATCCATTTGGAAATGCGGGATTCTCCACCGAATACATGAAGCAAAAGCTCTGCCTGCTCTCCGGTATCGACACCTTGAAATACCATCCTTCGAAGAAATGTCTCGCCGTCCCATCAAAATGGTACCTAAAAAGCATATAGTAAACTGACAAGTATGATTGAGATGTATTAGAAAGGAGATTTGAGATTTTCAGTTACCCGCTGTGAGGAGTTCTGAGATCGCGATCGGGAGGTGTGGGCTTGTAGACCGGGGTGATCGAGGGTTTCTTGGGTTTCTCTTCCACTGACTTGCTCGTTTCTTCTCCACTCGCTGGATCGCTCACCGCCACGCGCGGGATCTTAGGGCTCTGCCGGAGAGCTGATATCTGAAACAGCCGAGGGCGGTGGCGGACCGGAGCCAGCGGCCACGCCGGGAAGACGCCGCGACGGACGAGAGAGGCGTTTGATGATTCCATTGCCGCTCTAGTAGTGAGACGGAGAGCGAAAGAGTGAGCAAGGACGAGTTGCTTATTCTTTTAAATGCAAATAACGGACGTACAAAAATCTCCTAGACCGGCGTTCCAGAAGAGTTCCTGCTTTGAGTTATTGGGTGGGTATCAAGCCTTTTTCTAAATTTTATATACTAATTTTAAAAAATATATATAAATATATACCATTCCATCAACATATTTTTTTTAATTTTTATAAATTAATATATATAAATGTTTTTAAAAAAAGTTAATATATAATTTATCTTTTTTTATTTTATATAATTGGCTAATGATTTTTTTTTTGACAGATTAACTTTGTGTTTGGAACATATACATGTGCTTTCTTGGTTTCTCCAAATGTCTAGTTTTGATTTTGAGAATGTGCAATGAAGAAGATTAACTTCAAAGTATTGGTAATGGGATGCTATAAACCCAAATAAAGTTATCGCTAAAATAAATAATATGATTAAATTAATAATTATAATATATATATATATATATATATATATGTTGGAAGTAGGTCTATTGTGTATGATTTGAAGCAATAGGATCAAGCCTAATTATATGTTTAAAATAATTACAATAAAGTCGAGTGCGGATAGCTCAACTGGATAGAAGGTGTCTCAGGAAGCGTCACTATATATATTCGAGTCCGTGTGGGATGAAATTCTTCGTAAAATTTTTTAAAAAAAATTCTATATTTTGTGGCAGAAACTTTCTTTCAAAAAAATCTGTACTTAGATCCAGAGCGTCGATCTGAATTAACGTGAGAATTTTTATGAGTTTGAGGTATCTAAAACAATACGTTCGTATTATGAATTTTATCAAAATAATTTAAGAAAAATAATAAAAATAAAATATTTTCGATTAACGACGTCCCCGCAACAGAGGCTGTAGAAAAGATTGTTGCAGTCGGAGATGCAACGTGGGGGGAGGGTAGCCCGGGAAGTTGTGAGACAGCAGCAACAGGTGGAGGAGGTGACTAGGACACGTGGCACTGATTTAGCGGGAGATAAATTTTCCGGGAGTCACGAGAGGGCGCTGGTTCATCTAACCTTGGAAGAGAAAGACGCTACGGGAGCTTCGGATGTGATGGATTTGGACTAATCGTCACGTAATTGAAGGTGAACGAACAGTGAGTTCGAGAACAGTTGGACATCAACGCTAGCGGCAGTAGTAGCTAAAGATTTATATATTTGTTTGTAAAACTAAGTGATAATGATATATCAGCTCCCATCGTTTACAAACATCCAAATCAACTTTATATTTTAAAAAATGATCATTTCAGCCTTCAAATACTATTTGAATTTTTTTCGGACAAAAATATTTTTATATCTGTTAACAGTTTGGACGTCAAAAATATCTATTTAGAAGTATTTTTGAAAAAATTTACCATCCAAGTTGTAGATCTCGACGAGTTTTATAACTTTTATGTTGAATTTTTTTTCAAAAAATACTTCCGAGCAGGTGATTTTGGAGATCCGAATTGTTAAACGGTCGACCCGTAATCCGCTGAACAATTTTGACGCCGAAAACACCAATCTAGAAGTATTTTTTGAAAACGTTTTCAACATGAAAATTATAGATCTCATCGAGATCTACAACTTTCATGTTTAAATTTTTTTTCACAAAAATACTTTTAGATAGGTATTTTAGACATTCAACAGTCAGAGATATTTTCGTCTAAAAAAATTGAAACAGTAAATAGGGGGTTAAAATTGGCGTTTTTTAAAATAGGAGGCTAATTTAGAGTTGAAATTTGAAATGGGAGGCTGATTTGTCATTATCCTTAAAACTAAACTTTGTTGATGAAAATGAGGTTATAAAAAAAATTAATATAAGTTGGTGTTCTTTCTATATCAATTTCAAATTAAATATTTGATAACAATTAAAAGAAATATTTTTATGGCAATTATATTATTTAATAATTTGATTAACCAACCAATTTTCAGGCTACTAGCGGAAGCTAAAGATTTATATGTTGTTTTTTTTTTAAAGCTAAATTTTTGATGAAAATATTATTTAAAAAAATTAATGTAAGTTGGTGTTCTTTCTATATCAATTCAAAATAAATATTTAATAACAATTTAAAAAATATTATGATATTAATAATTAGATTAAACTCCTTGCTTATGTACCATCATTTTAAAATTTATTATTTCTAGTACTTACTAAATCAAGACAAAGCATATGTATAAGTATTTAAAAAAAATAAATATCAAAAAAATAAAATTTCATGTGGTTAGTAATTTTTATGTCAATATTTTTTCATAAAATATTAATGTTAAAAAAAAAAAGAATCTAGTCCTTATGTAATTTACACTTTTATTGGTCGGGGGGTCTAAAACCATAATCTTTCATCCCTTTCCTTAGGCAGGGGATGAAAGGAGTCATTCCTGGAAGATCTCAAGCAAAAAATTTAAGACAATAGCTATCTTCCAGTTGCAAATATCTTGATATATCATAAGCTTTTCAATATACAGCTCAAATATACAATATAAAACATATTATAATTAATTAACCACAATGTTAATTTCTAGCAGATATTTAAGCTCTTGTCACCTTCCTTCTAACTTTCATTAGATTGACTGCTCATGATGATATATATTACAATTCATCACCAGTGGCTGAAAGGCCCTTTGATAATGGCTCTGCATCCACTGAAAACCGTTCCTGGAGCAAGGCATAAGCCCCTACTTCTTAAATCCTTCTTAGGTTTCCCATAATTATCCTGGATTTAAGGTGATTTGTAATATTAATATAAATTATATCGACTTAAATGAACTAACCTCTGAAGCTAGACTATATCATTATGTATTAGTAAATAAATCTCACCTCTTTTTTATGCACAATCGTTATTATCCACTACGTTCAAGCAAATAAGTCTTCTTGGAGCAGAATAAGCAACAGAAGCCATTGATGCATCATTTGTAATAGCAAATTGAAAGTACGTATCAAAACATGGTAAAGAAACAGTTATCCTGATTCATGCTGATTGTTATACTACACTTAACTTTCTCAGATATTGCATGATAACGAATAACATTAATCCATATCTTAAAAAATGAACCTCTTCTTAAAGACTTGTCTTGCACAGTTAGCATCCTTTAAGAAACCTCAGGAGTTCATAATCAGAATGAGAGATGATCAAAGTCTATGACTGCCCATTTCACACTAGGTTGCAATAAATTAGTCGTTGTGCATCCATATAAGCAAAACCAGGACCGGTTGTTGAACTATCAAGATTAAACCAGTAGCGGAGCTAGGTTTTCTGGCTGGGGGAGCAAAAAAGGTCCATGACAATCGATAAAATTTTCTTTCCGAAAATTAAATTTGAAAAATCACAAGAATATTTAGATTAAAAGAAAGAAATATGCAGTTATAGAATATGAAAAAAAAGATGAGTTGACCTGTATAATAGATAAGATTTGCTATTGGATCTTCATACTAGGACTATTAGTTGACTCTTTGATTAATTATATATAACGAAACGTTATTCAAATTTTTTCATAAATTCCAAAATCGAGGCTAAAAAAGTGATCCGTACAATTCACTATTTTTAAAATATTTAAATTACAACAATATAATATTTAAAATAAACATATATTTAAGCATAATTATTTAAAATTAAATTAAAAAAAAATAATTTTTTTTAAAAAAAACGGTCGCGCACGCGATCTGATAATGTGCGACCCGTTATCTATAGACTGTTCATCTTCGTCGCCCGAGGAAGATGAAAAGGCCGGCGGCCGCGCCGAGCACGGCTGGCTCCCCCTGCGCCCCTGCTAGGGGAAGGGGGGGCAGATCAAACATTATTTTATGATAGAGCATCCCTTACAACTTCCAAACACATTGTATATGAAATGTAACTTTCAATACTATCAAGAAGGACTACCTCGGAAAGGTGGATCTGGCGCTAAAGGGCTTAACCAAGCCGCAGGACTCACCTATGTGGCTATGTGGGCCGCCTAAGGACACAATATCCCTTGATTAAGCTCAAAAGAAAAAATATAGAGCTGTTAAGAGGTAATTAAAATCATTCAACATAGTGCAAAGACACCTTTTTATCCAAACTACTTAAACCATAAACCCTTTGGCCTTTCTCAGTCAAATATTGAGCTTCATAAGAATAATTCTAATATCAAGACAAAACTACTAACTACTTAGTCTTCCTATACAGCTCTCACAATCCCAATTGTAAATGTTTCCTTAAATATTTACAATTACAAAGGAAGGAAGTTTGTCAACTTTTTCTTTGGGTACATGAAGTTGGTCAACCTTCATTAAGACCAAGTTTCACATATATTTAAAAACTCTATAATTCTGGTCTAGTCTAAGCAGAGAGGGCTACAGAATATCCAATCAGCTTTGTGTCTATAACATCCTATAAAATGTTAAACTGATCAGAACTAGAGCCACCCACCCAGATATCAGGATAAGCCTATCTCAAAGAGAAGCCACATGTCATCATCTCATTGGCTTTGATGCTTCCCCTGCAGATTTGTCAGCACCTCTTCTCCTTCTGACAGTGTAAACACACACAAGTTACAAAACAAGTGACGGAGAATTAGAAGTGTAGAACAACATCTTAGATTTCAACGACGCTAGCTAGGGATGGCCACCTTGAGCTCTCCGGCAGCCGTGCGACCGGTACCTGTTAAGGGCCTCGCCGGAAGCTCCTTATCGGGTACCCGTGTAGCGACCAAACCTTCTCGAACGGTTGTACGGAGCACTCGCATCAGGTGATAGTTACTTTAAAGTTGGTAAATATATTTGAAGTAACTAGCTTCGTGAATGCATGCATATGAATCTTTTGAGCTTTTGCAGATCCCGAGGCAGTATCGTTGCAAAGTACGGCGATAAGAGCGTCTACTTTGATCTAGATGATCTTGGTAACACCACTGGGCAATGGGATTTATATGGCAATGATGCAGCTTCACCTTATAACCCCCTTCAGGTGCCCTTTCGTTCTTCTACTCAATTTTAGGGTTGTTTGGTTTGATACAGTTGAAAATTGGAGCTCCAAATACAACAGTTAGAAGTACTGAAGTTGTAATTTTTCATTTTCGTAATGCAGTAGATCTGTTTGGCTAGGCACCAGTCAAAATACTGTAGTTAAAAAAAGTTAATGTTTGATTTAATGAGTTGAGTCCTGCAACAGCAGGGTAGGGTTTGCAATAGCGCGACGCATTCGCGAATTTGCAGCTACATGCTTTGCGAGCCAGTTCGAACTGCTGATCTTGGACTTCAACTGCAGCTGCTCAATTGCGGGCAAAACTAACCCTCAGCAAACCAAACATGTGATTTCTAACTCGCGTTTTCAATTACTACAGCACAAGCCCAACTGCTGCAAATCAAACATGCCCTTAATGTAGTTTGCCTTACCATAAAGTATATAATTTGTCCGCCGCTCATTGATTAAGCGGTATGGCGTGAGCTTCAAAAAGTGCACTTGTAGATTCGAAATCCACGAGCAGTTTGAAATATGGAATAGACAGTGTTAACGAATTTTCAGCTGAAATTATTAATATAACAGCTGGGTAAGATATCAGTACTCACTACTCATGCCTAGATCGGAATGCATACTAAGTCGAAGTTTTACTTTCTGACCGGAGTTTCGGTTCTATATGCATTAATAGATCGTGATTAAAAATAGTATCCCGATAATATCGAAAATTAGTATACTGAAAAAATTATGCCTTGTTATCTTAAAAAAGCATTATATATATATATGAAACTTAAGTACTGATATAATTTCTTTTATATTTCAGAGCAAGTTCTTTGAAACATTTGCTACTCCTTTCACCAAGAGAGGACTTCTGCTCAAGTTCTTGATACTGGGTGGTGGGTCTGCCTTGGCCTACGTGAGCTCGACGGCCACCGGCGACGTCTTGCCGATAGTGAAGGGCCCACAGCTACCACCGAAAAAGGGTCCACGTGGAAAGATCTAAGCAGTCAGCCTGTTCCTCTTCTCTCTTGTTTATATAGCAGTACGGAGTTTGTTTTAAGTTTGTAATCGAGGACCACTCATGATCTTATTAGCCTTTTCTTACTGTATCACCCATCAACATAATCTGTAATCTTTTTTTTTTTGCAACAAGAATATCTTGAAATATACTCGAGTAAAGTTAGATAGTGCTCATGTAGAGGTTTCTAAGAAAGTTTGGATTACGGAGGCCCTGGAATTTTCCTGAATAGTTCGTTCAGTTGATACTCTCAGGGAAGCGAAGCTGCAGAGAACATAATAACTGGCTTTTTTAGAAGAAGTCTGAGGTGGATAACTACTACAGTGCTTTATCCAAATTTGATGTGGATAATCAGCTCAAGCATGTGAAGAAATAAGGAAATGTAAAAAAAATTCCTACTTTCTAAAACTCGTACAATTCAACTCTTTATTTTCAACTTTATTAAAATAACTCATTACTGTTATATTTAGATATTCCAAATGAGTAAACATGGTGTTGCATCGAACAAACACGGTGTTGTCAGGTGTTAGTTTGTATTACGGTGTTAAAAATACGATGTCGGCATGAATAAATAAGATATCGGACGAGCAAACTAGGTGTTGGATTGAACAAATAGAATGTTCTGAATGAGCATAGAAGGTGTTGGATTTGAAAGAATTTCTTTCGGCGGACATGGTGCTAGACGCTGTTGTTCATCAAAACAGAAGCTGATTCAGATTACTAAAAGAAAGACTAAATCGGCGGTTTCTTGTTATTCTTCTGTAATCTTCTGCAAGTGAATTTTGAACAGAGGATATCAGGGTTAACTGCAAATAATACTTTCCTGTCAACCACACGCTACATCTGTGTATTTGTGTAGCAACAGGACAAGAGACTAATTTATTTTAGCATTCTAAATCCAAACTATATTTTTAAGACTTATGAGTTCAAATCAAATCGTCCCTGCTCGTGGGTCGAGCGGTGTAGCATGCACCTCAGAAGCATTAGGTTCGAATCTTCGGACGACATTGAAATGAAGAATAAGCAAAGTCAGTTAGTTTTTACCTGGAATTGCTTGTGGTGGCTGGATAGGACGTCAGTAATTCATGTTTGCCTCGAAATGCACACCAGACCGGTGGGTTTTACTTCTTGATCGTGATCTCCGTTCAATGATGGCTGATGGATCTTGTTTAGAAAATAGTATTTTCAGTAATATTGGATGTTGATACACCGGAAAGATTTCGCGTCATTATATCATAAAAAAAAAAGTTCAAATCCATTAAAACAATTGTAGGGGTATAACATTATCTGTGCCATTTTGGAATAAACATGCAGCTTTGGGCAGAAACAACTAAAAGGAGTTTATTCATGGAGAAGAATGGTTTCATTTCCAATTGATTACATAATCATAAATAAGCCCTCTTTTATTTTCCAATCAATCATAATCTGTTCCTAGACGTAGAAATGTTTGCATTGGCGATTAAATTATGAAGGACCGACAATTTATGAAAGTTATCCCTAAATAACCATCGTCAAAATTCTATTAGAAAGCTTGTCAGTTTTTTGTACATTTTCATTTTGCGAAGTTCACCGGTTCAACTAACGACTCTATGCAGATCGTCAATTAAATTAGCAATCTACACACATCAATATTTTTTTTTTTTTATATAATATGTCACATTACTGGATTATCAGTCAAATAACAACCCAATTTCAATTTTCTACTGAAATTGATTTAACTAAAAGCACTGATATGCTTTCAGTCCCTGGTTGAAGAATGTATTTTCTTCTTAATTAATAGTTCAATTCTCTGATTTAATTAATTTAAAGAAAAAAAAATCTTTTTTAGAGGCAATATTTAAAAAAAAAAAATCTTTTATCACTCCCAAAGAAGTTAAGCCGCAGCTGATGCCACATAATTCTCTGGCCACTCAAGCTCGCTATCAATGGAGTCTCTCGGTGTCCTCCTGACGTTCCCCATGAACCCATACCTCGAGGAAGAGCTCGACAAACGGTGCAAGCTCTTCCGCCTCTGGGAAACCCCGCCGGAGCGCCGCCGTGAGTTCCTCGAGGCCAACGCCCCCGCCATCCGCGCGGTCGTGGGAAACGCCAACGTTGGCGCCGACGCCGGGACAATCGACGCTCTGCCAGCGCTCGAGATCGTGTCGTCTTTCAGCGTCGGGCTCGATAAAGTCGACCTCGCCAAATGTCGCGAGAGGGGAATTAGGGTTACGAACACTCCCGATGTTCTCACGGATGATGTCGCCGATTTGGCCATCGGGCTCGCGATCGCGGTGTTGCGGAGAATTCCGCAGGCGGATCGGTATGTGAGGAGTGGATCGTGGAAGGCCAAAGGAGATTTCCAGCTAACCACCAAGGTTTGAATTATTTTCTAATTGTTTTGTTTTTAAAGTTTCTGGCACTGTTTTGAAACTAAGATTATGGCACTGTCTCCAGATATCGGTTTGAGAAAATGTTTGAAATGACCATAGTAGTGTTGCTGTGTCATCCTTAAGTTTCCAGGCATATGGGATGAGTTTGCAAGTTAGTATCTGACATGGTTTTATGTGGAGGTGGAGCCTAGTTTTACATGTTAAAGTAGTAAGAGATATGTGGGTATTAGAACCCTTGTCTTAAAGGCTCGTGGTAACTTTAGGTGCTTAGTGGTTTTATTGATCTTCACAGGCTCATAGTTTTCTTCTATTTTTGTCGTCTTACAAGTAGAACTCAACAAGTATATGATAGTTGCAGTGTGACATGTGAAATAAACAAGAATCATATATCAGCTAATGTTTAATATGGCTTTGCTAAAGAGCATGTTTCGGGCACATAAGACATTTGTCACAATGGATATAAGTGCGGGTTGGAGTACAACAACCACCCAGTCATAAGGCCCGACTGCATGGGATAGGGGAAGGATAAGATACTAACAGCCATGTCCCTGAAAATATTGTTTCTGTAGGCCATTTGGCCTGCGATTTAAGTACACAAGCACGTAAGTACAACAATCCACATAACAAGATTTTGGACCTGACACAATTAAAATAAACAAGGGATGGTGTAAAAAAAGACATAGCCCAAAGTCTAGGTCGTCCAAATAATGGTTTCACTAATACGAATTCTTTGCCGCCACCCCCATCGACCAATAGCCGAGTCTTTAGCAATTTCTAAATAGGTAAGGTCATGTTGGATGATTTTTCTCCAACTCTTATTTGGCCTATCTCTTCTTCTTTCGACTCGTTAGCAAACCATTTACATTATCTAACGAGTGCAGTTATTGGTCTCAATCTGACATGACCAAACCATTGTAGTTGTTTTTCTCTCATGTTGTCATCAATAGAAGCCGGCTTTGCTTGATGAACTCATTCCGGATTCTATATTTGATAGAGCGTCCGCAAATCCAATGCAACAGAATCATCTCCGCCACCCTCATTTGGCTGAATATGCCGACGTCTACCATTAACATTCAGTGCGGTACAATATAGCCGTTTTATGGTGATACAATAATATTTTCCCTTCGGTTTAGTGCAAATTTTCTATTGCACAAAATTTGTAACATCCTTTTCCACTTATACCATTATGCTTTGATTCACAGCACATCTTCATCTATGTCCCTATTTTCTACAAAAGAGTTTTAAGCAAAAGAGTTTTATGCCGAAAGCACCTTTTTTCTCAAAATGTTAATTGTGTAAGGGTAAACAAATAGAGGATTTGTTTGCGGGAAATTAGTTGACCAGAACTTCTTTGGAAATTTATTGCATTTTGTTCTCAAGGACCATAAATTTTTTTACTTATATACAATCTTCATTTGCATGTAGCCCATATGCATAATGTGCTAAACCATTAACCTTAGGGAGGCACTCGAGTAGCTGATGAATTTCAACAGTCGTCTTTATTTGTAATACAGGCCTGTTTCTATATCATAATCAAAAGAAATATTCTTATAGTTTTCTAATCATGAAACTGACTGTCGAGCATTGATCAAATATGGGTGCATTGCACTCTCTAAAGGACTTGCTTTCTTCAAGAGGTAATCTAACAAAAGGCACTTGAAGCAGTATAATTGTTGCATGATTTATGAGCACTTATGCGTGCTGAATTTTAATAGTACCTTTGATTTGATTCAAGGCATGCGAATTAGGTGCCTGGTCTGCATCACTTCCTAGGGAAGGTAAATACGGTAAAAAATCTAGCATAGCACATACACCTTTATTTCTAACACAAGGAAGAACAATTGCAAGTGTGATATGACGAAATCTTAAACATATATCTATGTTATGCAAAATCTTCTTTAACAAGATTTTCATTACAGCGGAGCCTACTCGTGATAAATGCACATTCCATTGTCAGGAGCCATTTTGTAGTCAGTTTGATATTCCTGTAGAGAGTTAACTTACTTTTCTAGAGAGCACAAATGTGACTATTCAAACACCAGAATATTAAGAGTAATAGTGGACAGACAAAGCATTAAAAAATTTGCATCAATGGTTAACTAAAGACATGATTGACTTTGCTCAGAAGAACTTGCATCCCCATATGGGCCATGGAATAGAATCTAGGTCTTGCTCCCAGCCTGTTGACCTTTTCTTTCTCACTTATGCATTGTTGGTAAACCAAATATAAACAGTAACGTTGTCATTCACTAGCATTTTCCCTTGTAGCATTAACTTAAGATGTCGGTCACATTTCAACTTCTTAACTTTTTCTTTATATCTTACAGTTCAGCGGTAAGACATTAGGCATCATTGGCCTTGGAAGAATTGGTTCTGCCATCGCTAAAAGAGCTGTAGGCTTTGGCTGCCCCGTGGCATACTACTCGAGGTCCCAAAAACCAAACACCAAATACAAGTACTACCCTAGCGTTCTTGAGCTAGCGGCCAACTGCCAGATACTCATAGTGGCGTGCCCATTAACAGAAGAAACCCGCCACATTGTCAACCGTGAGGTGATCGACGCAGTGGGTCCCAAAGGTGTGATTATAAACATAGGCCGTGGTCCCCACGTAGATGAGCCTGAGCTTGTATCTGCACTGGTGGAGGGACGTCTAGGAGGAGCTGGGCTTGATGTGTTCGAGAAAGAGCCTCATGTGCCGGAGGAGCTCTTTAAGTTGGACAACGTGGTACTGTTGCCTCATGTTGGGAGTGGAACGTGGGAGACTCGTAAAGATATGGCTGACCTTGTTCTGGGAAATTTAGAGGCTCATGTTCTCAACAAGCCTCTTCTGACTCCTGTAGTTTGACGATTTATATAGGTAGATTGTCGGGACAATTTGGCAATTACTTCTCAGCATTCAAAGTTGTTATTATTCGGGACCTTGCTCCCCTTCCTCCATGTTGACCAAAACAAAAAATTTGTTATTATTCAGGATAATAAACAACTGGATGACTTGTCATCAGTTGGAACTTGTCATGGTGATGATGGTGATGAAGAAATGCTATTCTGGTGATAAGATGTGACTGAACTTGCAGTGAAGTTCCATCTTTTTAAGCAGTCAGGTCATATATCAGGAAGTAATTGCATCTTATTAAAGAGTATTAAAACGATAAGCTGCATATTAGTTGATATTTTTAAAAATTTTAAACTATAAAATTATAGATAATACTATAATGAACTATTTAACAATTATTAGAACTAAATTTATTTAGAACGACATAATAGAATTTGGAGCAAGGGAATAATAATTGTCCTTCAAACAGATTCATCAAAAGAATTTAGTATTCCAATAATTAAAAGAAAATTGGGATGCTTTTTTTTTAATAAGTATTAAACATAAAAATATTAATTTTGATAAAATTTTATGCTGAAATACTTTTAGAAAATATTTTGAAATAAGTATTTTTATTTAAAATTTTAACGAATTTTAAAATCAGTTTTAAAATATGATATAAATCAGTTATCTTTTACTATTTCAAAATATTTTTTTTAAAAAAATTATATCTCGTGTAACTTTTATATTATTTTTTAAAAAAGTATTTTTTTTTTTGTAATTCACGAAGTGGTGATATTTTTGCTGCACCAGCAGTCGGCGCAGATAGTTATCCCAATTCTTTTTACGGCGGTGTTGAATTAAACCTTGTTTTAGCTCAGCAGCAGATACAGCAATTGCTTGCCTGGGTTTCATAGTTTACATCGAAGGTTAAAGACCAGACAGCGAGCCAGAATCCCGCAGCTATATATTAATTGGGAAATCAAATTGGGAATTTGAGAAGGCGATGGGCGACGACAAGGCGATGGGAAGCAGGGGTGACAGAGATCGCGAGCTTCTGATACCCGTCGGAGAAGAAGGCCCCGTCGGCGACTCCGATTCGGCCGAGCCCTCCGGCGCCTCCTCTGTCTCCGCCCCCCACCACAACCACCACCACCACCACCATTCCGGCAGAGAGGTCCACCGACGCTTGCTTCCATTCCCTCCCGATTCATCTGAATTGATCGATTTAGAGTTTGTTATGTTTATATTGATTTTGTTTAATTGTTTCATTAGAATATATAATTCTTTGGCGGTAGATTTTTGGTTCATTTCGCCTTAATAGTCCGATTTATGTTTCCGTAGATAGTCTTAGATCATTTTGGCGGTGGAATCAATGGCTAGTAATTTCAAGGCAGTGGATCTGCGTTAAATTACTCTGGGCAGGAAAGTCCTGATTTGCATTTACGCATTGAGGTCCATTTAGCTTGGTGGAAGTGGTTGCTAAGATTAATTTACTGCTAGTAATTGCTGATCGTATCATTATTAGTCCCCTTTTTCTTTAGAAACTTCTATCTTAATTTTTCTTCAGAGTTGTATCCTATCCTAGCAGTGGTGTGCCTAGCCACCTTGCACTTGTGCATGTAAGTTGTGTATCTACCTTTCATGGCTACCAGATGAAGAAGCAACAATATATTAGGTCTTCTTAGTGTTGGTACTGTGATGCCATATCTCAAGTGTCTTATAATGCTTTAACACATGACGCATGGGAGTCATAGCATTTTTGTTCATTTAGAGCATAATAGAACTTTATGAATCTCGTCTTTACGAACTCTTGAATGTACCTTTCAATTTCCTGTTGTAAAGTATCATGTGTAGGTAAAACCACTGCTTTTCCCCTTAATATCAAAATTATTAAAACTAAAAATTTCGAATTAACTAAAAGATGTTTGTATGATGCAGGCCATCTATAAAGTCATTCGCAGTTGGGCATCGAAGAAGTTTATGACAGGATGGTGTGTTATCTTTCTCCTCATCTTCATCTGTTGTATGCTTTCAAGTTTCAACGAAAATAGGGTCTCAAGTTTGTCACTGTGTGGCTATAAGGCGGGAATGGTACACTAATGACCTAAGTAGAATGATATGGGTTAAAAAAAGGATTCATGCTTCCAGGGAAGGTGCGTGATGATATTACAACATCCACCTGGAATGGATCCTCTATAATGCAGTTTTCTCTCTATCTAAGCAGGTGGTTTTAAATGGAGAAACAAATATGTTAAATAATGATGCGGCTATACTATGTTTCCTGATCCTGCAGACCTATTGAGGTGTTCATATTGAGTTGTTCTGGAAAAGGAAACAGTTTTCTTATTGGTTATTCTCAATGAAAAATTCCATGGTTCTTGAAGATAACGTGTAAATCAATTCTTTGAATTTTGAGAGTTTGTGCTTTTCCTGTGGGATACTAAAGCAATACTTGTAGGCATTTTCTTTGATGATAGTTGTTGCAATGCCAATCAATGCACGTTATTAATACTCATTAATGGAATATTAAAATGGTATATATGACTTCGTCATTTTGTCTTGACTGAAGAAGCAATGTTTTAATATTTTATTAACCGAGCTGCTCCTTGTTTTCTGGTAATGAAGGATAGTATAATTTGTTATGTATTTATCTCTTACAGACCCATCTGCTTAAACTGAATGAAGCTTACTTTTTTGTTATTGCAAATCTGTCAATGAATTAATGAAAGTTGTCAAGGCTCGTCAATGTTTTAGCTATACTAATCCTTATAGGTTGCATTTTGCAGCGTTATCTTGTTTCCGATAGCTGTGACCTTCTACATAACTTGGTGGTTCATTCGTTTCGTGGATGGATTTTTCTCTCCAATTTATGCTCAACTTGGAATCAATGTATTTGGTATGTATGTGATGGAACTATCTTTGCTTTTGCACAATAGAGCTCGTAGTCAAGTTTCTAATCAATATTTCTTGAATAGAGACTCCATTGCTTGCCAAGTTTGACTCCAAGTCAAATAAGGAAACCAAAAGAAGATAATTAATTACTGCTCGTTCTTTTACCTTGAAGCCAGCCTTCATTAACTAAGTATAGAGGATCAATTGTTTAGTGTCTTTCCAGAGGTGAGAGCATCTTGGTGAGCATAGAAGCAACAATTTGTCCCACTGAGTATGTGAGACATGCTCCTTAGTTTCAACAAGATATCGTTACATCTGAACAAGCTAGTTTGATTGCTCGACAATGTTCCACGTATTTAGTTTTCATGTAATCAACATGTCCGTTAATCTATTGATGGATCTTTGATGTTTAGTTCATCTAAAGTGATGCATGCGTGTTCTTGTATGAACTGGTATCTCACAGCCAGATTGTTTTAATTGCACATTTGCACGTGCTTCCATACTATCAGTGTAACATCATCTTAAAGCAAGCAGGAAAGACGGTTTAAACACGTTAGGATATGAATGGTTTAGTTTGCAGATTACCTTAGTGCAAGTTGTGTTATCGGTTAAGTTAAAGAGAGAAGTGTCAAACTCATTAGAAAAGTTTTCATTTCTCATCTGAATCTTTTTGTATTCCTTTCTTGACACTAATGCTACTTTTCAACTTCACTTTTTAGGGCTTGGGTTTGTTACTTCTATAACATTCATCTTCATGGTTGGGGTATTCATGTCATCATGGCTGGGCGCATCAATACTCAGTCTTGGTGAATGGTTCATCAAGAGAATGCCATTTGTTCGTCATATTTACAACGCATCGAAGCAGATTAGTGCTGCTATATCGCCAGGTGGCTTTTTTGTTCACTACTAATCTTTTAGGGCTTCCACCCGTGTTCTCTTCTGACTTTCTTAGTTACAGATCAGAACACCCAAGCTTTCAAAGAAGTTGCTATTATAAGACACCCTCGTATTGGTGAATATGCATTTGGATTCATCACGTCAACTGTTGTTCTTCAGGTGTGTATAACAATTTAAATCTGTTGATTGTATGATACACATGCGTGTCTTTGGGCTAGGAAGACTATGCTTTTGCCATGAACTATTCATGCTTATATTCGCTTCGTTATGGGAAACATGTTTGTATGAAGCTAGTTATGCTTTGAGACATTGAACGTAGAAATGTGAACTTCCAACACGATTCTTTTTTTCCAACCTACGTTATTATAAGAGAAATTTTCAAGTTATATAGGTTTTCTGTTCGTTTGAGTTCAGTCTATCTATGCTGCACATGTACAGGAAACTCATAAAAGATGCATTTTCATTATAAGGCTATCTGAGTTGCGCAGAGGAGCCATGTTTCCTGGGAAACTTGGCTACAGCCTCACACTTTCGTGGAAACAAAACTTAACTTTTTTGTTCTCACATTGCACGGAAATAAGTGAACAGTATCTGGATTGTTTTCTAGCCTGTACTGCTAGCCAAACAGCTCTTTATATGAAGATGTCCAAGTACCCACATCTGAATATGAAAAAAATATCTTCACATGTAAACGATTTGAGTATCTATATTTTAAAGAAAACCAAGTAGTCTTATTACATAAGGGAATGTGATCTAGCAGTAAGCTTCGGCTAAAGTCCGTGGCGTTTCATTATTATATTTATTTGCATTAGTAGGTTCTGTACAATTTAATTCTGTGACCTCTTTTGGCTGTGATGGAGGATGCTTGTTGTGGACCTGTCCCTGCTGAAATTCTTTACTATATCATATTGTAGCATTATATAATAGACTTGGTTATGCTCCAGCTGAAATCTGTCCAAATATAGACATTGATTATTGTTAAAAAAGAAGAAGGTGAAAATCATCGCGTAAAATGAAGATCCCAGCAGGAAAAGTGATCTTTTTCTCTGAATTTCTCTTTGGAATTTATTGTTTTGTCCCCCAAATAGGAACTTCTTTGTATCCACTTTGGATATCAACCTATGACACACAATACTTGGCGAAAATTTCTTTCCCTCTATATGTTGTATGTTTATCTTTCTGCATAACTATGTCCAACTTTTAGGTTCTTGAAATCCTTTTGTACTCAGACCTCTGGAAACTGAAACCTTGCCATGTATGTTCTGGTACAGAATTATTCTGGTGAAGAGATTTTATGCTGTGTGTACGTGCCAACCAACCATCTTTATATTGGTGATATATTCCTAATTAATTCCAAGGATGTCATTAGACCAAACTTATCTGTACGAGAAGGGATAGGTAAGCTCAAATATATCTAACTATGCCTTCGGTACTTTCTAGAAGGACAAAACTGCAAAAGTGATATTTTTTTTTTAAATTAATGATGATAACTTTAATTTCCCAATGCAGAAATTGTGGTCTCCGGAGGCATGTCAATGCCACAGATACTCTCGACCATAGATTCACCATCTATCCAAGTGGATAGAACTAGATCAATCAGGAGCTGAGTTATTAGTAAGTTATAAGATTTTTATTAGTTGGGCGATGTCTTTCAGAAGTTCCGTATTGGATTCAGCTTAAGAATACTAGATAATCACCCATGCTTGAAAGGCTACATGTAAATGTTGATTGTCTTTTTTTTTTTTTATTTGATAGAAATTATTAGCTTGCAGTATTCTGTAAATTTGTAGTTTTGGTGACTATCCATGCATCTAACTTCATGTCTTGCTTTGTACTTGAGAAAGCATTTGTACATCACTTATTTAAAAACATTTTCCCTCTTCGCAAGCCATACACATATCTCGCTAGTGCTTGGTTCATAGATGAACAGGTAGTCTCATAGAACTAAGATCTCGATCAGTGAAAAAAGTTGCTCGTTATACAAGCTGCTGGCCTTGCTGTGTCTAGCAAGGACGGTTCAGTCCCATCGACTTTGAATTTCGAGCGTGTCCTGGGAATGTCATGGAGAAGCTGGTAAAGGTGAAGCATCACGAGCACATACACTTGGTTCTTTTCTCCTCTTTGTTGTTGCATGTATGAGCAAAGATATTATTTTCTCCTCTTTGTTCGAGTTTAACAAGGTGAACGGCTAATGGCGTGGCCACTTTTGTCCCTGTTTTTGTCGTTAGATCTATGCACTTGGTTAACGGAGGGTCTGATTTTACTATAGACAGGCTACATGCTTGTATCTGGTGAAAATTTTATAGATTGTGGCTATGAGATTGTGGTCGGTTCGGATTAGTTTGGCAAAAGTTTTGAAAATTTATAAATAAGAGTATGAGTAATTCAAGTGTCTGGTTCACGTATTCAACTTCTAGGATCTATATTTCTTTTCATTTGGTTGTGGATAAATTTTAAAGAAAATGTGATAGATATATATATATATGGTTATTAATTTGATCGGCAATGCATCTTTATACTTACGGATATATTTGGCTTGGCCGTCTCCCCATATTATATTAATATCAGCTTAAATTCTTCCAAAAAATTTTTTTGGCACTTTAGTCAGTTGGACACCTTCCGAGATAAATTTTTAACACCATTCCGAGTGAGTTTTTAACACCTCCAATATATATCACACCTTACATTTTTGACACCTTTAAGAAAGTTTATTGACACCTTCTTATTAATTTTTAACATCCTCCTGATAAAAATAACACATTGACATTCTTTGATGAACTTTTAACACCTTCTTGATAATTTTTGTCACCCTCCACGGAAGGACTTAACTGCAATTAAAACTTAGCCCATGATCTAAATGCAATAGAACTTACAACTTTGGACCCAAACGCAACTCTCCCTTATATTTATTGAGAGAGAGAGGATTCTCAGTAATTTAAACTAATAAAAAAAAAGCTAAATAAATATATAAAATAATTGATTCAGCTAATTTATTCTAGACATTTTGAATTTTTGGAAGATATTTTAGTAAAATATCAGACAATTGCACTGCAATTCTCGATATTGTTTTAATAATGCTCAAGTTCTCTTAATTTTTTTTGTTTTTGCACTTTAGTCTTTGACACCATTTAATGTATTTATAATATATTTTAATACGTTTTGACTAATTCGACACATATATATGATATCTTACACTCTACACCTTTGTATTAATTTTTAACAACTCATAATAAAAAAAAATCTTGGCATCTTTATGCTAATTTTTAATAATTTTGACATTTTCTATATAAAAAAATTAAGTATAATTTTTTTTATAAGTAGATTGTAATGCAATGCAAATCTACAACGAAAATGGACGGGTCCCGTTACTTTCAATGAAATCTTCTTAAAACCCTTGCTCGTAGAGAACCGTATGTGTAGGTCTTCGCAGCCGCGCTCAGTATTCTATCACAAAAACGAGCCTCCTCTATCGATTCTCTCCCAATCTTATTCTGAACTTCATTTTTTGTGCTGAAATAGATTTGTTTCCTGTTAGACTTGATAAATAACTTGTAGAGTTGACGTTTTTGGATCAGGATCAGAGGTCTCTCCTTGTAATTGTTCATAGTTTGTTTCCGATGGGGCTTTCCTTTTTCCTTTTTGATTTGCATTGATTCAGGCGGATGATTATAACTCATAAATTGACAAGCATAGGTCTGACTTCATGCCTGTTGGTAATCATTTCTATGAGGCAATTTTTTTTATTTCTTTTTCTTAATTTTGTCTTTGTTCATAATTGATTTTGTAAAACTTGATGGAGCTTAGAGTGGGGACTGTGATGAATGTTGGGATGCTTATACATCTGATCGATTGATTATAAACAATAGCTTTCAACGTCTTAATCATTTTCTTTTCTCAATAATGATACTGATGCTTGTAGAACTAAATCAATAGTCTGTCCTTTTTTTCTTTTTGTTTGGTTCCTTTTCGGCTCAAAAAGTTTCTGTATTGAATTTTTTTTTTTTTGAAGGTAGTTAAAATGACTCTCTGATGAACTTGAACAAGATTATTTACTGAAAATGTGTGTACAAGTTTGAATTCTTCAGAATACAATGGTGTGATAAACAGTATGTTCAGTGGATAGGGGTATGATCGTGGTTAAATCCGTCTGCCAAAACATTTCTGTTGCATTTATACGAATTTAACAATCAATTATTGTCTGTAAAGGTCCAGGAAAGTGAATATAATTAAAGATTGTAAATAAACGAAATGTTTTATACTCACTCTTATATGAGAATCAGACATAATGTGAGCTTGGTTGATTTTACTGTAGAGCTTCAATGAAATTGTATGTATTCTTTCTTATTTTATCAGCTTGTTCTTGAGATAACTATATTTTTTGCGGAGACATTTTTTGTTAGAGAAATTCTTCCTAAAACGTTTATACATCATCACTTAATATTACATGTCTCTCTTTCTAACACGTCTTTTTGTATTAAAAAATTGAACCGTAAAAGATAATGCATGAATTCAAAAAATATTGTGAGTATTTTTTGAAGTTTTATCATACAAGTTATAAATTTTAATGATATATATAATTTTTATGTTGAAAGTTTTTTTAAAAATATTTTTAAATAGATATTTTAAGATTTTAAAGTTTAACAAATTTATATCAGATTATACAATTGTTAAAATCTATTTTAAATTCGTTTGATTTTATATAAAAATTAATATTTTTTTATTTTTAATAATGCAAGTTATTAGATTTTGATGGAAAAATAGACTGGTCAAAAACGAGGGCACCAGTAATGTGGCATAAATATTTCCGGGAAGAATTTCTCCTTTTTGTTGCTATTTACCCTGTCAGCTGTCAGAATCTAGCTGCTAATATATATATATATATAAAATCTTATTTTATCTTACTGTGAAAAAATTATATATGTTACTATTACAACAAATAATTGACAAATAATATCGATTCATATTTTACTAACTAAAAAATTTCAACTTTTTGACTTGGCAGGTCCAAAGACCTTGCGGGATAAAGAGTAGATAAATTCTCTACAGTTTTACCAGTGATATTTACTAGTACCGAACCTCAGATGATCAAATTTATATCGTAACAGAGGATCAAATTTATATCGTAACAAGCAGATATAAACCCATTGTCAGCTAACAGAAACCCCAAAAGAATATGGATATGGCAAATGCATAAAACATTTTGATATAAGACCTATAAACATCCATTCATCCAGCAAAGACAGGTTTTGTTAGTGGTTTGCCAGGTTCATATATGCTAGTTTGTAAAGCAAATTAGGTTCCTGCAGGAGGATCTGCTTAGCTCAACGGGCCAAGGCTGAAGGACATTTGAATTGCAAAACATCAACAGAGTGTGATTTGTCGAAAGTCCTCATTTGTAGCATAGCAGCTACTTCGATGCTCCACTTCTCTCCCATGCCCGAATACGACACTGAATTTCAGTTAAGAAATACAACTTTGCATGAGCTCACCCTGTAGAATCCATGATGCATCAGGAATTGTTTACGGCACAGAATTGAGGGTCTAATTGCAAATCCAAAAGAGCGCCCATGAACCATCAAACTTGCAGCAGAACGTGGGGCGTCAGTTGTGGCCTCGACGTCATTAATAGCTTTCGAAATAGAGTAGGACGAACCACAAATCTTATTCTCAGGTACTCCTGCTAAGCCTTTAACTGAATCAACATGTGTGCTCTCTGTTTGATTATGATCAGTAAAAGATTGAAGTACTCTGCTAGCCTCATCGAGCAGCCCGACAGCCCTCCAAGCATCGGCAACAAGACGATAGGTGCTCTTTTTGGGTAAAACTCCCACATTTATCATCATTTCGAGCATCTCCTCTGCCCTCCAAGGCTGTTTTACTTCTCCGAATCCCCATATAAGAGTTTCGTAGGTCTTTATGTTGGGTGTCACACCACAAGCACACATTTTGTCGTAGACCCTCATAGCATTCTCCATATTAGCAGCACTGCACCACCCGCTGATGATCGTTGTGAAGGTTATTACATTGGGGCGAAAGCGTAATTCCTCCATTGTCTCCAAAAGTGCCTCCGCTTTTTCTGGCTCTCTTGCTCGTACGTAACCTTTAGCAAGAATACTATATACTTGAGAATCTGGTTTGATACCTGCTTCGACCATGGCATTGAAAACCTCCAGACACTTGGTCATGATCCCCATTGCACCCCAAAGATTCATTTGGTGACTATAAGTCACGACATCTGGTTTGATCCCTAGTTCTTCCATTAATGTTAAAACCTAGTCAAACTTATGCGGTCAGCTATCAGGTAATAAGCTAACTAAATACGTTAAAATTTAAAATAATAGAATAAATAAGGGTTAAAACAAAGCAATTAAGTTTAAATGAATAAAGATTGCTTCATGTTATGTAGCTTCAGCGTTTAGAGAAACAGAAACCATTCAAAATCCAGACAAGAAAAAATAACGTGGATATCAGTTGCAAAAAATAAAATAAAATAAAATAAATAAAAAGACTCACTTCGTCAACCCTGGCTGTGTCCTTGGCATCCAGAAATCCCTTAATTAAGGTGTTAAAGATGATAATATTTGGCCGCACCCCAGAATTCTTCATCCGGTGGACACACCGCAATGCATCTTCCATTTTACCTTCTTTACAATAACCTCCAATAACAATAGCCCAAGTGCGTTCATTTGGTCTCAGCTTTGTTTGTATTTGCAGTATGAGATCCTCAGCCTTAATTGTCTCTCCATTTTGTGCATAAGCCCTTGCGATAGTGTTATATGTGACAACATCAGGCCATAAACCAGAATCACGCATCATACGTACAACATTCCAAGCTTCTGCCATATTTTGTTGGTCACACCATGCCTTGATTAATATATTATATGTCTTCAAGTTTGGCTTTGTGTTTTCTCCAGAAGACATCATATTGATTAGTAACTGAGATTCTTCAGGCTTGCCGACTATCCCATAACCTTTTATAAGGGTATTAAATGTGCTTGTCGTTGGCACACATCCACTTTCTTTCATCTTCCACAAGGTATTCATGGCTTCATCAATTTTTCCAGCTTCTGAATATGCATTAATTATGGCATTGTAGAAAATTGAGTCAGGCTTCATACCATTTTCTTCTACCTGAGCAATGAGAGAAGGAATGATCTTGAACTGCTTCTGAGCTGTCATAGCTGCTAACAGAGTTGTATATGTCACTAACGATGGCTTGTGCCCTTCTTTTATTATCGCATCAAATAAGTGTTTGGCTTCATGAGGTTTCTTCTCCTTTATCACAATGTCCATTTTTTGAGTCCTAAAGCGAACAACATTGCAATTGTTTCCTCTCAAACAAATTTGGCAGACTACTCGATTGTTAGTATATGAGGTCTTACACCTTCCCCTACTGCTATCTCTACGATCAAGTTGAACCTGCATATCAAAGGAATACTTATGACAATCAAGGATTTTCATTAAAGATTTGGACTATCTGCATAAAACATTTAAACAGTATCACCTTATTAGGTAGAGGCCCAAGTATACATGATAGTTCTTAAGGTTAAATGGCGAAGCCAAAGTAGTCTCATGGAGTTATTACGTAAGAGTGAAAGATTAAGAAACGTTTACTACGGTGAAAATAGAGGAGACACATATCAGTATGCATACCTGTTATTCGCATGTTCAGTAAAACTCATTTATTAGAATTATTAATGTCAAAAATGTGGTCAAAGATGACAGTTTGTCACTTTAAAGTACTTTTGGTTGATAATAAGACCAAAGTAATGCGCGTGTCTTATTATGACGAATATAGGACATAAAATAGCTACCAAGAAAACAAAGATGAACGGCATAAGCTAAAATGGAAAAGCGCAATCAAATGACTATATATAGCAGAAGAGACAGAGGAATACTGAGAGGAACTCTTTTTTTAAAAACATTACACATAGGTAACATGTACCAATTGAGGATTTTTTACACGAACAAATATGTTTCAAGGTGCGGAACCACATCCTGCAAAACAGGATATGGTGACGTACATTAACCGACCGCCTCTTTTCCGGAGAATGCGCTACACGCGCGGAAGCTCTTGTGATACCAGGTAGCCCCTTTTCTTTTCTTTTTTTGTTACAAGAGCACACAAATCTCTGCAAGTAAAATGAGAAAGGTGCTTCACCTTACTAGAAGATCCTTGAACAGACTTTTCCTGGTCTGGTGCCAATATATCAAGACTTTCACTCGCTGAATTCAAGTGGCTCAATTTTTTAGATCCCTCCATCCCTTCTGCAGCAGCCCGCTTCTGAACAGATCAGCTTTCTCAATATCAACACATCTACTTGACCTAGATCACATGGTAAGCTGGGAACATTTTAAATCTGCTGTGATCGCGGTTGCATTTGTGGTTAGACTAAGCAGCGACATGATTACATAAATTCTTTCAAAAAAAAAAAAAACATGATTACTTAAATTGATGTAAGAGCGATATAAAATTATTTTACGTGCAAACTTGCTGAGATAGGCAACACCACAACCAAGTCACCAACAAAAAGAATAGTTTAAGTAATCATAAGATTCATAACATAAGGAAGAGCATTGTCTTGATAAGCTAAAGGTCTTTACATGGGCAAAAGAAGAAATAAGGATGTTTTAAAAGTCCTATTTGTAGAGGAATCCATATCCCTAAATTGTTCAGGGCTGGGTATCCTATCTACATTAAGTAAAAGATGCACCACCAGCATTCTACTTCTCTGCCTAAAGCAAAGTAAATAAGAAAACTAAAGTACCGAAGATCAAGTCAAATATAAATCACTGAGCACTCGATAAGTATAACTGCATAAGAGCTTAACTGTAGTCTGTAGAATTTGAGAAAAAAAAAAAGATATAAGGAGATCTCGGCACATAATAATCCATTACGATAAGTGAATGCAGCAGAGAAATTTGACAACCAGCTGAATACTTTTGCTTTCCAATAAAATCAAACAACTAAAAATGGAGATGGCCAAGCAGCTACTATGGAACCAAATCTCAAAAAAATTTCATGTTAGTAATATCACTCCTCATGTAAAAATCAATCCAAGTGCAGTATGGAAGTTCTTCACTGCCAATACCACTCAAACACTGCCATACCTAGCTCAGTGGCGGGATGAGAAGCCAGAGGCAGAGCAATCAAGGGAGGAAGAAATTCAGTCGGCTGAAGAAAGATGGTCGGAGGATAAGGTCGCTCAAAACGGGCTAGGAGATTGATTTAGATAACATAATGAACTTTCAG
Source organism: Xerophyta viscosa (assembly GCA_002076135.1). NCBI lineage: Eukaryota > Viridiplantae > Streptophyta > Magnoliopsida > Pandanales > Velloziaceae > Xerophyta > Xerophyta viscosa. The sequence goes on along the minus strand of MJHO01000007.1, from coordinate 3,012,301 downwards.
CTCAGAAATGATTTCTTGCATCAAATAGACTTCGTTTGAAAGGAGAAATTCTGACCTCCTCTGAGCTTGTAGGAATGGAGATTTTGTTTCCTGAGCATATTATTAGAGCCCTCTTATCTATCCACAGACAGAAATAGATAGAAGAAGAGCTACGCCGTCTATGTTTGGGCCTTGGAGATTTTGGAGTCCCTATTTCCTAACGTGGACATTAGTCGTGGGCCCCAAACCTTACCTTTATCAATTTCTAATATTTTTTAATAATATTATTTTTTTTTTATTGTGATGATGAAGTTTAAATTTAAAAAAATATATAAAAATAAGAATTGATCCTGAAATTGTAGTTCAAACAATGTGCGTTGTTCGAAGTTCTGTTGGGCGAATTTCTTTTAATTATAAAATTTTAAACTATAAAATTATATTATTAAAAAATACACAATATTACATTTCAACAATTTTTAAAAATTTCAACATAGTTCAAAAAGAGTATCTCCATAGAATTTACTAGAAACTGGTCTACCAAGAATTTGTATATGTGATAAACAAACAAGTGCTCTTTATGATTCAAAAAAAAAAAAAACAAAAAAAAAAAAAAAAAAAAAACAAAGAAGTATTTTGTGTCCATAAACCAAGAATTGTCGTTAAGTTTCAAAAAATAAATGTTAGAAAAAGATAAATTAAACTATCACCTAAAAGAGAAGCTCAAAATAGTTTTTAATTGGGCATTGGTATTTAGAGAATTTTTCTGGTACGCTCGAACATACTGTACTATGGTTCATTCAGAATATACCAAATATTTATGCAGAGATATTTTTTAAAATAATTTTAAATATAATGATAGATATTGATAACATGTATAATTTTTTTAAAAAAAACATTTATAAGTAAAGATTTTAGTGCTTCAAATTCTTAGTGGATTATAACATATCTATATTCAGTTTGATTTTTGGGTTGGTTTGGGTAGTGCTCAACGCTTATATCTTCGACGTACGCTATGGTTGAGAAATGTATTTTTATAAGATTGTTTTAGATATTTTAAAACATTGCAAGGTGTTTTATTATTATATTTTTTTAAGTATCTAGTATCTCACGACAAATTTCTAGACTAACAAGGAGCGACTACTAGAAATTAAAATTGGTGTGGGCCAAATCATGTAAGAATGTAAGAGCCCATTTAGCTTGAAAACCTCAATCCTCTATACACATCAATCTCCTCATCTGTTCCAGCGACCTCTCGACCGACCATCTAGTTCCAGCCGACTGAAATTTCCTTCTCTGATTGCGCTGTCTCGGACTTCTGATCCCGCCGCCGAGCGAGGTATTTTATATCCGCCATGGCGCCTTAGTTTCACAGTATGTCAGTAGGGATCAATTGACCCCACTGGCTATTTGGTGTATCCGCCCATGAATATCTCGCTGCGATTGATCTTTTAATTCTAGCATTTTGGAAGCTCATCAAATGCCTCAAGTTGCTGCATATTTTTTTCCAATTATTGTTAACTTTAGGGAGAATTTCTAGTTTTATTCTTGGATTGGCCTGTGGATCGGATGCATACGGAGGCAAAGAATGCTCATTATGAATTTGTAACCTTGATCAAAGGGTGTGTTTGGCTGCATCTGCTAGCTGGCGAATGGGTCTAATTTGTTTATCTAGGAATTACATGCTGCTTATTGTATCGTGTAAGTACCCATTACTAACTACACATCTGTAAACTAAGTTTAAGGTGCAAATTATTTAACAAGCTACGTTTACCACCCAACTATAACTTAGAATTAGCTTATTCGACAATATGCCATCTATAAGCTAGACAAGTTGCAAGCAAACACAACCCAGCATCAGTGGCGGAGCTAGAAATATTATCTAGTGGGGTCAATAATTTAAAAAAAATCTGATACCAAATTAAATTTTAATAGACTAGTATATTTCACAAATAATACCTATTTAATAGTTATTATTCATAAGATATTTGTAAGTTATATTTCTTAATAATCTTTATGAAGTGTATTTTCATTTCGTATATTTTAAAAAATATATCAATATTAATTTTTAAAGCTAATTTGTAATCCACACATTATTTATTAGTATAACATATCAAAATAATTAAATTCTATTATTAATTGCATTACGTAGTATAATTTATTTTATATTAGTATCAATTAAGCAATTACATTATTTTTTTTTAGTTTTTGCAATAACTCATATATTTATTTTAACCAATATAGTTTATGACTATTAAATATTATATTATATTATTTTTATTCTTTTAGCTATGTATTGTAGTTATACATGTAAGAAAATACAACAAATATGAATAATTAGTTTATGAATAATATATTATATAAATATTCTTGGACAAATAAAAAACATTGATAAGAATAAGTTGATGAACAAATCTATTCATATAACCTTAAAGTAGAGAAAATTATAATCAAAATATGTATAATCTATATAAGTTTTAAATAATTGTCTTAACTAGTAGTAAAATTGAATTACAACTATATTATTAATTTTAACTGACGTAATTGAATTTGGCTAAATACATAGATATTTTAGTGAGATTTAACAACACAGGTGCACACACACACACAGTTTCACCACATATATTTTATATATATATATATATACTAAAATAATGTATTAAATATCTATATTACATATTAAGATTACTTGCTCAGTAAATTAATTTTATTGTAATTATAAAAATTTATTTATAAATGTACATAAACTTGAACGATTCGCATAAATGACCCAAATATCACATAAACTTTAAAGTATTATATTTTATCAGATAAGTTTAGATATGGAAGATGCAGCATGTAATTTTTCTTCGAACACGTATAATATTCAATAACAAGTTTTACGATTCGCACAATAATAAATAGTAAAAAATTCAATTCAGTGGGCCTAAAAAAAGCACCAGAGCCCAATTATCTTTGAAACTGACAATCCCTATTTAAATCAACCCTCCTCGCCTGTCTCAGCGAACTCTCTCGCGTCTCAGAACCATTTTTTGCGCCTAAATTCCTCCTCCCCCGATTGCTCTGCTCGGCTTCCAATCCCGCGGGGAGCGAGGTTTGCTATCACCAGCTTTGGCGTCTTAGTTTCACAGCATTTGAGCTGGGGGGCAATTGACCCCACTGGCTACATCGTGGATCCGCCCATGCCCAGCATCCATTAGTATTCGCACCATTTCCGTCTTAGTTTAAGTAATATATTTTGTGTTTGGTAAGTATATTTTTAGGCAATTTCTAGGGGCCTAGCGTTTAAGAAGTTTATTTATTATATGGTTAGATCATGGAAAGTTAATGATTACAACTTTGGTTCAAATTGTACTTGAGGCCAACTAAGATTCTTTCTCTGATGATATAGCAATGAAGGTCCGGGCATCTGTGAAAAAGCTATGTGAATACTGTAGGACAGTTAAACGTCGTGGCCGAGTCTACGTCTTATGCACATCCAATCCCAAGCACAAACAGCGGCAAGGCATTTCAACTTATGCTTATGAGGGCCCAACCCCGACCCAGTATGTGCTATACTCATCTCTCTCTTTTATTTTTGTCGGTATTCATCATTATCATTTGATGCTATTGGCTATAACCAATAACTGGTCTTTTTCTTAGTCTACTTGTGTTGGTTGACACCTTTTCGCAATTCGCACAACTAATTTTCAACTCAATTTGCTTGTTTCGACCATCTATCTACCTGTAATAACTAAGTACAGCACCTAGGATTGTGCCATTTCTATTGCTAAAGGCTAATTTCCATATATCCTTGTATTTTGACATATTTTCATATGAAAACCCAGGTTTGAAACAAATTATTTGAAAATCCTAGGTTTTTTCTCTCTGATGACGTAACCTATTGTACAAAAGCCAACTGAATTGACCAACACCTCCCTACTTAATAATGCTAACATAAAATTCCCTTCCTCTGCCAGCCACGTACCGGTGGCTGCTACCTTGGCGGATTATTATTAGTATTATTATTCTACTACTACTACTTACAACTATGGTAATTTGGTCGAATTGGTTAATTCTATATAAAAGATTATGTCATGTTAACGAGTGAGAACCTAGGGTCTGATGTGAAAATCAATCAAATTATAAGGGTAGCTGGTGACATTCACACTAAAATTAATAACAAATATACTTTAATTAATAGATCATGCTACTAGATGAAGTAGCTAATAGCAAATTTGGGAAGTGGGGGCGTAGTTTTGATAAGCGAGTAGAAAAGGAAAAAAAAAAGTAGGCCTAAAAAAGTTGGAGAGAAACCATACGACATGATTTTAGCTTGCTACAAATAGACGCATACCTACCTCTCGCTCGAGCGGAGTGGTGGCGTAGAATTAGAATTAGTGACGTTGTGGTTTAAATTTCATAGTGCCTTCACAGTGCATTTGCTTTTATCTTTATTTTCCTTTCCTATTTTTATATCTTATTCTATTCCTTTTTTTGCATCTCCTTTTTTTTTTAATTTTATTCTTACTACCATATTATGCGTGCATGGATCATGCTTGTGTTGTGCATGCTTGGAGTGATTTCTTGTCATATGAACATGTATGACTGCTTGTCTGTATGCTACATACATCTATCCTCCCCAGATCCCGCTGCAGTGGGACTTGACTGGGTTGTTGTTGTTGGTGTATAAAAGGTGGGAAGTCATCTTAAATATAGATGGAGTAAATCAATGTGAAATTTAGTTTGAAATGATATTTCTAATTGGAAAGCTGAACTACTGAAATCAAAATGTGAATGGATCATACATTTATCATATTTTGTTCACCAAGGAATGAATCTTGGAGTTGATGACCCTCAAACTAGGGACTCGGGAAAACCTTTTAACTACCCAACTCATATTCCTAGTAGAATGACATTGATTGAAGCATTGCCCCTGACCAAACTCATTTCTATGAGTGGATATGTAACTTACTTTATTCCAAACATTAAATTGCAAACCAAACAATACGTAAAAATATCACCAATTGCTAGTTCATTGGACATAGTATTGCATGCTTTATAGGAGTGAGATTTTTCTTCTTTATCCATCCACCGAAATCATCTGTTTCTGTTATGTGTTGATCGATTTGCAATTATTAAAAGTAACAGGTCATCTGTCTAATAATTTTCTTTACATCTTCACCATTTTTTCCGTAGAGCTTCTTTGAATATCCAAACGTAAATTCTCTCTCAAAACTTTGAAGCTTGAAGCTTTTTGCAAAAATTTAAAATGGTAACATATTGTAGAAGTTTGTTTATAAATCCTTAATTTTAGAATATCCTTTGCTATACACTGATTGTAAAAGACTTTCAATATCTAAGAATATTAAATATTGGAGCCCTTTGCGTTCTCTTCTGTTTAAATCAAACACACCATATCAGACTATGCAATGTGGATTTATGAAATTGTAAATGCTGGTCGGTAAATTGATGTAACATGGAGGCACACTGCCTAGAAGCAGTGATATTATTGTTTGCCACAATATAATCATAGCTTTGATAAATTGATAACTTTGAGAAGCCAATGCTTGTTCTGTGGATCTTGTGCACATCTTGCTAACACTGTTCAGAGTTCCGACTTTATATTCCTGACTGACAGTCAAGAAATGGCAGTCACAAACGCAACTAAATGAGCTGTCGGGAAATGTACTGAAAATTTTTTATATGAACCAATTGTATATATTCCTTACCGAAGTCCCCCATCTAGTTCCTACTTGCGCATGGCTACAGTTTTATATGATTTCCACCAATACTTTGATTTGCTTGCATTATAATCGTTCGACATCTTTCTTGTTCTAGTCATATTTTTGCTCTATGACCTTTCTCATTTTCGATTTTCGAAGTTTAAGTTGATGGCCAAATCTTGATTGCAGGCCTGCAGAGACGAGCACCGCACAAGAACCATCATGGAGCAAGAGCTGGCCAATTGGGCTTGCGTCGCTTCTGACTAAGCAAGATAAATAGAGCTCTTCCGTGTAGTATTGTGTACCCTGAATGCATATTTTGGAATTTCATCAACTCTTAGTTTCAATTTTAGTCAAGCAATTTGTGTTTTCTAAATAGAAAATGCTACAGCGCTCAACTGCTTCGCCCAAAAATCTGCCCCAAACGTGTTTTTTTCCTGCCTTTGCGAATTTCTGATCCCGAAGCAAGGAAGAAATGCGTTCGGACAGATTTTCGGGCTAAAGCAATTGGATGGTGTAGCATTATTCCTTTCTAAATTATATCAAAACTTGTCAGTTATGTTTAACTGTTCAATGAAATGCATGTTTTTTATATTTTGTGAGCCATAATTCAAACGACTTGTCTGTTTGATTTTAATTCATATAATTTGATTATTATTTTTTTTGTTTGTTTCTACTTTGGTGTAATACCAGCTATGAGATTTAGAAGTGCAAAGCACTGTATGTGCCCGAATTTCTGGGATGAGATATTTTTTTTTTTAACCCAAGCGATCTCAATTAGCTTAGTGCCAACGGGCTTCAGCTCGTCAACGGTAATTAGGCGCTACATTGTGTCATAAATCTCGTCTTAAGTTAGCATGATCTTTATTTTTTAGAAAAAATTAATTTAGGCCGAGCACGTGGCTATCTACTCACTCTTGTGACGCCAGTTAATAAGTAGGTATAAGCATATACTATTTAAACTCTAGTTTATTCATTTCACTTTTAATATAAAATTAACTAGAGCTAGCAATATAGTTTGTACTGGATTTTTATGATTATTATGGCCATGGATTGAGTTATGATCACGACATTCCATTCCCTTAAGAGCCGGTGTCTTAACAGTTGTAATTCAATGGCGACTCCTCAGCGAGTTCGAAATTAAATCACTTGGCGGTTGGTCTGGAGTTTTGGATTTATACCATTTTGTGGATGTTCTAAGAATTCGGATTCGCACCACTTGTCGGTTGGGCGCCCTTTGCTTGCATGTTAAGTCAATCTCCATACGAACATTGTAATACTAATGTCACTATCTGTGATTAACGGATTGCTTGTGTGCTAGATCTAACTCTGCAAACACTGTTATCCGGTGTCACCTTCATTTCCTGATTTTTTTTCCTGGCTACCTCCACTCATTTTCTTTGCTAATTACCTCCGTTCAGTTCCTCTCCTATCTTCCTTAGTTTCTCTCATGAATAATATCTTCAGCTTTACTGGCTCATTCGAAAATCGATTGCTTTGACATCATTTGTCATGAATTTCCTCTCTTACTTACCAACTGATTTTTTTAGTAACTCGCACCGAACACATAACTATCCATCTTGAGAGGTGAGCTCAATAGCCATGAGTTTACTCTATTTAAACTCAATTTTATTCATTTCACTTTCAATATGATTTAATTAGAACTAGTAGATATTTTAGTGACTTTTATATTTTAGATATTTTAGTGACTTTTATAATTTTTCTGGGTATTGGATTGGTTAGAATCATTATATAGTGCTGGCAAATAGCACCAGAGTAGATCCCAACAGCCGTCATGACGATTTTTATCTATTAAAACTGACTTACTAAGTAGTTATTTCGTATAAATTGAAAAATTAAAAACTACAAGAGAAGTATTAAAGGTTATCGTTGGTGACAGAATATCGAAAAAAGTAACGATCAATTGCTAAGTGTTAGCAATCGATCCAGGGATGGAAGTCAAGGATGAAGATGAAAGCATCCACTTCATCAATTTGTAAGTGTTTGCTTTTATATCCTGGTAATTGAAAATGTTTTCATCCAGTTCCAAACAAAAAGTAGACTGGTAAATACTTCCTACTTTTTTGTTCTTCCGCCGCCCTCCCCTCAAGCTGAAGCAAACGGCGCCTCTCCCAAGCGGCAAACCGTCGTTTACGTCATAACGGAGAAGTCGACGTTCGTTAGTTTGGCCGTCAGTTTGTAGGGCCTCCCTTGATTAACTCCCACGTCCTCAGAGTCTTCGACAGAAAGTACGGTCGTCGTCCCTAAACCATCATATGTAAATACAACATAGTCTCTTTCTCTTTCTCTGCCACTGGCCGCCGGCGAGTCCTGCGGCGGTACTCCGCCATCTCCCCATCGAGTTGTACCATTTGATCCAAACTCCTCTCTCAACATGCCCAACCGCCACCCACTCATCTCCGCCGCCACCGCCGCCGCCGCTCTCCTCATCGCCCTCGTTCCTCTTTCGCCCAACATCTTCGATCTCCGCCAAGATGAAACCCAAACCCCGAGTCCAGCTCAGAATTACATAATTCGCTTCACGGATTACCGGCACGCCGAGGACCACCTGAACTATTTGCAATCGAGCCTCGGGTTGACCGACGGATGGCGGTGGATCGAACGGAACAACCCCGCCGCCGTGTATCCCACAGATTTCGGAGTCATCGAGGTTCGTGATTCGGATCGAAACGGGTTGATCGGACAGTTGGAGCGGCTGGAGAGGGTGAAAGATGTAAATGCTGATTTGAGCTACACGAGGAGATTGTTTACTGAAGAAAATGATGGTAATGGTGGTGGAGAGTTCACTGCAAAGCGGCCGGGGAAGAGATTCACCGCAATGTCCTTCGAGGACGGAGAGGAACTGGCTTTTAGTTTCGTCGCTAACTCATCGATAAGCTGGAAAAGGAAGCTAATGATGCAGGTCTGTTAAGTTTTGTTTTTGATGCGCACTTATATTAAGCAACTATTTGTAGTTTTAACTCCAATGCTAGAACTGTGTGTGAGTTAACATGGGAAGTGATTACCTTCCTTGTATCTAAAAACAAAGGAACATATTTCTGTGATTTATGTCAAATATGTACAGGTTGAAGATGTAAACCAGTGGATAATTAGAAAAAGGGCCGAACTAATTTATGCTAGCTTAAGGTTTTTTGAGATGATTATTATTATTATTTTTTTTTTACATCTATATTTATGTCTTTTCTTTTTTTGAGAAATCAACTAGAAAGATATGTCGACGCCTTTATATTTCATAAAAAGAATGTTAATAGCCGTGGCCTTGTCTTGTTGATCTCATCACTGGGGTCTTATTTATCTCGTTTAATAAATTATATGCTTATATTCTTTAAACTTGCTTCATTGTGTTTTCTTGTTCATTTTTTTACCAGTAATCTGTCAGATCTCGAAACTGATGCTAAATGCACTTTTGAGTTGCATTTTGCAGTATTCTTATGTTTCTGGAATGTCTAGTTTGCTATGAATGTGTTAACATATGATAGGAGGAATTAGTCTTGAAAGTAGACATATCCATTTCTTCATTAGAAAGTTTGGTGGTTTATTCAACGAATTCTTCATATTTTAGAGATCTTTTGTTTTTGATATATCTGGGCAAGGCCCACTTCGTGAGCCTGCAAACCACCAAACCGGGATGGCACTTCCCCCTTCTCCATTTCCAACTTCTAACTTACGTCATTCATGGTGGCTTAGGACGCTCCACTGATAACACCAAATGCTACAGATCCTCAAAAGGGCACGAGAGATTTTGAACGTGAAAACTCTCGCGTGTCAATGAGTTTCCAACTCTAGGAACTACTAGAGGGATCACATTTTAAGATTGAGGGCTATTAGTGTGCTACAATAGATAACAAAATAAGATAAAATAGATTGAGGTGGTTTGGATATGTGAAGAGAAGACTGTTCACACGCCATTTTGTTGGTGAGATGATGGAGATGATCCCTTCCAAGAAAGGAGAAAATCCAAGAAGAGTTCATTAGAAACCTTGAGGTATGATTACATTTTGCTTGACTTGAGTGAAGACATGGCACTCAAAAGAGCACTATGGCGCATAAGATTTTATGTAGAGACCTCACCTAGTGGGAGAAAGCTTTGCTGTTGTTGTCGTTGTTGTAACTGAGTGGAAGTGTGACTGGTGTTAAGTAAAATGCGTATTGTGGATGATTGATCTGTCCTGTATGCATATAAAAAGTTCTGTCTTTGAGTGTTAAAATATGTCACTGATAAGCTTTACAATGGGTATTAGCTTTTGTTGTGAAACGGCAACTATTTTCAGCATGTTCTCTGTCAATTAGTCACAATTAAGGTTGGTGTTTCAGTTCAAGCCCCTATTTCTCTTGGAGTGACATAGCTGTCAGTTGTTAAGTTGTTACACGGAATGTAGTGAACTTGAAGCAGCACGTGTTACATTCTTTCATTTTCTATGTTAGTAAAAAAGGTCCTTGAAGTTTATAAAATTGGATGCACTAATAGTCATATGGTTTGCCAAATTTAGATGCCATATAATTTTGTACCATTGTTTTGGGGAGCAAAATTATTTATAGTATATCAGCAGCTTATGATCTACATCTTGATGTTTCTGTTGTCTGCAACAACCAGATTTAGATATTGTTTGATAACCCTTTGAGATTGCTATGGGAATATACATATCTTCCCTCTGCTTACACTTAAGCTTTCATATGGTTATGTGGTTTCAATTTTGCTGGTTTAACTGGATGAGTATTTTTAGGTATGTATAATACTTGGTCTTTTGCCGTTGGTCCCTGTTTGGGATGGGATGGCAGATGCAAAATATAATATTCGTTATGTTTTGTGCAGAGATCGCAGGTGACGTCCCTGTTTGGAGCTGACAATCTTTGGGCTAAAGGTTATACAGGTTCTAAAGTCAAAATGGCTATTTTTGATACCGGAATAAGAGCAGATCATCCTCATTTTCGAAATATCAAGGTATTTGTTTATAGAAATGGGGTAAAAGTTTGTGCTAGATAGTTCTTTACTTCTTTTTTGTCTTTCTTCCTTGAGGTTATGTACCTTCGTTCCAGTCTGGGAATCTGGAGAAAGTTGTCCACTGATTTAGATGCGATAATATTGCAGGAGCGCACAAATTGGACCAATGAGGATACCTTAAATGACAATCTTGGACATGGGACTTTCGTTGCAGGAGTTATTGCTGGTGAAGATGCAGAGTGTCTCGGTTTTGCTCCAGACACTGAGATATATGCTTTCCGTGTATTTACAGATGCCCAGGTAAACATGCTTGCATTCTGGAACCAATCTAGTTGTAGAGATTCTTCAGTTTAAATAATAATTTAATGGATTTCCATAGTCCATTTTATGTCTTGGTAATGTTGATATGAACTTAGCTGCCAGAACTGCTAGGAGACAACATTTTTTGGTTAAAAATTAACCTACTGACTCAGTGATTGGATAGTAATCAATGTATAAACTTCCAAGTAGTTCCTCTCCAGCTTTAGATAATTTTAGATGTTTATCCCTTATATGTGAACTTAGACCTCCATCTAAGTTCTATGTTTCTGCCTCCGAATCAATAGATATCAAACTAATGCATTTTCGAATTAGGTGTGCAAGTCATATGTCTATTAACTAACTCACTCTTTGGAGAGAACACACTTTTCTGCTACAACCTGTGATTCTATAAGCTAATTTTAAATTGTACTACCCTAACTAACAACTTTCTGCTACAGCTTTAGAAATCTTAAAAGTTTCATCTAAACTTTTAACTACCCTATTTCTCTGGTTCAAGCTGTAATGGTTGTATTAACATGATCCTTTTTGAAAGGATGGTACCTTTTTTCTCCTGATGTGATGAAAGTAAGTCTTCGTTGGTATAGCTAAAGTAAATAATATTGATTCTTTGGCAAGAATTTCTTATTTGCTTATTTATTTATCAATAGGTAAGATTATAGAAATTTTTTATTCAGCTTCATTGCAGGTGTCCTACACATCATGGTTTCTTGATGCATTTAATTATGCAATTGCGACAAACATGGATGTGCTTAATTTGAGTATTGGCGGACCTGATTATCTGGACCTCCCATTTGTGGAAAAGGTATAAAAAGTGGCTTTGCTGTTTCATTTTGATGCGTAAAATTTTAGCAAGTCTACCAGTCGTTGTAATATAATGTGAATAGAGTACCATTCCCACGATGAGTACCAACCTAGATTTAATCATGATTTTATTTAACTAACGAAATTAAAACACTAATGAACTTAATTCAATTGAGTGGTGGCCAAATTACTCAAATATATTGAGAATGGTGATACATTCGATATTTTAATCAAAATATATTTTGAATAAACTTGATAAAGGACTTTAGATTTTCATAATTAGACTAAAAATTGTGTCCTCAAGAATTTATTCAGTTAATAGAGAAAGATGGAAAATCATACAAAATTGAAATTATCAACTTACAAGAATTTGAGATCAAAAGACTAGTGTGTCCTTCGTCCCTCTTTTATATTGCGCAGCCTCTTCAAATTCCATTCTTGTATTTCTGTTTTTGTTTCTTTTCTTTTCTTGTTTATTTCCGAACCATATTTTGCTGTTTCTGGCTTGCTTGAATCCAGCTGCCCATTACATGAACTGATCCTAGCCATCTATGCTTGTTTCTCATCCTATTTAAATCTAAGCCGTTCATCACCAATGTTTGATGTATTAATGCATTTTCAACTCAAATTTAAGATTTTTCATTTGCAATAAACCAGTAAGTAACATAATTAATGTATAATCAATGCTAAATTTGTATATATAAAATAGAGGGATTTCATTCTTCCATAGAAATATGAATTTAATATGCTAAAAATGTTTTCTAGCTTTTAGATTTTCATGTGCCTTAATTGTCAAGCTTTTACAAATGATTGAGTTTTGTCCAGTCAACGACTAATACGCGTATTGCAAATTACTCCAACTTAAATTTCTTGGCATATGTTTGTAGTAATGCTCTTTATGACCTACTCTTGGCCGCTTCTAGATTTGCTATTACTTTATATTTCATATCAAAAGCTGATAATCTAAGCTACTTCATAAAGATGAATATGAGTCGGTTCTCAGATAAAAATATGAATCAGCTTAGAATGCTGAGTTAAACCCGTCAAAGCAACCTTATAACTCTTAATGGCTGATGTAGATATTGGTCGAGATTATTTTTTTTACTGGAGGATCTGAACATAAATTCCTTGTTTTAGCTATTACAGACAAGAAAAGTAGGTCTGTTATCGTTGTATGTGGATTTTTATTAATAGTAATTTTGGCCTTCCATTTTGATGCTATTTATGTAAACAGTCATAATTGTTGTAACATACCATGCTTTAAGTCTTAAAATTTGTCTTGATATGATCTGGTTAAAGAAGCAAATAAGAATTTTATTACTTAATTAGTGATGACAATCTCTTTTTTCTGCGTTTTCAAGAATTTTGTTTTATGAATTTTTTTTCAGAAAACTTATGTCCTTAATTGTATTTGCCTTGAGAAACTTGGTTGCTTTTATCAATTCGTGGTTTTCTTTTCTTTTTTGCTGTCGGTCTTATGGTTTCTTTTCTAAGAATCCCAACTTGCCAACATTTATGTGACAGGTTTGGGAATTGACAGCAAATAACATCATAATGGTTTCTGCTATTGGGAATGATGGACCATTGTATGGTACTTTGAATAATCCTGCAGATCAGAGTGATGTCATAGGTGTTGGTGGTATCGATTACAATGATCACATTGCTTCCTTTTCTTCGCGTGGCATGAGTACTTGGGAGCTTCCTCATGGGTAGGTCGTTCATTAATAGCCTTGTTTATTTATTTTCATATTGTGAATTTTCATATACTATATAGAGAAAACCACTAAGACCATTTAAACCTTATAGAATAAAAGATCCTTTGTTGTGAATATGAGTTATACATATAGACCAGCACAGCTTCTTTGAATCTTGGAACTACAATTTGAGGACATTTTTCGAGACATCAATCAGATACTGTATGTTCTGTTATTGTGTAATCCAAAGCACCACCTTGAGTTGTTGAATTTCTAAGCAGGTATGGTCGTGTTAAACCCGATGTAGTGGCGTATGGTCGGGAAATCATGGGATCTAAAATCAGCACTGGGTGCAAAAGCCTTTCTGGCACTAGTGTGGCGAGCCCAGTTGTAGCAGGTGTGGTATGTTTGCTCGTAAGTGTTATCCCCGAAAATGACCGAAAACTGCTTTTGAATCCTGCGAGTATGAAGCAAGCTCTAGTTGAAGGCGCCACTAAACTTTCTGGTCCAAATATGTTCGAGCAAGGTGCAGGCAAGCTCAATCTGTAAGTAATGCATCTGCATATTTAAATCAAAACTTGTTTTTGTAGTTTTGATGTTATATATTGCATTTCAACAGCTTGGAGTCATACACAATTTTGAAAAATTATCAACCTCGGGCTAGCATCTTTCCAGATATTCTTGACTATACCGACTGCCCTTATTCATGGCCTTTTTGTCGCCAACCTTTATATGCTGGTGCCATGCCTGTCATTTTCAATACTACCATCCTCAATGGCATGGGCGTAGTTGGTTATGTAGACAGCCCACCAGCATGGCAGCCTTTTGATGAGGTGGGCAATCTTCTAAGTGTTCGCTTCACATTTTCAGATGTCATCTGGCCTTGGACAGGATTTCTAGCCCTTCATATGCAGATTAAAGAAGAAGGTGCCCAGTTTTCAGGTGTTGTTGAAGGTAATGTGACAGTGAAAGTATATAGTCCACCGGCTCATGGAGAGAAAATTCCACGGAGAAGTACTTGTGTGCTTCGTCTGAAGCTTAAGGTGGTTCCTACTCCGCCTAGGTGGAGGAGGGTTCTGTGGGATCAATATCATAACATTAAGTACCCACCTGGATATATCCCGAGAGATTCCCTGGATGTTAGAAATGATATCCTTGACTGGCATGGTGATCACTTGCACACAAACTTTCACATCATGTTTAACATGTTAAGAGATGCGGGATATTATATTGAGACACTCGGATCACCGTTGACATGCTTTGATGCCAGCCACTATGGGGCATTGCTGATGGTGGATCTTGAGGAAGAATACTTCACAGAAGAAATTGAAAAGCTAAGGAACGATATCATCAATGGAGGATTGGGATTGGTTGTGTTTGCAGAGTGGTATAATGTTGACTCGATGGTGAAGATGCGCTTTTTTGATGATAACACTCGGAGTTGGTGGACTCCTGTCACTGGAGGTGCAAATATTCCTGCTCTTAATGATCTTTTGGCTCCACTTGGAGTTGCTTTTGGGGACAAAATTCTGAATGGAGATTTCTCAATTAATGGTGAGCAGAGCCATTATGCATCTGGGACCGATATCGTTAAATTTCCAAGAGGTGGACATCTACATAGATTTGAACTGCTAGACAACTCGGAGAGTGCTTCTACACAGAATTTCTTGCAGACGTCTGAGGAAACCAAGGTTAGAATTCACATGACGTTCCTTGTTTCTTTTCTAGCAGGCATTTTTTTTATGGAGTCAACTTTGTGGTAAAGTAAAAGTTCTCATGCCGAGTCTTTGAAACCTCTTGTCTATGGGTATTTGCGTGGTAGCACAAAAGACAACGCCTGATATAGTACTAGCAGTATCGTTCTTGGCCATTCTATAATGTACTCTTAATCTCTTTTGCCTTTTGTGAACATCATGAAGCTCTAATCTCTTTAATGCAGGACGGCTCTGCAATTCTTGGTCTTGTTGAGGTTGGCAGTGGTCGAGTTGCAGTATATGGAGATTCAAATTGTCTGGATAGTAGTCACATGGTGACCAATTGTTACTGGCTTCTTAGGAAGATATTGGATTTCACCAACAGCAATTTGAAAGATCCAGTGCTTTTCTCGGACTCCACCAGAACCAATTTCCCTCTTCTTGAAGATAACAGGAAGTTACCATCTCGTAGGACTGATGTGAACTTTTCTGTGTACTCTTCAGTGGCGGATAAGGAATTGATATGCCAACAAGACACTAGATTTGAGCTGTGGGGAACAAAAGGTTACGATGTTCCCCTGACTGTGAGGAACAGGAAGCTGCCACAGTATCGCATACCTGATTTGGATAGTAATCTTACTGGTGTAACAAATGAATCTATTCAAGAATATAGTTTCGCAAGGAATTCAGGACTGTTCTCCGGAACTGTTCGTGGGAGCAGCAAGTTAAGGAGCAAAGACTTCTTAGGTTTACTGAATCAGGATGAGGTACAAATTTGGATAATGCCTTTTCCTTTTCTCTCTGCTTGGTTGCCATATTAGAGTGTATACATTGAATCTATATTGAATTTTCAAACGACTGTTGCTGAGTGAAGTTGCTTAAACCTCTTTGAAGAGAAAGTTGATTTACTTTCAGAAAAGAAAAGAGAAAGAGAGTCCACGAATCTCATTTTTCCTGTGTTTGAACTATCAAGTCCTCCATTGGGAAATATAGATTAGATACTCCGTAGTCCCCTGCTAGGATTGGCACGTAATTTAATTGTTAGGTTGCCCAGCAGCAACAGAGTGCCTTTTGCATCTAGTACTTGTTGCTTTCCTTATTTGTGATATAGGAAAGGAAAAGAAGTTAACTGTTATGTTTCTGCCGCAGGATATGCCAATGTTAGCAGCCAGCCAATGGTTAATACCTGTATTTGTGGCTTTGACAGGTAAGGTTAAAGTTTAGGTTACATTCACCGGAATAATTTGTAATAACTTTCGTAAACTGATGTCGAAACGTTGATGCAATTTCTCAGGACTTCTTGTATTCTTGAGCTGGCGAATGCGACAAAGGCGCGGACGACGGAGAAAAGGTTCTGCATCGGGTCGCCTACCTAATTTGGTATAACACATAACCTAACTATTAGAGGCACATATTCTACAGATGAGTTCTAGAATCCAATGATGCTGGTGTTTCTGTTATTAGCTAGATGTTTTTAAAACTTAGATTGTTTCTCGGCACTGCCGGCACATACAAACTTCAAGATTTGAGCAACATTTCAGAGACTGTACAAGCTTAGTTTGCAGTGCTGAATGAGTTATAGTCTGTACTTAATAGAGTAGATAGCTAGCATTTCATGACTTCTATATGCTTCTAATTATGGGATTTACCCCGAAAGTTGTATCTACACGGACGATGCAGATTTATTGAATTGTAAAAGAACTCTAATGATGTATCCAGAATGCGATATAGGAATTTTGAAGCTTGAGATCAGCTAAGCAAGTTTGAGACAAGAGCATTTATTTTTGTATTTTTTTTTATTTGTTATTATTTTCTTTATTTTTATTTCTTGTGACGATTTTACATATTAAATTGGACTTTTCTGCTTCCATGTATTTTATTGGTTTTCATAACATAGTTGTCATTATGTTGCTTGTAACAGGACAAGTTGCATGAATTCTGCTGATAACCAATACCTTTGATATAATATGGTGGTAATGTTTATTCTTTTTCAATGGGAATCTCTCATACTGAGTTATCAGACTAAATTTGAATGCATATTATGCCCCTTTGCATGGTAGCTCAACCGGTGAGATGAGTGGTTTATAAATCATCACTTACGTATTTGAGTTCACCTTGCTTTGATACGTGGTAAAATTTTTTTTCGAGTTTTTAGAAAAATATTCTATATATTGTGCATATGCATTTGTATTTAGCGACGTGTAGGAAGGTTCATGATCATGGTCCAATGATTGTGGCTAAAAAATTATGCGTAGTAAAAATAATATGGTGCTGGTGAAACGGAGGTTCATTAATGCCTAACGTGAAACATAGCCATGCAAACAATTAATGCCTAATGTGAAACATAGCCATGCAAACAATGGATTGTCTGGTGTGCATTCTAGAGCAGTAGTAACTAGTAAGGATAGATGAACAAAGTGGTTTTTAACAAAAATATGCTTTTTCATAATTTAAAATTGTTAAATATATCATCTTAATTCAAAATGATAATTTTATGTCTTCATTGCCTCTGAAAGGATGAAGTTGTCGTTATCATTTTTTTAAAACATAAGGACAATTAATTTGACGAATGAAACTTCGTCATTTTACATGGTCAAATGGTATAAAAAAATTTGCAACTTCGTCGGCAAATTGAGGTGATATATTTTGTCAATTTTGAATATGGAGACATATCCTATTCACAAATATCATTTTGCTGCTACATTTTCCTAAATATCCTATTCATTTTACAGCATCTTTCTTCCGTCAATTTACTAGAAGATTGCACTAGTAACAAATAGATTGGTATCCCATGATGCTCAGGATGGCTGCTACAACTTCAATATCATATAGATGTAATCATGTAAGTCTCATATTCGAATTCTATTAGGACCACTTGCGACGGTATGAAATTTATTGGTGAAAAACAACATAGATATTTGAATATGTCGAGATTAAAAGAGCGAGACTTCTTGGTTGACAAAATACATAATCGTGTCATATATGGATTTATTTATTACGAAATAATACAAACTAGGCTAGGTATAGTAAGAATTTTCTAACGTTATTAGTATTATTTTTTTTTTTAAAAAAAAGATTTGCATGCACCACCCAATTCACCCAAACAAAGAATATTAACAGGTCGATGAGGTCATATAGCAAAAACAAGCTGAATACAGATTTCAAGTATACGCTGGATCGCATCAATGTATTCTCAAAGACAAAAAATCCTTTTGTAACTCGACAGTGAATTAGAGCGTCATAGCATCCTTAAAAATGAGCAGCAAGTTCCAGATTCGTTTACTAGCAACATCGCCATCTCCAACATCAATTCTCTACGGCAGATATCTTCAATATCAATAAAGCAAAATCTAACACTATGAGAAATAAAAGAAATAAAAGGACCAGAAATTGTATTTAGAAAGAAAAAAGATTTGTGACCTCAGAAATGCAGTTCTTCAGAGTACATAATCATCCTGATGTTAATCGAGTTTTCTGAAAAATATTCTATATGTTGTTCATATGCATTTGTACTCAGCAGCATGTAGGAAGGTTCTTGATCATGGCCCTATGATTGTGGCTAAAATCAGAATTACAAGCAGTGCACCATAGACATTAAGAAACATTACATGTGGTTCTCATTGCACGATGAATCGTAATGGCCAAGACTGAGAATGAGAAGTTTTCTGGATTCGAAATGCTAGCCGTAACTCAAGAGCTATCAGCAAATGATTTCATCAATGAACTATGTCGCTCTAATTAGAGGCAGAAATAAAATACCTGAACCACAAATTCTTCTCTCCAGTTATTCAGACTGTCAAATGACTTCATGTTATTAACACCATTAATTCAAGAACCAAATATATATATATATATATAGATATTATATATATTATATATATTATATACATATATATGTTCACTTATCGAATATTGAGATGTAACAGCTTAACTGTTTGTTGCTCAAAGAGGAAAGAAGCAAGAATCAGGTCAAGTCTTTCAGGACAATTTCACTCTTTATCATCAATCACTTCAAGAAATGACTTCAACTCGGAATAAACAATGTACACAAAAATAAAATAGAAAAGAATGATCAGTTAGTAAAGTCATCTGGGAGGAAAAATTAACCCCCAGAAGCAACACTTGTCCGGGCATTTTATGATATTTTCTGCTTTTATCAGAGAAAACGCCCGGCGGAAAAAAATGTTAAGTTTACAGTTAATATAAGTGTGCAGACTCGGGAGTTGCCACTGAAGCCTTGGGCCTTGGCTATCTTTCTTCATCTTCCCCATCTCCATTTCACGGGTCTCCAACCTTCATGTGCTAGCTGCAGATGGGTTCAGACCATCGCTGGTCGGTGCACTGTATTCACCGCTTTCATCATAATCCCGGCGTGCCAGTGCCATCTTCCTGAATTTCTTCATGTCTTCGTTATATTGCAAGGTGTCATATTCCGAACTTCCATAAGAGGAACCAAACGGTCTGCTGTGACCTGGCCTAACACCTTCATTTAAATCGTCTAAAGATACGTCTCCTTCCAAAGCTCGAACCACCTGTTCAGTTTGAGAAATTACGGTTTGGAAATTATTGATTGCACCTCACGAAGTGGGCATGACTGCAGTGGAAGCCCCTCGCAAGCACGCAACAAGGAACATTCGAGGTTTTGTTTTTTGGTTCTTTTGTTTTTTGTTTTTTTTTTTTTCGTTTTTCTTTTTCTTCTTCTTTTTTTTTTGGTTCATTTCACAAGAATAGACAACAAAACATGTTTGGATGGTGTTCACGAAAAAACGATCCTATAATACCTGACTCATCCTTGGCCGCCGCTTTGCCGAATGACGCACGCATGCAGCGGCACAAGCAGTCATAACAGCCATTTCAGTAGGATTATAGTCCTTCCCTAATCTTGAGTCTACAAGGGCATCATAGTTGCCTTCTTCTAACACTCTTGCAAGCAAAGGCCTTGCCTGCAGTATAGGAAAAGTCAATGCCATTCTTAGTTGAATGAGAACTACCTTTGACACAAGAATGGACCAGATAGATGAAGTTTATGCAGCTGAATTATGATGGAAATACATTATCGAGAAATCAGATTACAAATAAGGAAGAAGAATGGTGAGAAATTAGTTTTTAAAGGAAAGGTGAGAAAAAAAAAAGTCTAGGTCAATATTATGTTTCTTGCATTACTTACACTTAGTTGATCAGAACTTCTAGCAAGGAATGCAAACCAACAAAAGTTGATGAACATGAAAGTCAATGACCTCAAACTGGACAATTGAAGTAAATATGCTTCAAATTATGCGACTAACCCAGTTAACCAAGCTGTCATCCATGAAAGAGTGATTCGTATCAATGGGACGCCAACCAGTTATTAGCTCCAACAGCATTACCCCAAAAGAAAAGACATCGGATTTTTCAGTTAATTTACCCGAAGAAGCATATTCTGGTGCTAGGTACCTGTGAGGACATTTTTGTAAAATACCTCCACATATGATATAGGCCATCTGGAGCAAACCAAGAGTTACATGAAAAAGAACCAAAAAGGGGAAAAAGCTTACCCGAAGGTGCCCATTACTCGGGTAGACACGTGGGTATTGGCGTCAGAAGACAGTTTTGCAAGCCCAAAATCTGCAACCTTTGAACATTTGAACATTTGAACATTTTAAGTGTGACATAATTTATCATCTTCTGAAGCTTATAAACAATGGTCTAACATGGATGATCGTTTTAGGGATTCAGCCATTAGGGTAGGCTATAGCCATCCAGACAACTAAAGAGAAATGGCCTCTACAATCAATAAAAGTACTAGAAGTGTAGTTTCTATAAGCTTTTTTTTCTCAAGTAATCAAAGCAGAGTAAGCAAGCCATACAGGCATTACTCAACTCCGCAGGTTCTCCATGTGTCTAATAATAAGTAGAACTCAAGATTTTTTTTTTCAAAAAAAAAAAAAGAACTTTTTGCCTGCATACAAGTCCCGGGGTTTATTGAATTAATATCATAGTATAAACAATCAGAATGGAAAATTATAATATTTAATCAAATCACTTAGCAACAAATAAACCCTACCTTTGCTTCAAACTTATAATCTAGGAGAATGTTGGCTGCCTTAATGTCCCTGTGAATGATCTTTGGATGGCCTGAAAAGAGATGGCTTAATACTGGACCCAGATTTATTATTCAATTCTAACTTTCAGACAAAACGCACTTACAGTCCTCATGTAAATATGCCAAGCCTTTAGCAGATCCCAGAGCAATCTTTAGTCGGGTAGACCAATCCATTGTAGGTCGACCTTTCCCTGCAGAAGAAATAATTTGACACGAGAAGCTAAAATTTAGTTTCAATAAGCATGATGCATATAGCGTACGTGGCTGGCATGCGAGTTGAACTGAGTCAAGAGTAATTAGTATTTGAAAAAACAGAATATGTCTTTATGACCAAAGCACCATGATCCATGGAGATCATCGGTGGCATACAGTTTGCAAAACACATTGATTACACGGCATTTTATATATATATATATATATATATATATATATATATGTCAAATGGAAGCAGGGGCAATGAACGTCCCCCAATGTGGCCACATGAATCAAATTTCATATAATCTAGCCATGACAAGCACAATAGTTTCGGTGTGAAATATGTGGTGCTCGAGCATTCTGTGCATATATATTTTCCTATAGTGTTTATCTCCCACTTCACTTTATGTCCATAAGACTTCACTACTTCAGGCATATGTCATTTGCTTTTTCGGTAGAATACTTTTTTAAATAAATATATAATTGTACATGTAGAAAACCATTTTCCCTCTACTTCTAGGACATGAAGCATCATGTTACCATGTAAGTGGAACTCCAATGTATTGTTAGGTACGAATTCATAGACGAGTAGCCTCTTGTCTTGAGATATGCAGTATCCGACCAATGAAACAAGATGTCTATGATGCACCCGACTAATGATTTCAACCTCCGCCTGGAACTCACGCTCACCCTGCCCGCTCCCTGGCTTCAATTGCTTGGCGGCAACTTCCATACCATTAGGAAGAATCCCCTTGTGCACGTAACCGAACCCACCTTGACCTAATAGATTAGCATCTGAGAAGCCATTGGTTGCCATAGCAAGTTCATCGTATGTGAAAGTACTCTTTGAAAAACCAAGGCCTGATCCAGGTGATAGTGGAGGAAATGGATTTTCAGACCCGGAGTAATTGGATCCAGACCCTCCATTGCTGTTCATGAAATGTGGAGGCCGTGAACTAAAATGAGGTGGAGGGAAAGGATTCGGAGTTATCTTCACAACATGATCTTGAGGAGGTGGTGCACTATGTTGCCAATTCTGGGCCGCGCCACCATTGGGGTTATCTGTTAAAAACAAAATTAATGTTAAGTTGTAAAGATTAACCAACAAAGTTGATACCGTCAAATAACCTACATAATTCTGATGTTATGGTATATGACAGATATCATTAAAACAAAATGGAGCATTTAATGAAATGTTCAGAAACAGTGAACAACTTGGCATCTTCTTAGTTACATTCCCTAAAGAGAACTAATTACAGATCTTTAAGCCCCACGAAAATAACAAGGCTAGCAAACCTCATTTGATAATCAGCATTATCATATGCAAAAACATGAGAAGATATCCAAGTAACAATTCAATTGAAAATTGAAACATTCTAAAAGAGTAAATTTATAAGAAATTGTCATTTAATATCCATTACCTTTAATCGACTGAGGATGGGCGCCATAATGCTGCTGCATGTGCTGGTGCGGCAGCGGCGAAGGGCGGCGCTTTTTCTTACCGCAGAAGAGACAGATGAACCCAAGCACCAATATTACCGCAACAGCTCCCGCAGCTGTCCCTATAATAACCCCAGTATTAGAGCTCGAGCTCGAACTAGACTTTGAGTTCGAGCCCGAATTCAGGGGTGATGGCGTCCGTCCTGACGGCATCGAAGGCGTTGAAGGCGTTGGTAGTGACAGCTGAGAACCTCCGCCGGAGGGAGGGGAGGGAGGAGAGCCGGAAGGTGGCGCGGGAGGAGAGGGCGACGGAATAGCGGAAGGTGTGGTCGGCGATGGCGCCACCGGAGTAGGAGTGGTGGGTATGGGAGGAGCGGTGGAGTTGTTCTCCGGAGGCGGAATGATGCTGTTGGGCGGAGTAGGGGATGCTGGCGCCGGAGCACCTCCTGGCGACGGCGAAGTCGACATTCGAAGCCACTTAGTTGACTCACACAGAAGCTCTACTACGCCTCTCCGGCGACCCTTGCGGCGGGATTTAGAAGATTGGAGAAATAGCGGGATTTAGAGAGCAAAGATTGAAGATCTAGTTTTCAGAAAGAAAGAAAGGAAGCTGGGAGCTTTTCCATGCAGCTGAGTTGGAATGTTGGAAGGTGGCGCGAAACTTTGAAGAGAGACAGAACACGCCGCTTCTCTTAAGTAGCAGTACCTCATGTACACGTGGTATTTGGACTATGACTTCTCGTATTACCAATTGTTGCGAGTGGATGAACTGGCTGTATGGTGTTTGGGAGTTGTATGCCATAATCAACTTGAAGGCCGGCTACTGGATACTGGATAGGAGTGTGCATGACCTCGTCGGACTGCGAAGAGGATAGCTGGAGATGATCATTAAAATATACAGATAAAAGATGGGACTTTTACAATTAGTTAATTATTTAATTAATAGCTAATATAGTATTAATTAAATATTAGACTTTTGGAATTGGTCTTTAAAAATTGTTTAGCAAATGTCTTAAATTTCCAGAACATTGTTACATCCAAAGACTAAGGTTTAAAACGAATTTTAAATGGCGATGCACATGGAGGTGAACAATGATAATGAGATAGAATGGGCCATAGATCTAATATGAGGAACATGGAATCTAGTTATATAATCAATTGGTTGTTAGCGACAATCAGACAAAGACATAAGAGCAATGTTGTAGGGCACAGCAGCGTGTAGTGTGGAATCCGTATAATCTATAACTTATGTCTTTGGTGTAGCGATGTGCCGTTAGGAGTGTAATATGATATATAACCAATGCCATCTAGTGATAAAAAAAGACTTCATTGTAGTTATAGTATGTTTAACGTACACAAATATTAATCAACCTATATCTGCCATTGCTGAATATTGACACAAAGTTAAGTAAGAAACGTTCATAGTTTTTAAACTGAACTATAGATTAAAAAAAATAAACTAGGTCAAAATTTTGAATTTCAGAGTAAAAATTCTGCACCAATTTCGTCAGTAAAGGTCCTAATCAGCAGAAGCTTTCAAACTTGCAAGCAAAGGAAAAACAGCTCAGCAGATCGGCACCTATTAGCTCTTAACCACTTCATCGTGTAGACCAACCAACCCTTTTACTTAATTCCAAAACTAAGTTAGCATGCTATTGGCAACAACGGGCTAGATTCGGTAACGACATTGAAGTATAATAAATTCAAAAGTAACTGGAAGTTTGAATATCATTATTTTTTTCACATTCCAGCTGAAATTGAAAATAAAAAACTAAAGGATGAATAACATAACTAAAGCATCAGTAAAGTAATCTAACTAGAGAAGAGTCATGGAGATTGGTTAATCCCCTAATACTTAGTAGAAGGTGAAATGGTCATTCAAACCCATTCATGCTCTGAAATTTCTTGATTGTTGAATCATTGACCGACCTATCCGTAAATTACCTATATATAGATTGGACCACTAACTAACACATTGACTCGAAAAAAAAAAAAGAAAAAAAAAAGAAGAGATCATCCTTCTTTTAATCATGAAATACATCTATAAGAATGAGAATATGTGCTGATATGCTTAGCAATATCTCTTTGGATGTACATAGTTATGCAACTTCTAAAAATCCATCTTCCATTTCACCATGGATTTTAGTTTTGTTAAAGGTAAAAGCACGCTCATTTCGATGCTGTAGAAACATATAAGAAATATTTAGGTTTCGACTAATCTTTAAACAAGTGAAATAAGAAAACCCAAAGTACACTAGTTCGCAGACCAAGGTATGCATTAACTTATAAATAGTCTCGTGATAATTTGACAGAAAAAAGAATTAATTTTTTTAGATTATCATTTAACAAAAAAGGAAAAAAAAAAGACTGCCCTTAGATTATCGTGAAAAAAAAAAAAAATAATATTGTCGTTAACCAACCCACTCTTGTATAACCAATGTAACAAATTAACTCATTGATAGCACCCACATATATTCAACCGACCGAAAAGTTTTAACATTTCGGTGTAAGTAGACCAAAATTTCACATCGCCCTTGATGGGCTATAGATGAATAAATCAACTACACTGTTGTTGTGGTGCTAGCATAATTCAAATATGAGACCTCCATATACCAATGTGGTGCTTACAGGATTCAGATCTGAGACCTCCAGTTCATGAGGTGAATCCCCACACATCTAGGCGTCTTGGACAAAAGAAAAATTATTCTAACATGTGAAAATTACCAGATATAAACAACTGTGGAACTGCAGAATACGCTTAGCAGCATCACAAAGGGTTAACTATAGGGAACTTTAATACCCAAGCAGCCACACTAGCTGGCCAATTTAGAATGCTGAAGGTTACTAGATGGAACTTTAACATGGTCCATCATAGGGTACCATTACCATGTGCTATGCTCATTACAAGACAACACTTGCTTGTTTCCCTTTACCTTTTCCCATTTCACTTTCTTTGGTTGGCTACATATCTCTTTCACGTGCCAAACTCAGCAAGTGTCTGTAAATATATCACTGGAAAAAGTTAGCCTATGATATTTCACTTGGACACACTAACGATACACTTATGTCTAGCTATATTTTGAATGGTAGGCTGAGCGTAATGCCCTTACTGAAAACAAAGAAAGTAGAGTTCTTCATGTGCTGAAGTTATCTATTTCCAAAGCTGTGCTATAATTGCGTAATAGAACATTCAGAGAATTAGTATGACCAAATTCAATATATTTGCATTTGCATCATGATATTTGTTCGTCATTACATTTGGAAAAGGAAACCAGGGTACGGTATAACCAAGTTTGCATGTTCTCATCTTCTTGCAATCCTACCAAAGAAGGTATATGTGAAGTCTAGATGTGTCAAAGTACCTGCAAGTGGAACTTTAATGTACTGTTTCGTAGAAATTTGTATGCCGCTTGTCATTAGAATGTAGTGTCTACCCAAACAAACCAGAAGTTTGTGAATTGGATGAACACGGTTATGATCTCCACTGCTGCCTGGAACTCATTCGCACCATGTCTCCTCCCTTAAGTTGATTGCATTAGAAAAGTCTTTGCCATCTCCAAGCAGTCTTTTCTGAACAGGCCCAATCCGGCTTTCCCCACTACCCATGCTACTAGCCGCATAGATCCATTTCTTGCCTTCACTAGTTCTTCATACGTGAAAAAGCCTGTTAAAAAATCTGCAAGGATTAAGATGAAAAGCAGGACACCATTTATACTTAATAGGTATAACAATGGACATTGTAAAATCAGCGCAAGGTTGTTCCATGCAATTCTATATTAATTACCACGTGGGAAAAGGCTAACCTAACCGCAATCTCTAATTTGTGTATTTTACCAAGATAAGCTTGGCTCTGAGTATATTATACTTTATCTAAGGAAATAAGTCCTGCATATAGATCATACTGTAAAGGGATCAAAGCTGCTCCTTAAGGACCTACAAGGAGCTTGATTGGGCCATGGATGTTGTGCTTCCTTCTCCAGTAGTAGAACGCAAGCGCAGCCAAAAAAATAGAATAACAGTAACAACCCTGCCAGCTGATGGAGCCACAGAGCTTGACTTTCCAGTGTGTCGGGTCAAAGATTGTTGGCCTGGACTTCTGCTACTGAAATAGCTGGAATATAATGTCACTTATATGATAACTAGAAAGAGGACTAGCGATTGGAGGACTGAGCAGAAACAGAAGTTTGAGGAGGATAAGAAGAAAGGCTATTCAAGTGAAAGAACTATCACGGAACTGTCCCACAGTAGAATGATCACATTTATACTTTTCTGGTGGTAAAAAAGGCGAAGTGTCTGAATCCAAGGTGTTTTGAACCAAGTACAGAGCCGTAGCACATTCAGGGAAGCCACGGAATGTGACGTTGGTAGAATAGCAGAATGTAAAGCTCATAATTTACCTGCAATTTCATTAGAGAGCTGCTGTTCATCAGGGGCCCCTGACGGCCCTGATGCAATCAGGGCCGTCCGAGGCCCCTCGGGATGTGTGTATTTTTCCATTTCATTAATGTGCAGCTAGCAAGTACATTCATAACCTGCACCGTTAAATAGGTGAAGTTACAGAATGTAGGTGATTGTCTTTAAACTCCTATACCAAATGAAAAGTTTGCCTGGCCTTTGTTTGCCATACCAACAGTTATGACATAAAGACATCTTGAACTTCTCGGGCAAAAGTTAATCCCTCGCCAGACATGGAAAAAGAAAAACTGTGGTATAGCACGGCAGTTGCTTGAAGCCCTGAACAATCTGTTCAATTCTTATTTAAATTCAAGCCGGTGAGAATGGATGCTGCATGAAACATCAAACCCATATCTGATATTAATGTTTTTTTAATATGATATTAGTTGTGAAAATGAAAAGACCAGACTGGTTCCATAGCTGGGGTTTTGTTTTATCCCGGTTGTAATTGTCATTGATCTCCACTTAGACACTTGGCTAGTGAAGGATTTAGATAGCCTTCATTTTAGCACAAGGCCTGTCTTTACCAGTCATACAATATAGACTAAAGCTTTCACCTCAAGATGTTTGGAGGATTGTATCGTAGAAACTAATGAACAAGTAATTATAAAAAAACACCAGAGTGGACAAACTATTACGTCAATGCAATTAAGGAATGGTCATCATCAAGGTGGATGGGAGATGCTAATAACATTAGGTTGGAATAAGAAGTAGCGAGGTGGCGTGAGAAATATGCCCATTTGAATGTAGGAATGAAGAGATAGGCTGTACGGTGAAGGACTTTTAATTGGAGAAGAGAGCGAGTAGCCATGAGTACATAGAATATGTCCAGGAAAAGCTAAGGTAAGTTGGGCTGAGAATATTAGTGCCTCAACTAGTTACAATCTAATCTAATATTACAAAGCAATTACACTCTACCTCTTCAAATTATATGGGTTCTTTTCATTTGATCCAAGAGAAAAATTAGCACTATGATCTTTGGCAAGGGAATAGTGCCGGTGAGGATTTTGAAAGTGATAGAGGACTAGTTGGCGAGCCCTAAAGAAATGAGAGCCGTGCTCTATGCTCACATAGCAATATTTCACTTATTATAAGTTGATTTAAAGAATATAGAGTAGATGTGACTACATAAAGCGAACAGGAGCTATGTAGGATATAAATGACCAATGATTCATATTTTAAAAGAAAGATATATGAGAATTAATATGAAGTGGCACTATAAGTATACTAAGAAAGAATAACGTATAGCAACAAAACAACAACATAAAGCTATCCACCTTATATCGTTAAATTATAGACGAGGTTTCTTCAAAACCTTAAAGGATTCGCACAATGACTGTACTTGTGAAATGCACTATCCATAAATAAGATGTCGACTCGCTCAAACCTTGGTAGAAGAGGTGTTTGGACAACCAGCCATGAGGTTGTTGATCTTTACCCTAGTACCACAGATTGGTCACATTAAAGCTAAGTAGCCCCAAATAGTTCAACTATGAACCGACTCAGCGTCTAGCCTAGTGGAAGCATGATCGTGGTTTTACTTTATCCGATATAACGTTAGAATTTACAAAGATGGATGGCAAAATGTGCGAAGTTTTGATACAACTCGAACAGCAGACGTCCATAGGCAACGAGCGAAACAAGTTTAAGCCATTCGTTTTATCCACGAAACATAGGCTTGTTATGGGAAGAGTATAGATAATTCTAGGTAGGTGAGATAAACAGTAAATATCAGAACTATAATGGACTATTGGAAAACTGTTATTTTCGATAATTTGAGGTGTTTGGACATGATATCAATTTGTGAACAGGAGCCCGCCAAAGATATTTAAGTTAGTAGCAAACATGGCCTGCCACAACTCTACTTATACATAATTCGATTTGTGCTCTTATCTGGCTCTAACAGCTTATAAGCAGAGTATGGTAGCTAAACTGTCAGAATAGAGAGACCATTAACCATTCGACTTTGTATGAACTACAAGGTGTAAATCGACATTGATTGGCAATCTAATAAGGAATTTCTAATACCATATTCTACTTTCTTCCAACATCATAGCAAGTTTAAACTCTTGTTTCCGTAGATAAAGGGTTAGACCGTATGTACTTTAAATACGCGGCTCGTTTCGTCTAAGGAGAGATAAGGCACTAATTCAGTCTTAGAGGTTTTGAAACCTGAAACTAAACATATGGCTCCTTAATTTCGTTCAATAAAGGATTACTTCATAACACATGACAGTATTTCGTTGAAAATGTAATACATAACTCCCTCAACTATATTTACTATGTGTAAGACCGGAAATTATTAGCTAGACATTCTTCTTGGAATAGAAGATTGTGTTGTCCTAGTATAGCCATTAAGTAAAATCCTCATGGAGTGGCGGCGAAATAATTATTTGTCCTCTAAAACCTCTGCAATGAATATAAAAGGAATTTAGAATGAAGTCTATTGGAGCTTATCCCTCGCAAGCGAATAGAAATATATAGATTCCCTAAGCAAATAATCCTATATAAGCCTCATCTGTCTATAGTTCCCAAATGAATTATATGTTCAATTGTGTTTGTTCCATTAAAAATAGATGAGCGTTAACCCGTAATTATATTCCATGAATTTTGTATTAGTTAAGAGTGTCGCCAAGATGAATCGACTTAATTGTCTTTATTTGCGCAAAGTGTCAGATATATAGTTAGACTAATAAAGCATGATGAAATAGGCATAAATAATAATTCTCACCTCTATTACATGTAAGCGCTGCTGTATCATATATATATAATATATAAGTTATGTGTCAAGTAGGGCTTCAGAAGTTGAATCTCTGGCAAACTTTAAGATTACGTGTAGGATAAAGGTAAATGTCTTAGTAGTTGACTGTGCCGCATCATAATACACGTATATTTAATGACAGTTGGGAGTGTGAACACATTATCTCAGAACCAGCGAGGCGTAGCTATCTAAATGAGTCCAGGTATGTAATTTCTTATACCTCTACTTCTGTAGCGACGAGCGGAAAGACTATATGAAATCAAGGATAATGCAGGGCACTCTTTGTCCCGAGTTTCTTAATTGATTGGCAATCCATCCAAATAAGAGTTTTGAGCCGCTCTTGTATTGAAGTAAACAATTTCTTCGCAGTCAGAATTGAGTTCATATTATCAATATCAAGCGACCGATAAACACAATCGTCCTCTTTGGGAGTAGCAGCAGATAAATTTCGACCATGAAGCCAACGAAGATGTTCCTGCTCCAAATATTGTAATCTGCACCCCCTGTAAAATAATGATAACCAACCTATCACACCTGCTATCACGTAGCTCTGTCTGGTAATGTTCCTCCCTCACTCATATTTCGGAAGACCGACTCAGCTTCCTTTATCCTCCCTTGTTTGCAAAATCCACTGATAATAAAATTATACGAGAGAACATCAGGTAATATTCCTTCATTTTCCATTTTCTTCAACAAAGAAAAAGCTTCTTGCATCTTCTCATATTTCACATAGACATTGATTAGAGTATTATATGTTATTTTATCAGGGGAAAGTCCATCTTTTATCATCTTGAGGTAGAAATTTTCCGCCGTTACTACATCACCAGATCTACAATATCCTTTAATAATTGAGTTATATGTCACAATATTAGGTTTTATTCCTTTACTAGCCATTTCTTCAACTAACCTAAATGCATCTGCTACACGGCCGTTACTACAGTAGTTATCGACCAAAATGCTATATGTGATGATGTTGGGGAAAATTCCTCTATTAATCATATCATCCCATAAATCATGTGCTTTCTCAGTGTCACCATCTTTGCAAAATCCATCAATTAAAGTGTTGTATGTTACAACATCTGGCTTCACATGTCTGTCCAACATCATTTCAAATACTTTCAAAGCCATACCTATATTACCATCCTTACAATACCCATCCATCAAAGTTGTGAAAGTGCAATAGTCCGGCCTGAGTCCCCTCTCAATCATTTCACTTAACATGTCATGAGCATCTAAAACCCTCTTCTCCTTGCACAGTCCATTTAACAATGCATTGTAAGTGATTACGTCAGGAGCACAACCATGGTCAACCATCTCATCGCGGACTTTAAGAGCTTCCAATATCATCCCAGCTTTGCAAAACCCGTTTATAAGGATAGTGTATATCACATTATCAGGAACCAAGCCTCTATTTTTCATCTCTCTAAAATACATCATAGCCTTATCCACAAACCCCTTCTTTGCAAACATGCCTATCAAATAACTAAAAGTGACAATATCAGGAACAAGCCCATTGCCCAACATCTCCTCATAAATCCTCACTGCATCCACCAAATTATTGTTCTTACATAACCCATTAAGAAGTATGTTAAAACTAGCTGTATTGGGCACTAAGCCACCACTCCTCATTTCGCCAAGAAACAAACATGCTCTCTCAATATTACCATTCTTCACAAAGCCATTCACAACCGCATTGTACGTTACCACATCTGGCTTCAACCCTTTAACACTCATCAAATCCAAAACCGTTAGAGCCTCATCTAAGCAACCTGCACGGCACTGTGCGTCAATCAAAGTATTATAGGTCACTAAATCAGGGAAAACTCCTTTCTTCTCCATATCCCTCAAAAACGAGTTGACATATCTGAATTTCCCATCCTTGCACAAAGCATTAACCATTATATTTAAAGTATACACATTGAAATCAGCTCCTATCTCAGCAACCTCGTTATAGATATCCCAAGCCAAGTGACACCAGTCAATGCGAACCAGAGCAGCAAGGAGGCAATTGCAAGAGTTGATTGATATAAAGAATCCACGGCGTTTGAAGTATCGGAAGGCTTCGGAGGCATCGTGGGGACGCCGGCCTTGCACGAGAGTGCGTACAAAGAGGTCGAATACCGCGGGAGTGGACTTGCAGGTGACGTAGGAGGAGCTTAGGGTTTCGGCTATTGCATTCAATGAGAAGTTGCGGCGGCGGGTGAGATTGAGGATTAGGGATTGTGCCGCGGCGAAGTGGCGATTGACGGCAGAGAGATGGATCATGGCACATAGAGGCTCGAAGGGGAGAGTGTTGACGATCGATTGGTCATCGGATAGAATTTGTACGATTTTTTGGCCAAGAAGATGGTCGGAGATGGAGCAGTGGGAGAGAAGAGAGAGGAGGAGAGGGGGAGGGAGGCAGCGGAGGTCGGTGGCCGTAGCGGCGCCAAGGCGGAGGGAGAGGACGACGTCGGCCAGATCCGGTGGCAGTTGGGAAAGGAGACAGCGCCGTGCGCCGGCGGCCGCTCGGAGCGGCGTTGAGGACATTACGTAGCTGAACAGCGGCCAGCGATCGAGTGGTGCCGCGTACCAGAAAAGGAGAGAATAGTTTTATGTAAGGTCACCTTTTTGTGAGATGAGAGGCTCTAACTATATTAAAAAATTTTGACAAAATATTCTACATATAATTTTGGTGTAATCGACTTCACCGTCACTAGATCAATAACTCAGGTAAAAACCCCCTTTTTAATATTTGATGTATGATATTTTGTTCCAGCAAGCACAGTTCTACCAAAGTCAAAGTATTTTGGTATTTATTCTCTAAATAATTTTAACATCTAAATTTGGATTTAAAGATATTTTAAAATTGCGCCACCAATAACATTAGAAGTCGGTGCAAAATCAGAAAAATTTAATCTCGTTATCACAAAAAAGGTATTCTTAAATAATTTAAATATACAAATTTTAAAGCATGTTGAATATACTAACTATAGTTTAATTATTTGTTAAAAATCTAAAAACCTATTTCAAACTCTTCCGCATAACATATAGAATATTTTTTGCATAGTTATTAATTATTTTAAAACATTTTAATAAATATTATTCTAATTTATTATTTTTATAATTTTCATATTTAAAATATTTAGACAATAGATTGGGGGACTCAGATCCTACCAATTTCAAATATAGAACAAATCTATGGACTATTACTCTTATATAGTTTCTGTATTTATAAAGTTCCGCAGATTCAATATCACAGAATTAGTGCACAGGTTTTAAGTTAGGGAATTTGCATATTAGGGTATGTAATGTTTCAACTTTGCACATAAACATCATAGTTTAAAGAGGTTCTTGCAGATCAGCCCCCCGTTTCCCTCATTTGGGCAAATCAGCCCCCGGAAACGCGTTTCCGGGGACTAATTTGCTTTTTTTTTTTTGCAGATCAGCCCCCCGAAAACGCGTTTCGGGGGGCTGATCCGCGCACCCCCGAAATAGGGGGGGCTGATCTGCAATTATCCCTAGTTTAAATCCTTTATATTTTAAATCAAAATACTTATTTAGAATAATTTTGAAAAAAAAAATTGAATACGAGAATTGTTGATCGTATCAAAATTTAATTTTTTTGTATTCAAAATTTTTTCCAAAATAGAAACTTTAAATAGATATTTTGAGACTTTAAAATCTTAATGAATTATTTACTAATCCGTTAAAATATTAGAACTTTAAGATACTTAGAAATATTTTTTAAAAAAAAATTATATATCACATCGAAATCTATTTTTTTCTCATGTTTATAACTTCTTCAAAAATATTTATATAATTGTTAAAATATTTCTAACAAGAATTTCGAAATATATGTTGATTTGTAAAGAATTTAAAATAAGAGGTGATTTGTAAGAGATTTGAAAATCAAATCCAAATACATAAGTATCTTTAAAATATTACTTTTATAACTTTTGCTCTTTATATAATTGTTATAATATTTAAAATACCAATAATAACGATTAATATTTTATTAATCGAAAATCTATATTTTTAATCCGATATTGCACTGTATGAATTACTAGTGAAGGGAATCGAGAATTTTAACTGGGCGAAGCAATTACTAGAAACTAGCCGTTGCGTCCAAATTCAAACTCCACCGTCTAGTCTGCCACTCTTAATACTATTCTCACCCCCCATTTATTCTGCAACTCACAATTATGATTAGCTCTTAACGTACAGCGCCAACGCAGAACCAGGGTAACCATATCACTTCACTGTATTGACAAGTTCTACTTTACTTTCTAAAATACGGGCATAATAAGCTCCTTCCTAAACTTTCAAACTCCAGCTTTCTCCACTCCATTCTCCGCACTCTCTCTCTCTAACGGAATTCGATCATCCCGATCCATATTGTTTTTCTCCATTTCTGTCCATAATTCTTCTCCATTTTTCTTAAATTAGTTCAGATTTTTCAGAGATCGTCGTCATCGAGATTTAATGCGCGGGATTATCGTTGGTCGAGTGCCATGAAGATCTGATTCATTTTTATGCCATTTTTGGATAGTCTTTTGTTTGGCTGATTCAGGTATTTGGAGATTTGCTTCATAAAATTCAGGTTGACTATCTGATCTGAGATCCTTTACCGTTTTGATTTCCAATTTTAGCGCCATTTTAACAGTTACCTAATATGTTTGATTTTCATAACTTTGCGTCGTTTGATCTCTCAACTTCATATCCAGATCTCCGAAATCTACAGTAGATCATCCAGGAAGTCAGACTCTGCGAAGATCAATAGCACGAGATCGATTGGGTTTCAGACACGGTATGCACTTGCGGCGTTGTTTTTGTTAATTCTTAGCACACTCTCTCTCCAGCTAGAGATCTTTGTTCTGCTCTTGTGAAGTAATGAAGGTACAAATTTACTTTACTGAGGATTAGCATAGGAACACGGAATATATGTTATCTTAACTTTTTTAAGAACAGCTTAGTTTGATTTGGTTGGTAGTCGGAACGGGAACAGTATCTAATCTACCAGTGGTACTCTGTGGAATTAAAAGAAAATCTGTAACTACCAAAATTTCATTACCGATGGAAGGGAATCATTTCGGAGTCAATTAAGTGGGTTGGAATGGGTGCTTATGTTTCTCATTCCCAACGGTAAACACAAACCAAATGCCACACAGATGTTATTCATTCTTACAGACATGTCACTACAATCAAAAGAAGTAATACTAACTTAACTTTGTCAGTGAAACACTCACAGTTTAGTATTAAATGGCAGCGATGGCCTCAAGGACACCAAGTACTCCAGCTTCTAAGATGGAGAGGACACCATTGTCAACCCCAGCTGGCACTTCAAAGATGGAAAGAACACCTATGTCTGCACCAGTAGGCAACTCGAAGGCTGATCGAGCCTTGCTATTCACTCCAGGTGGTGGCCCTAGAGTAAAAGAAGAGAAGATTTTGGTTACCGTTCGCGTACGGCCTTCAAACAAAAAAGAAGCATCGGAGCGAGTAGCATGGGAGTGCATGGATGGTGATACGATTGCTTTCAAATGTTCTGCACAGGATCGTTCTAACTCGCTGACTTCTTACTCTTTCGGTATTGTTTTAATTGCTCTATTAAGAACTGTAGGTAATGATTTAGTAATTTTGCCATTTATGTTAATTAGTAGCTTTGAGTTGTCAGATCGAGTATTTGGACCTAGCTGTGTAACTGAAGAAGTTTATGTAGAAGGTGCCAAGGATGTTGCACTATCAGCACTTAATGGAATTAATGGTAAATTTGCAATTTTTTAAAGTTACATGTTTGTAAAGAGTTAATCCAGTTGATGTGTATTCTTATGTTGTTATGGGTGCAGCCACAATATTTGCTTACGGACAGACTAGCAGTGGTAAAACATATACTATGAGAGGAATTACAGATAGTGCTGTCAATGATATCTACAAACACATACATAATGTAAGCTAGAAAGACAGCTGTTTATAGTGTCTTCAATAATCTTAATAAGACAATATGCTCTGGTATCAAGTTTTCTCTTTCATTGTTGGTTGCAGAATCCAGACAGGGATTTTACCATCAAGATTTCTGCAATGGAAATATATAATGAGATTGTACGGGATTTGCTAAAACCAGATTCTGGCCCTCTTCGACTATTAGATGATCCCGAGGTACTCCAGGCACTCATCTTGTCTGTTTGATTCACTAACAGCTGCTTGTAGTTTGATTGGGACAATCCTGACTGCTAAGTCGTGTTTTTGTATCAATGGACAGAAAGGGACTATTGTTGAAAAAATAGAAGAAGAAACTGCAAAAGACAGTCAACATCTAAGACATCTTATTGGCATATGTGAAGGTATTGCATCTTAAACGGTTTTTGTTAGTACTTCAGGTGATTCTTCTCTAGAACATTTGCTGATGTGTTAAAATGCGTGCTTCTAACCAGCACAAAGACAGGTTGGTGAAACCGCTTTAAACGATACAAGCTCTAGGTCTCATCAGATTATAAGGCTGGTATGCATGCATAAATCTATTGTTTCTACGATTCACCAAATTGATTGATCAAATTCATACTGTTGCGTGGTTGTTTTCTTTCTAGACTATAGAGAGTAGCCTAAGAGAGAATTCAGGATGCATCAAGTCTTTTGTAGCCACCCTGGTAACTACTGTATGCCTTAGAACTTTCCGATTTTAGATTGATGAAGAGCAATACTGATTTCAGCATTCTGCAGAATTTTGTGGACCTTGCAGGAAGTGAGAGGATAGCACAAACTAATGCTGAAGGAGCGAGACTGAAAGAAGGTTGCCACATAAACCGTAGCTTGTTGACACTTACAACCGTTATAAGAAGGCTCAGGTGTATATTGTGCTCTTACTCTAATATTTTGTTTCCCAGTAAGGAAGTAAGATTGAGAATTTTTTATTTAATATTAATTTAGTAATTAAATATGAACAATAATAGCACATACGTGCCAGGGAGGCGACTCCAGCTGGATGTCACCATTTAGTTTGGCTGGTGGCGACATCCGTTGCGTGTTTTGTAACACATGTGCTGAGGTATTAAAAAAATAATCGATTATTAACGTTCATACGTTTATTAACGTTTTATTTATGAAGTCATGTATTTGCAGTTAAACAGATTGTATTATCACCTATATCAATAACTTTTACTGTGATATACATTTAATTTGTATTAACAAAATTAGTAGTCATGTGACGATTATCACATTATATAGTAATTTTTGTTGTTGTATAGTAAAACAGTTTATATCCATGTGTTTTTTTTTATAGTTAAGTTTGTAAAAAATTTTATTTGCATGTATTTAGGAGCCTATTTAGACCCATCATAGCGTACTATATCTAAAAATCACCACAGATCCAAGAGTGCGTTGGCTGGAGATATTTCTACCATACGTTTTCGACGATGCGAGACATTACATCACGATCATGCAGTTCTAAATTCTCATATAGTTCCTTAATTACAACTGGATTTTACGGATTTCTTAATTACACCTACAAATAAATTTTTTACAAACTTAACTATAAAAAAAACATGTGAATACAAACTGCATTACTATACGACAACAAAAATTACTATAATATATTATAATATGATAATTGTCACGTAACTACTAATTTTGTTAATACAAACTAAATGTATATCACAGTAAAACTTATTGACATATATGATAATACAATATGTTTAACTGCAAATATACGACTTCATAAATAAAATTATGCCACTCAACATATACCAAATAGAGTATACAAATACATATAAACGTTGATATTTTTTTTTTAATACCACAGTAATTTAACATATTTAACCACTAATATACGATTTAAAAAATACAATTATATTAAATACAACATATATACCCATATATAAACATTTTAAAAAATATACACGAATATAATACAATATGTTTAACTGCAAATATATGACTTTATAAATATATATGTGTATATTTTATTAAATGTGAGTAAATTTATACATAAATTATATACACGTATACATAAATTTATCCTTACTCACATTTAGTAAAATATACATGTATTAAATGTAATATATGTATGGTATAAATATCAAATACGCCAAATTTTCGACAATATACATTCTGAATACATACACATTTTCCATACGTAACGTCTAAAAGACAAAATATATATATATATAATTTTTTTTTAAAAAAAAGTTGATAAATATACCGTATTTTCGCAGATATGAAGAAGATAAGGTAGATCGGATGAATACTAGCCTAAATTTGATGATTTTCGAAGAAACTAAGTGATTTGGGGGAAGCAATTTGAGAAAGTTTGAGGGGGGCGCAGTGGAGAGAGGAGGAAGAGGAGAGGAAGAAGAAAGGAGAAGAAGGGGGAGAGGCTAGGGTGATGTGGGTGTTAAAAATCTACAGTGAATTTTGCCATTGTGAATGGCGACATCCAGGATGTCTTTAAACTAAATGGCAATATCCGAATGTCGCCAAATAATTTGGTGACATCCAGCCGGAGGTCGTCATTCTGATTGACGACATCCAACTGGAGACGCCTCTCTGGCACGTATTGCCACGATGGTACTAGGTCATCATTCTGAATGACGATCCGGTACTATTTTAGTAAATTTATGATTTTTGCTAAATTAATATTAAATAAAAAAAATTTAAGATTGAACTGTTATAATGCTTTGTTCTGACACTGTTTTGTTGACTGCAATATTAATCAAAATGAACCTTATCAATGTTGATTTTCCTTCACTCTAGCACTTTTGGTACCTACTAAATTGTATGCTGCACATAGTATCACATAGCTGTCCTAATACAAGCCATAACAAGGCTGTGAGAGGGTATAAATTATTTCAATAAAGTATATGTGTGGGCCGTGGCTGTCATTAGGACCTGCTGAGTTGTTTCAGCATTTATCCTTGTTCCAAAGATGTACATTACATACTTTGTTTTGTCGAAGAGTTGGTCTTTTAAAAAGCATTTCTGAGAAAAAAAATGTATTCCTTTTAGATAGTCTCTTTATATGGATCTTACCAGTAAATTCACTAGAAGGCATAGCAAAGTATGTAAGTTTAACATAAGATATATTATGTTCGGTTTTGTTCTGGTTTTGCTGCGGGAGCCATTTCCATAGTATTTACATGTAAATTAATTGAATTTCATGTAGTACGAATGCAATTTTCTCTTTATATGGGTTTAAATTGGGTTTCTGAGAAATTTTTATTCCTTCTAGATAATCTCTTTATATGGATCTTACTGGAAAATTCGCTTACAGCAATAACAAAGTATGTAATTTTAACATAAAGATATATTATGTTGGGTTTTGTTCTGGCTTTGCTGCCGGCCCTGTTGCTGGAGTCGTTTCCATAGTATGTAATTACTAAGTCAATTGAATTTCATGTAGTATGAATGAAATTTTCTTTTCTTACCCTTTCTTACTAATAATGATCTCTTTTCTATTCCTGTGATGGCGAACAATCTTGGCTGTCCCTTTACATTAATTGATTCTCATAATGAGTTGGGTTATGATTAACTATCTAGCTAGCTATTCTCTTATCACAGGGAAAAATGTTGACATTATTCGCTGATGTTACTTTCAAGTTATCAGTTACGCTTGAAGTAATGCCTCTTTTGGGAATTCTGTATGAAGTGATGTTTGCTAGAGTAATTCTGTAAGCTGGCTTGGTTTTTGACTCCTTGTGTTTACCTGCAGTGATAAGAA
Organism: Xerophyta viscosa; assembly: GCA_002076135.1. Lineage (NCBI taxonomy): Eukaryota > Viridiplantae > Streptophyta > Magnoliopsida > Pandanales > Velloziaceae > Xerophyta > Xerophyta viscosa. The sequence goes on along the minus strand of MJHO01000007.1, from coordinate 2,972,523 downwards.
AAGAAGCGGCCATATACCATATAGGGATTCAAAGCTCACTCGTATCCTGCAGCTTTCCCTTGGTGGAAATGCAAGGACTGCCATAATTTGCACCATGAGTCCAGCTCTTTGCCATGTAGAACAATCTCGCAACACCCTTTTCTTTGCTTCTTGTGCTAAAGAAGTTACCAACAATGCACGCGTAAATATGGTAGGTCCGAGATGTTACTTATCGTTACTCAATTTCGCCTAGTTCAGGCACTCATTTAATTTGAATGGCATGTCAATTGCATAAATGGTCATGTATTATGATTAGGTTGTTTCAGACAAACAATATATCAAGCGTTTGGAGAAAGAAGTTGCAAGACTTGAAGCTCAGTTACATAACCCTGAACCTTCTGCTGTTTGTCCAGAAGACCTTCTAGCAGAGAAAGAGTTGAAAATTAAGCAGGTACGTCTATGATTACTAATTGGTTCTTTGTAATTAATATTGCGGAGATGCTCTGAAGCTCTGCATGGACTTTTATTATATATGAGAAACTTTGTGAAATTGTGACAAACAGATGGAAATGGAAATGGAAGAGCTGAAGAGAGAACGAGATCTAGCACAATCACAACTAGATGAACTACAGAAGAAAGTTAAAAAGGATCAAACAGTAAGCTCTGCCAACACTTTCCATGTCCTAGCGTAGAAAAAAAAAAATGAACTGCAACTAATGCTAATAGTGTCTTCCTCATTTCCAGGACATGAATCCAGTTGAACCACAACAAAGAGTGGTCAAATGTCTGACTTTCTCAGGCACTTCTCTGAGGAATACTACAGGATGCCAAAGAAGGAATCCTATGAGGCAGTCCTCAACAGTTCCACTTATGCTTGTCAATGAAATCCGGAAACTTGAGCAATTACAAGAGCAGCTTGGAGAGGAAGCTCATAGAGCTGTGGAGGTGCTGCAGAAGGAGGTCGCCTGTCACAAACTTGGTAACCAGGATGCTGCTGAGACTATCGCTAGACTTCAAGCAGAGATTAGGGAGATGCGTACAGTTAGATCTTCACTTAAGGAAGTTACAGGAGGTGCAGTAACTAATCATATCGGTGCCAATCTAAAAGAAGAAATCACCAGACTTCATTCGCAAGAAAATTCTTTCACCAACCTTGAAGCTCAGTTAGAAAACGTGCAGAGATCTATTGATAAACTAGTGCACTCTCTTCCAAATTTTCCTTCTAATGAGGCAGTTCCAAAGTCTTCTAAGAGTCAATCAAAGAAGAAAAAGGTTAGACCCCTAGTCCCAAGTAGCAGTGCAAACCTGCCTAATATTATCAGAGCTCCATGCTCTCCACTTGCATCCTCTCCAATGAATATGGAAGTAGAGAACCAAGCACCTGAGACTATTGAAACACCCTCTGGCTCAGAAAAAGCTACTCCATCCAGGAGTGAGGATGGTGGGGATGTATCATCTAGGGATGGAACGCCGGGCTACCGTCGCTCTAGCTCTGTGAACATGCGAAAGATGCAAAAGATGTTCCAGAATGCAGCAGAGGAAAATGTAAGGAGTATAAGAGCATATGTAACTGAACTTAAAGAGCGTGTTGCAAAATTGCAGTACCAGAAAATGCTCCTTGTGTCCCAGGTAAGGTATTATGCAACTAATATTTTGGGACTTTAAAGTATGTTAATTGATACACTGTATCTATTTCTTGGTTTCTAGGTAGTTGAGTTGGAACAGAATGAGGCTGGAAGCATAACTGTTGGCGGGGGTGATGAAAATGTGGCGGAACTACAGAGATCACCTGCTTCTTGGCATTCTATTTATAAAGAGCAAATGCATGAGATCATTCAGTTATGGGATATCTGTCAAGTGTCCATTATACACCGCACACAGTTCTACCTATTGTTCAGGGGTGATCCTGCCGATCAGATATATATTGAGGTGGAGCTTAGACGATTGAGTTGGCTGCGAGAGCACTTTACTGAAAACCCCAGTGAGACTCCAGCACATAATGGTGATGATACAATCGCCTCCTTGTCCTCAAGGTAAAATTCTGTCTCATGCTAAACTTTTTCACAATAGCCGATCTGCTTTTCATGTAGGACGAAATAAATATTAGTTTTTCACTTGTCGGTTAGTTCCACATTTTCGCTATTAGCTATAAAAATACTTTGACGTTTATATAACATCTATGAATTATGACCACCACCTCAGCTTCATTAACGTCGCATAAGAATTACATTTTATGACTCATATAGGCTCTCATCTTGGTATGTTTTTACATGAACATGATTTTAGAATGTAGGTACTTTCCATTTTATAGTATCAAATTGACATGAACCTACATTTCATCCTTTTATGCAGTGTTAAAGCGTTGAAGCAAGAGAGAGAATTCCTTTCAAGAAGAATAAACTCAAGGTTCTCGTACGAGGAGAGGGAGCGGTTGTACATCAGGTGGCAGGTGTCCCTAGAGGGAAAACAGAGAAAGCTCCAGTTGGTGAACAAGCTCTGGACTGACCCGAATGATCAATCTCACATACAAGAGAGTGCTGACATTGTAGCAAGGTTGGTGGGTTTCTGTGAGAACAGAAACATATCGAAGGAAATGTTTGAGCTAAATTTTGCAGCACCTACCAACAAGAAACCTTGGCTTCTCGGGTGGCAGCCGATATCAAATTTTCTAAGGTTGTGATCTGGACTATGTTGGCTGAGGCATCTACAACCCTGTAGCTTGACATTATTAGATAGACATGAAGATCAATGCAGTAAAAAGAAGCATCATAGAATGAGAACCTGGATTACAAGTTAAATGTGCATAATAGGTTGTAGGCCAACTGTGAGTCTCGTGCAGGATGCTGGAGCTTAGATTGACATGCCACAAGCTGAAGTACACGAAGAGCTGTATTCTTTGTACAGAAGAATTCCTGTGTTGATGATCAATAACCTTTTTTTTTTTTTTTTTCAATTCTCCAATTTAGTTTTTGGGACATCCTTTTTTATTTTAACGGAAGATGTAGATTTGTTTCACTGATCCGTTTCTTGCTTCCACTGACATTTTCTAAATGGATCTTTTTTTTTTTCCTTCTCTTTTTATAAATTCAGTATTTATTTGTTAATATGAACTTGACAATCAACATTGTATTTAGTCATTAACAGGAGCGGTATTATTTAGGGCGAACAGTTAAGGGCTCCTCCTCTATATCAATATGCAAATTTGGGACCCCCAATTCATATAAGTGAATTGATTAAATCAGTCGAACAAATTGATTTGGTACGTTAAATTGCAAACATTGCTACAATCGGTTCAATTTAATTCTCTTTTTTTTTTTTAAACCTCAGCCTGTAAACGTGACAATGGATTACTCAATCCCGGTCTGAATCATCACGCTGAGTCCGATAAAATTCTGGTCCAGACACTGTTGGATTGTTTTGGTCTACCTTTTGGCCCAGACTTTTGAGTCCATTTACTTTAAGGATACATGTTCATTCGATTGGACCGTTAACCTTACCCACATCTTCTTCCCCTCACCAATTTCATCTTCTAGATCTTCAAGCCTTCATCATTTTACACCATTTGGAGATGTCAAACACATTGATTCTCACCGTACAATTGAAGAGGAGAGAGGAGCAAAAGTTGAAGAGGAGCATACTAGCACGTTAACGTCACAGTGACGAAGATCTCTTTTCTATGACTTTGTTAGGATGGAGATCAAATAAGTCAAGACCGTTCTGGTGCCCTCGAAATGGTTCAACCTGATTTAAATACGTCTAAAAAAGAACTCACCAACCTTTGGATGAGTTTATATGATGCAGAATCTTCGTTAGCCATCGTGTTCCTTGTAACAACACATCCTATGATCTAATGCAGTTGTGCGCGAATGCTAAATTCCAAGGACAACAAGCAGTGTTCAACAGAGTTCTAAACATGCGTTGTACCAATAACACCATTAAATCCAAACCAGGTCCCTAGTATGCAAAACTCTCGCGATTCAATTAAGGGATAATTCGTTTTCAGACCCTCCTTTTCAAAGTTCTTCCTTTTCAGCTCCTGCACTTTACAGGTTTCATTTTCAGCCCTTCATTTATTTTCGTGTATTTTGTTTTTTACTACAGTATTAACATATTTTGGAAAAAAATTTAACATTAAAGTTGTAAATCTTTTTTAGATCTACAACTTTCATATTGAACACTTTTTCAAAATATATTTTTAAGTAAATGTTTTGATGCTCCAAAATATTAACGGGTTTTGGATCCGATCCGTTAACCCGTTAAAATTTTGAAGCCTTAAAATATATAATTAGAAGTATTTTTTGAAAAAAATGTTGAACATGAAAGTTGTAGATCTCATTAAAATCTATAACTTTTATGTTAAAATTTTTTTCCAAAAATATTGATACGGTGGTCAAAATCGAAAAACATATTTTTCGAGGAGGAGCTAAAAAGAAAGTTAGCAAAGTATAGGGACTGATTGTGAGTATGTTTGGCACTCTAGAGGCTGATGGATGGAGAAGTGTCCCTTCAATTAATTATTATTCTCTCTCGTAACCCCTCAACTTCTTCTAAATTCCAGATCACCCCCTCGCATCAGGTTGTTATTACAATTCCCGTTGCGTCTCTCGTGCTCACTCTCGCCACCACAAGATAACAGCGAGAGCTTCGATTTCTCTCCATCTATCCATCAATGGCGGTCATTCCACTTTCCGTAGCTCTCAGCTCATCTACGACCTCAATTCCACCTAACCACGTTGCTGATGTCTTCTCTTCATCTCCTTCTACGAAGTTCACGTCAAAATACTCGCCGTCGGTGACGTGTCTTCGGTTAGTTCGGCGGCCTAGGGCAAATTTGAGTAGCCCCGCCTCCGCCACGGAGAACGGCGGAGGTGGAGGGGTGGAGAAATTCATAGGGACCAACGCTATCGCGGACTTCATGAGGTTCCGGCGCGGGGCCGGCACCAGCGAGCTCCAGACTGCCGTGGTTAGCTACCGCAAACGTCTCCCGTGGCGCCTTCTCGATCCCTTTCTTCAGGTATTAATTGTTTCAATCGTGTATTTGTTTGAGAGAGATTAGATGATTTAATCCATAGAGTTTTTGTTTGGTGCAGGTCGATTTGGTGTCGACAATTCACATTGCTGATAAACAGTATGTTTGTTCCTAACAGGCTTATTATGTTATTGTCTCCTGAATTTGGGTCTTAATTGTTCTTCTATCTGTCATGGGAATTGCAATATGACGTCATTGTAGTATGTCGTTGAAAGAGTGACAACGTCATGAGAACTGCACGTTTAATTGTTTACCCCCATCTGTAAAGGATGTAAGCCACCATGCTAACTGGGTCAGGAGTTGCAAACTGGGTGGTGCTGGGGCATGGCTAACTGGGTTTACCCACCTTGCGTGCCCGGAAGATAACCAAAGGTGGAGAGACTTGGTGCGAGCGCACCTTAGAAACTAAGATGTGCCATGCTATGCCAAGTGTGGGGTGGGCACTGGTAGGCCTGTAGGGTTTCACCTCGTTTTCTAGAAAAAAAATAAGTACAAGTGCAGCAATTAATGATATCATCGCAGAATTAATTACTTTAGTGCAACCAAAACGATATTATGGCAAAACGACATGTTGACAGTGGTATAATAGGTATTATCTACTTGTCTTTTCCACATTTTAAAAAGTATTATAAGAATAGTTATTTTTTAGGCTACAATTTACTAGTAATATGTTTTATTTTCTGTAATGTAAGAGCATAGTTCGATTTACAATCTTCCATTGGCCGCCGGAAGCAAAGTATGTAGAATTATTTGCTTGAAGACACAAAGAAGAATACCGCTGTCTTTCTCTATTAATAAGGATGCCGAAAGTTGTCCTGGTATGTTTATTCAAGTATTAGCAATTCCATTCCCAAACTTACTAGTAGTTTGCAGGGAATTGTTTCCAGAGTTTGTTCACTTTCTGAATTTCCATTTAAGTGGATTTGAACTATAGGAATTTGTTTTGTATCCAGACTGCCTCAACATAGTCCCAGAGTTCTAAAGTTAGGAATGATGCTAAGTATGCAAAACATAAGAAGCATCACTGCATTCTTTGTTTAATAAACTAAAAGCATAGCTAGTCTGATATTCGGATTCCTGTGGTCCCATGTATGCCGACAGCTTAAGTTGCGTGTACTTCTGTTGTGTTTGCTTTCGTCCTTAGGTCTTAATATTCCTCTTTTGTCAAGTCCTTCCGTTTTCTTTTCAAATTTTGCTATACTTTTCCTATAGTACTGCAGCCATGAATCGATTGTTCGTTTCCGTATCAATTTATTAAAATGTAACGTTTTTGCTGCGGCTGGCAGCTTGTGGGTGTTATGCTGTGAGCCAGTCTAATGAAATTATAGATACTATTGGGTCAGGTTATGAATGTGACATTACAAGAATGTTTACCTAACATTCCTTTATCATAACAGCTTTAGATGCCCAGCATGTATCTTGTTGATATTCATACTGTCAGCCAAGTTGTTAAAGCGTACGAAATTTTTGTAGTACTTTATTTGGCTTTTGGGGTTTAATTAATTGGCATTATCAGGCATATCGAGAACATGTGTTTATATATGTGACCTTGTAGCGCCAGTGAGCTTCTTTAATTTGTTTGTCTTCCCACTTAGGATTTAGATTTATTGTAAGGATTTCTTCTGCCTGTTGCTGACTGTAGAAAATTAGAAATATAGCCATCTCACACATCCATTTATGTGCTGGTTTTTGAAATTTATGAACACAGCATAACTAAGTTGTGTTTTTAATCAACCAGGTACTTTGAGACTCTGCGGAAAGAACTTGAAGGATATGATTGTGTCCTCTATGAGATGGTGACAAGCCGGGAGAGTTTAGAGAGCAGGAAAAGCTCGTCGTATGTTAGAAGGCTGAAAGCTTCACGCTCCAAGGGCAAGGGCTTTAATATCATTGGATTTATCCAAAGACAGATGGCTTCTATTCTTGGCTTAGATTTCCAATTGGATTGCCTTGATTACCAGAGTGAAAACTGGCACCATGCGGACCTAGATTTTGAAACCTTTAAGCTGCTTCAGGTCGCACCACCTGATTTTATTACTTGCATGTCTATGTATCTTGGTTTAGTACTATGTTTTTTTTTTTACCAAAGTAGGCTCGCAGTATATGTATTCCTAAGTATTCCCAAGCCCCTCATTTGCTCATTAAGAATAGTGGCGTTCTTGGCTATTATTCAAGTTTTACATTTCTAGGTCAGGTTACAGTGATGTCAACAGTACTATTCACTTTTGCTTAAGATATGCAAGTTGACAGCCCTGTCTTGTTTGCAGCTTGAAAGGGGTGAGAGCTTCTTTACCTTTGCAAGAGATATGACCTTGAGATCCACAAAAGCTTTTGTTAAACAGGCTGCAATTCCGGAAGATCTTGATCCATTTCGGTCTAAGCTCCTTTGGGCTTCCCGCGTGCTACCTATGCCACTTGTCGGACTTCTAGTCATTGGCAGTTTATGTTCACCTCCAACAAATCAAACAAAAGAGTACCCTGAATTAGAAGCACTCTCCAGGCTTGATGTTGGAGCTGCAATGAAAATTTTCTTGGCAAGACGTCTAACCTCTGAGTAAGCATTGCCTTATTCCTTATAATACGTGAAAATGCATGATATTTGGAATTATTAACACAGCTTGAGACAAACATGCTAAACATAATTCTGGTTGCAATCAGAATGAGAATATTTGCCGTAATCTACACTCATAAGATTAGCAGAAGGAGTTCTATGATTAGATTCAGTTATATGCTTTGATGCGTTTATGTATGTTGTGATATAAAATCTGGAATTAATTCGAAATTGGGCCTTTTTACAGACTCATATTGTTCCTTATAGGAATGAACTAGTGTTACAAAAGAAGCGAAAAAGAGTAGAGAAAAGAATAGGACTAAGAGCTGCTAAGAGAAACGCTTGTCAAATTTCGGAATTTTCAAGACAATTACTGTAATTGAAACAGTAAATATCAGTTTAGTCCCCCCCCCCCTCCTTTATCTTTTCTAGATAACTTTGACCCACGCAAAGTTTCATATATCAGTTTACTCCCTGTCAGTAAGTACTGTGATTTCATCCTGGAGTACTGTGATTTTATATCGCAGTACTTGATACCTATAATACTGCTATGTTTATTTGAAGTACTATTATTTGACAATATAGCCCTCCGATCTGTCCATTTCAGCATTGTTATCATACTGTCATTTTAGAGTGCCTGTCGTGATATATATTTTTACGAGGGGATGAAATGATATAAGAAGTCAGAAGGGCTGAAGTGATATTACAACAGCAGAAAACCTATTATGTTTGCTCCTTCACACATGCTTTTTGTCTAAAAGTCATTGAACATCCTGTCCTTTTACTAAATTGCCTACATAAATCCAAGTACATATCTTTGTTGTACTTATTGATTGCTTCCTACATAAATCCATGTGCCCTCCTACATTAATCTAAGTATGTATTTATGTTGTACTTCATAATTGCTTCCTGACACTTTCGTTGCTTGCAACATTCTGAAGGTTCACAGATATAACGGCAGCCATAGAGGAGAAGTCAGTTATAATTGGCGAAAGAAACCGAGTTTGCACTGAAGCATTGCGGAGAGCAATAGACGGTGGGAACAAAAGAATAGCAGTTCTTTATGGAGGAGGGCACATGCCGGATTTGGGACGGCGTCTTCGCGAGGAATTCGATATGATTCCTTCGGAAATGAACTGGGTCACTGCTTGGTCCATTAGAAAGAGGGAGCTCGACTACCACTCTCTCCCATTTCTGAAAACACTCGCTAAGGTATCGGGGTGGCCCCTCAACCGATACCAAACACTGGCCTTGCTCATCTTCTCCTCCGTCCTTGCACTTGATCTCTGTTTCTGGGAGCTTTTCTTCGGAACCGTGGTCGATTGGGCATCATGGGCAGCTTCAGAAATGGAGATGTTTACTCAAAACTTGTCGGTTATGTAATTGTACAGATCCTGTTTCCAACCACATCCATGGCTTTGGTCCTGGTAAGGTCTCTTCTCATAATGCATCAACCTAGATCCGATTAACAAGCATGTACATCAGATAATTGCTTTCAGCCTGCCCGACTAACGTCGGTTAGAACATCATAACATGATATCAAAACTTATCTATAGAGAAGAGAAGGCTGACACCCTACAGGATACTTGATGTAATCAAACAAAAGAGTTCTATTTATACTTTCATAGTCATATTCTGACTGACTTTCTCAAAATAAATAAAACATATATTGATATTACTTGAGATTTATTTTTTTTTTACTTATCTGAATCTTATATCAATAGTGATATCATGCTTTTGTATAGGTGAGTAGGATATGCATACGCTTTTTTTTTTTTTTTTGAGATAACGAGGCGAAATTCTTCTCTGGGTCTCCGCTAACTTACGGACCACAGTTTTTTTACGCACACCTATAGAACCATTTTGGACTCAGGTACGCGCAGGAGAGTAAAATTCCGGCCTGGCCTCCTTGTCCCTGGACCAGACATGAAATACTGGGATTATCCAGCCACCGAAGCTTTTCCGTAACCGCTGTGAACTCGCGGCTTACGGCACATCCGCAATCGCAGGCCACCCGCGGGGTTCGATACCCGGGCGCTCACTTTTCTGAGGCGAGCGTACCTGGCCGACTGATCCGCGGGCGGGGGGGCATATGCATACGCTTTTTATTGATTTGTTGAATTGAACGTTGCTAGGAAAAGTGAAAATGATTTACAGTCCATCATTGAGAATCCGATTGCCTTTGCAGTCTTCGATGCTTTCTATTACGTGCAGTCCTACGTTGCTGGCAGTTTGTATAATAAATGTCACTAGCTAGTTATACAACTTCGTCTTCACTGCTACTGTTTGCAAAGTTAATTTGTGAATATAAATATATATATATATATAATATATTAAATATATAATTATATATCTATATATATATATATATATATATATATATATATGGTTGTAATTTAATTTGTGGACTTGTTTTGTTCAAAATTCAACCCTAATACTTTTTTCTATTAAGGGTTAATTCCATATAAGTCCTCCTAGGGTTGTATAAATTAGGTTTTGAAAATGGAATAAATGTGTTGACGTGCGTATTATTATGTCGGCATATTTTTTTTATTTTTAGGAGTTAATTTGTACGAAAAAATAGGAGACTGCTAGGCACGCTGCTTAAAAAAAAAAAAAAAAAAAAAAAAAAAAAAAAGAGTCTGTCTTTTAGATTTCTGACAATATTGAATTGTCCAAACGTGAGTGGCAGCGGTTGACATTTTTAATCCACCAAAAGGCCTCTTGTTTCTTTTTCTTGTCAGATATCGGGACTATCTATCCAAAATTTCCTTAAGAAGGTGGCCAAGTCATGGTTTCTTAGCTGCGTCTGCATAAATCTCTCTATATATCATTATTTATTAACTGGAGAGTCCGAATTTTTTAATATAAATATATTAAAAAATCCGTATTATTCTTCATAAAATACGGTGCAGATAAATTTTTCACATTCATCGATGAAGCTTATAGGATTCGAATTTAAGGCCTCAATTTTATAAGGTATAACTTCCAACTATCCGTTCTAGATGTTCTTGGCAATATCAGTAATGAGAATATTCTGATAGTCCTACCTCAAATCGAATATGGAAGACTCTTTTCAGACTTTCATAAATCTCCTGTATATATATATATATATATATATATATATATATATATATATATATATATATATATATATATATATATATATTGCTGGAGTGAAACTCACCCCATTTTCTAAAATTCAATCACTAAAAAATTTACTTGGATCAAAGAAACGCACCAACAAAATTTGCACCGAAGCCAATTCAGCATGATGAGCAGATTCCACAAATTTTTACAGAAGGATAAGTCGAATTCATTGCCACATAAGAAAATTTATAGATATAAGGGAAATTATAGATGTATACTATTGGTAAATTCACCAACTACGACAATTATATATACAAAAAATTAATCCACAGTATTTTTTTTTTTTTTTAAGAATTAGGACAATTATAATTTACCATTGCCACTAATATCAACTTTGGGCGTCACTATGGTTGCCGCAACTAGAGTTCCTTACTTTTTTTTTTCAATTATTATATGTTGGCATATTTGGATCAAATCTATGCATAAATATCCAATTAAAATATATAGGGGATCAAAGATATAAATATATTGGATGAACATTTAAAGGTTAAGTATGAGCCGTGAGACTTGAACTGTTCACTAAAGAATACTCTGGTAGTCATTTCCGTCACCGGAGTGAACGTTGGACCTCGTCGGAGTTATACTGACGAACGTGAGCACAAATAATACAATGATTCGCTTTCGCATGAAATCGAGATATTTCGAGAATTTTTCTTATAGTAGAATTTATAATAAGAACCCTCTATTATTTTCCTACCATAAACGTTAATTTTTAACTTTTTTTTTTGTCTTTGGTCCAAAGGCCGGGGGACTATACCCAGTTACTCTTTATTATTCTAGTCTTTCCGATACCAAGGACATTCTAATATAAAATACAACGTGCCTCTGGAGGAGGTAATACAAGCCAGTGAACTTCTACTGATAAAGAAAAAGCACGAGCAATTAGAATATCTGCTAATTGATTTGCTTTCCGATACACACGTTACAAATTCACCTTCCAATCCCACTAAATTAACTCTTTACAAGTAATTATCAGATTTTTGTTTGTCGTCCCTGATAGAAGGTCGGCTTTGATATATTGAATAGCCAGACTTAAAGTCTGATTCTTTTTTTTTTTTTTTTTTGTTTTTTTTTGAGAAATCACCTCCTATCCTTAAGAAAGAGGTGAGGAATTATGTATGGCATTAGACCCCGACCGATTTTTTTTATCAAGGGTCGCACGAATGCGAACCCCCGCTGCCACAAATTATGACGTCCACTCACTCACTTGGAGTGATGGTAGACCAACGCCCTCATTAAGTGCAACGTGAGCCATTGATCTAGACCACAGGCCTTCATGATCACCCGTCGACCCCGTCCAGGTAAGTCTGATTCGAGATATATTCTTCTGCTAGAAGGTCCGTCTGGTAGAACATTAAATTTAACTTTGATATTAATAATTAAATAAAAATGTTGAAAATCTTGAGCGGGCTGCACCTCTGGAATTGAGTGTCTAATCTAGAGCCAAATGAATATAGACAGCCCTTTTGATTAATAATCCCAAATTGGAAATATGCGATTGTCTTCTAATGATCTGGAGCTTCAAACGAAGACACCCCTATTAATTTAAAAAAAAAAGAATTATTATATTATTACATTTAATAAGGTACTGTGAGATACCAATCCAACTTAGAACATGACAAGTGAATTGGTGCTTGCTTACTTTCTACAAGTCAAAGCCAAGAAGTCAAGCATCATCTTCTCCTTCGCTACATAGAAAGAACTCATATTTAGACGAAATAAGGGACATTATCGAAAAATAAAAATCTATTTTATAAAACTTGAACAAATCAATCCCGTTTGCTCATCCAACACCTAATTTGTTCGTCCAAAATATCGTGATTGTTCGTCTTGAACATCGTGTTAGAAGCTGACAGCATCATTTTTATTTGTTCAAAACACCTAGCTGTATAAGGCTAGATTTTTTTGAAAAATTAAAAATAAATGGGCTGATTAATACTAGTTTTGTAAAGTATTGATTTTTTTTGTTTGACATTATTCCGTTAAACAATATTTTCTTTTAGAGAGAGGTATGTAATACCTCAGAATTATGAGTAACAAAGCTTCACTGATTTATTCATATACATTTCATCATGTTCTTGAGATCAAACAACTGAATCTCCTAAAAGCTTAACTCAACAATGTAGGTACTATTACATATATTCTAACACCATGTAATTTGTTGGATGCATGGTGTTGATGCACATGATCTTTGCCAAAAAAAACAAAATATTAATTGTTTGAACTCAGAACTTCAATTCTAATACCATGTTAAAAACTAAGTTTTTATTTCAAAGTAATTTTCGACAATTAAAGAAGCACAAAGTGTTTTATGGAATGGAGCTAATCTTCTTTAGATATTGGATGTGGGTCTTTTTGCACGATTTTATGGTAAAATATTTTATTATGCACATTATAACAGAAAATTCAGGTCGTAGACAAATTATTTTCCGAATTCGAGTCAAACCCGTTGTAATATGAAATTTATTTATTTATTTATTTTTTTTGGAGTTTTCAAAAGAAAATCTGAAAGTTATGTTCGGTAGGTGTCTGTATTCAATAGTGTATTTTGAGACAAAGCACGTCCTGATCATGGTCAAAAATTATATTTAAAAATTTTAATTTATTTGTCACATAAGAGATTTTGGCTCGTTATATATATATATATATATATATATATAAATAAACTCACATATATATATATATATATATATAATTATGCCTGTACAAAATCTTGAATTGACAGCTTGACGCAGGGCCGATGGTCCCACGCCGGTTTGGGATGGATCCAGCACGTGGCGTCAACCCATTTGCTATTGTGTGATTACTTTTGCTTGATGCCCTTGGTGGGGCAGTGAGATAATTGAGATTTCCATCTAACACAAACGGCTTGCCATAGTAAAGAGAAAATTATGATTTTTTTTAAACAAAAAAAATATAGAAATCTATCACTTTTGGATGAATACTATAATATTTATATTATTTTTTTATTAACAATATACATTTATACAACACACGAAACTATCTTTGGAACTTCTCAAATTACTCTTTCCAAATTCATTCAAAGTTTATAGCGAGTCCACAAATACTCTATTACAAGTCATCTTTTTAAAAAATTATTACATACAACATTTGATATAATTTTTAAAATATAAACTCCAATAAATTTCCTATATCTCAACCACTAACAAATTTCGAACAAATAAATCTACACAATTTTATATGTTCACTCATATGGCTCTCGATCGCGGTAGTAAGTACGCCAGCATCAGATATCAAAATCTGCAGTGCGAACCGATGGATACGTTACAGATAGAAAGAGGGGGAGAAAGAGGAGAGAGAGAGAGAGAGAGAGAGAGAGCAAAAGTCAAAAAGATATGGAATAATAAGTATGTCATCGCTGCGGCTCTGAGTCTGAAACGAATTCATTAAAACGCTTTGTCAACCCTCTGTTTGTTACTTTCCATCTGTATCAGTCTGCAAGTTTTTTTTTAATCTCACATGATTTTAAGTTCTTCGTCGGCTCTCTGAAGAAGGAAGCAGAGATTTTGATCTCTTGTCTTTCGAGGATTGAAGAAGACAACCGCTTAAAGACCGACGGAATGATGGGAGACGAGACTTTTCGGACCAGGGAAATGGAGAACAACGAGGACAGAGATCTTTTTCCAGCTCAACTGTTTTTTTTTTAGTTAATTTAACAAGAATATTTTGTTACTTTATACATACAGTCGAAGGAGTATAAAATGTTATTTTTGAAATAAAATAATATATTTTTATAATTTTGAATTATGCGAGTATAAACACGTAAATACATCTAAATGTGTCATTTACTCAAAATATTATGGGGATGTCCTTGGGAAAGACTAATCGTAAGAGAGAATAATAACACAGTAAATGCAAGGTTGTCAGCATTGGACTTTGAATAGGTAGCTACTTTATTTGATTAGGTTGCTCAGCTTCAGCTATCATTGGACTTTGAATTAGGTTCCTACTTTACTTGATTAGATTGCTTTTAACATCAGCTACTGAAGACTCCCTGTCAGATTAGATGATCTGTCCTTGCATGCATGAAGAATATAGGGGTTGCTGCGTATCAGACGTTGAAAATAAAAAAATATATACAGTATATACTTATGTTACAGTATACTCACGCCACCGTATTAGTATATGATCTAGTCACGTATATGTCATAACATGTGGTGAATGGACAACGTCGTGTTTGAAGCCAACGTCCTCGACTACTTACACGACCAAGTCAGCACAGGAAGGACGTTGCGCGGAAGACGAGGTCAGGAGTGACGGAGTTGGCGGCACGTGGCAAAGCAAGGTCATCGGGTAATGTGGATTATCACGATCCGTATTTACCTCCTCCTCCACTGTTCGACTGAGCCTATAAATACTCGGCCTTGTCAATTGTTTTGGGTGTTGGTTATTACTGTATCAAAGAGACTAATAGATTAAATCCTTACTATTCATAGAGCTCGGACATTTCTGAAGGAATACTGTACTTCCATTCAACTCTTAGTGATATAACTTTTAATAATCGTGTACGACCTGTGATTTTACTTTAACTCTGATCGGAATTTTACGCTAAAAACTGTGTGTCTGTGTGATTGATTGCGAATATCTTTTAACTTACTTCGTTTTCAAACACTTATAACATCAGTTGAGTATGAGTTCAATCAGCGGATTTTTTATTTTCATGGTTGCTATATATAGTCTCTGAAAAGTAAAACTGGTATGCAATTACAAAAGTGAAATCTATCTTGTTATACTCAAACTTCCCTTAGAAATATTTATATATTAGTCAAAATATTTTTTATATAAATTTCGAAATAGTGGCTAATTTGTAAAAAATTAAAAATAAGTGGTTGATTATTAAGAAGTTTGAAAATAAAAGGCTGACGTCCAATTTCCTGTTTCACCATGAACATTTGTACTGGTACAGGGAAGATGTTTGGTTTAAATAGTTGGTATCCTTATTATTTTCAACCTAAATCATTCAAACCGAGGAGGGGTACTGTTACTGTTATTATCTAGTTTGTTTCTTTTAGAAAAATTTATCCAGTGCTTATTTTAAAATATTATTATGGAGCAATTTTTAATATAAGGTTGCTATATATTATACCCAAAAAAAAAAAAAAAATGCTGTCTAAGGCTTATTATTTAAACCCATAGACCTAAAATTCAAGTTTAAATACTAGAAAATCCAAGAAACTGCTTATGCTTTTTTTCTAGCTCGAATTATTAAATGAATCGAAATTCAACTGCGAGCTCGACTTAATAATTTTTTGTTGAGATGAGCCAATTTGGACTAGCTCCACTTTTACTCCTCCAATCCAAATAAAATGTAGGTTGCTGCTTAATAATTCTACAATAATAATAGTAATAAGCGGCATTTGTATATGTATGCTATCATAATTAGAACTCATAATAAATAAACTCTTTAATGTAATTTAGTATTTTTATAATTTTATATAAAATAATAAAATTATCAGTTAAGTATAATGTTTCACGTGGATCGTGATGAATTTTTTATGCACATATGTAATGTTAAGTTTTTTTTTTTTTTTTTTTTTTTTTTTTTTTTTTTTTAAGGATTATGATATTTCTATTGGCAGAGACGCACATCTCCCATGTATGTACTAATGATTGCCAATTTCTGTACATACTGCCGTTTACTTTTCCCCGTTTGAAAACTCATATAAATACTCGATCACGTCCCGATTTGAAAGACAAAAAGAGAACTCGTTGATTGACCAGCGATGACTACCACTTAACCCACAGTGAAGAAGATAGTAGCAGAGAGGTCAAGAAATACACCATCAATGGAGAGAAGCAAGAGGCGGCTAAAAGATCGACTAGCTCGTGTCTTCCGCGGCTCGGTGCTGCTCCGCTCCGCCTGTGCACCGAGCTCCACCGCCACCAGCGGCAGCAGAAGTATTCTCGACGGTATCGCCAAGGAACCCGTCTTCGTCCCCAGCAGCCGCCGCCACCTCCTCATCCATGACCACCTTGAACACCGTTCCCTCTCTTTGCCAGCTTTTTCCGACAGCCACCGGGAATATTCCGCCGTGGCCGGACGTGATCTGTCTTTCGACTGCGTCGCCGGTCGTCCTTGTCGATCCTCCAGTAATATCAGGAAGAAAACCTCTTCTTCTCCTTCGAAGAGTAGTAAGAAGAAACTGCTGTCGAATCCGTACGGCTTCACCAGCTCTTCGGCGGAGAAGAGCGACGATGAATTTGGTTTCTTCAGCAGCGACGAGAAAGAAGCAGAGACTGGCACTCTTTTCTCCTCCAAGAGCTTCTCTTCTGACTCATCGGAGTTCTACCAGCGCCCTTCATCTAACAACAAGAACAAGAAAAAGAAAAAGCAGGGTTCTTCTTCTTCTTCCCGCCGACCACCGCGAACAACAAGCACAAGACATTCTCATAACGGATTTCGTCCGGTCGTTTCCATGAAAACTTTAGGAGATCACAAGGGTAAGGAGAAACTAGTGAGTTTTAATGAAGAAGACGATAATTATGGAGGTATTACGGTGGTGAAGCGAACGTTTGATCCGTACGCCGATTTTAGGAGTTCAATGGTGGAGATGATCGTCGAGCAACAGATGTTCTCAGCCGACGAGCTGGAGCGACTGCTTGTCTCCTACCTCTCGCTCAACTCCTACCACCACCACCCTGACATTTTACAAGCTTTTTCTGATATCTGCGACGTTCTCTTCGCTTATTAACAATAAAAAAAAAAAAGCTTCCAGTATCCGTTTAACTAAGCTTTACTTGGTCTGTTTGTATCTGATGATAATATGTAACTGTTCATGGTTTCCAGCTTTTTTATTACCTTCTCATTCTCCTACTTGCGAAAGAGAAGGAGTTTGAAGAACAGTCAAGGCTTACTTTTAAACTACTGCCATACCCTATCGTTTTATTCCGCCGTGAAATCAAAAAATGTTTAAACAAAATTCTACTTTTATAAATCAATCTTTATTTTTTCAAGTTTTTTTAAAATTCTTTTTGTAAAAATTTAAAATAATATATATTTTAGACGACTAATGCCTATATAATAGTTGTTCAAATAAAGTATTCCACATGAACTAGTTAATATTTCTTAGAGCTAAAATTTTTTACTGATGAGCTTAAAAAAATATTTAAAAAAGTTAAATCAATATTTCTATGTAAGGAGACGATTCACTAAAGTTTTGTATGGTATGAGTTATTTTTAACAAAATCCCATAAAGTAGGAATTTTGTCAAAAACCCCTCTTTGTAAAACTGCTACAAAAAGCCCATATTTTTTAGAACAGATTATAAAAATATTCCAAAATATATATGTATCAAAAAATTTTTAAAAAATTGAATATAAGTAATTTTTATGTGATCTATAATTTTTATATTTAATATGTTTTTAAAAAAATATGTTTAAATATATATTTTGGAGCTCCAAAATTCTTATAACTATAAATTTTAGTCTTAAATTATCTATTAGATATATATTTTTTAGAAATATTTTCAATATAGAAATTATAAAATACCTCAAATCTGTTATTTTGTATTTATTTAGAAATATTTATATATGTATATTTTTCATTTAGTAATTATAAAAAAAAAAGATGTGTTTTTTAAAGAGTTTTAAGAGGTAAGAATTTTGTTGACATTATTTGAAAAAATTCTTCCATGTATTCTGTTCATATAACAACAGACTTGAACGCCTAAAAGAAAAAGAACAGTCAGTACGATGCTTTGTTACTCGTGTTATGATAGCATAAAATTTTTCATTTTTGAAGTTTGAAACTGCTCTATGTTCCAGTTCTATGACTGTCAAATTTGTTTTTCCTACTAAAACAATATTGGCATCTGGTCTACAACCCGTCCTTTTTGTTTCCACCTATGATACAGTAATATTTGTCCGAGCGCTGCTATAAATAGTAACAATATATCAATAAATACATTAAACCCACTAATTTATTTGATTAAAATTAAAAAGAATATTAATAATATTTTTTTTTTAAAATAGTTTCTAATAAAATAGTTAAATATTTTGAAAGATTTTATGACTCTAATGTTTAACGGATTTAAAAACTATTTTTAAAATCCGTTTCAAATTCGTTAATGTGACCAAAGTCTCTTCATACCATTTTAGCTAAATGGGCCCTTGCGTGACGGCCCGCACATATCCGATCTATAGCTGGCTCAACACTCAACCACTTCCGGTTTCAAAAAGGGATAGATCCTAATTGATAGCTAATGTGCATTCCTCGTATATAAATTCTTCATCATCTCTTCAATTAAGGAATATATGACAATCCTCCCACCACCACGTTAATTCTTCTAGATGGATTCTAAGATTTTGGGCCTTATATATGGGCTTACACTCTCTCTTTAGGACGAGACTTCATTGTCGTAGAATAGGTCATGACCAAGCTCCTGAGCAATGTGAGATTTAAATTCTATGCTAGATCTTCACCCTTTCGGCTTAGGTCTGCTCTGATATCACTTGTGACGTTCCGTATCTGTCCGATTCATAGTTTGCTCAACCCTTCGGCCACCCTCACCGACCAGAGTTCGGAAAAGAAAATAGATAGAAGGGTCCGACCGTATATTCATATATATATTTTTTCTTTTTTTAAATATTTTTGAAATAAATAAAATATATATATTAGTAGTACATACAATAAATAATATAATAAAATATTATATTTTTAATATTTTTAGTAATTAAGTTAAATTTTACTGCTTAAATATATTAAGAATATAAAATATCATATTATTTATCAATTTATTATTAAATTTAAATTATATTTGTGTTTTATATTTTAAAAATTATCATATTTTATACTTTGGCTTTGCTATGTACCTTCAAAAATTTATACAAAAAATTATACATGTTGATATGATATAATTAAGATCACACATCACGATGAGTATATTTATAATTTTGATATATTTTATAAATCACAAAAAAATTATACGAATATATATGATAAAAATTAATTATGTGTAATTTATTGGGTAGTTTATTTTGGTGGAAAAAACTACTCGCTCACTAGAGTACCTACTACTTACTCCCTGGTCACGGTCTCTGGGCAGCGGAGCGGAAAAGTCTAGAAGAAAAGTAACCCTTCAATTCAACATCTCACCATATCTTCTCTCTCTTCCGCGCTCGATTCTTTGGTTCCTAATTGGAGCTCTCTCTAGCTGCCTGCGTTCATGGCGTCGGATCTGCATCTCGATCTTGAGAAGAAAGCGAGGGAGGCGAAAGAGGCTTTCGTCGACGACAACTTCGAGCTCGCCGTCGATCTCTACACGCAGGCCATCGAGATTGATCCCAAAAACGCTGACCTCTACGCCGATCGCGCACAGGCTAACATCAAACTTGAAAGCTTCACTGGTAATCTGTCATGCTCATGGTTCTAGCTTATACCACGTTTATTGTAAATTTTTTTAGTATATGCTAGTTGAATGCTTATATTTCCTCTCTTATATCTAAGACAGAGGGTGTATTTGATGCAATGGATATTCTCTTATTTCTTATGCAGAGGCTGTATTTGATGCAAACAGAGCAATAGACCTGGACCCTTCAATGGCCAAGGCTTACTTGCGGAAGGGGTTAGTCGAATCCTCCTCGGATGTTGTATTACAAGTTCATTGTCATTAACTTTGCTGGCTATGTTAAATCGTAGTAGGTGGCATGTTAAATCGTATACTTTGTTATCTGGATCAGGGAGAGGATCCAGGTAGGGGTTTTACACACCATTTAGGTGGATGGAAACCGGCCATGGGCCGAGCAACTGGTATCAGTACAACTCAGGAATAGTGGTGTGCCCCTTTTGTGCCCCATGGTTATATCGGTTGGTTAGGTGGGGTTTAACCTTGTCACCGCAACAAAATATGTTTGTTCTAGTCGTTCGTGTTTTTTCGTTTTTGTCTTATTATCTAGATGAAGCTTTTGAACACACAATTGTTTTTCTTATGTCCTGTGAACAGTATTTGATGCAATTGTTAGACCCAAAAAAATTAGATTCCCCTTACTCACTAGTATTAAAGTTCATTTATTGTTCTTTTTTTGATGACGGATCAAACCTCCATGGGTAGTTAAAAAGGATAAGGTTGTCGGCAGAACCTACTTTCTAAGAGTTGATGGAAAATTAAATGCTGATCAAGTAGGGGCTACACATCTTGATTCGAGCAAAAGTGTGGTATTACATGATATAACTGATAAAGTTTGGAAGATAGTTGACCAGATGACTTGTTGGTAACAAAACAATTTCCAGTCTGAAGAATGCTTCCAGGACAGGCTTTGCTGCCTGGCACTCCAAAAATCGACCGCGCCAACCTAAAAAAGGGAACAAATGAGCACCTGTCACCTTCCTCTTCGCCGATGCTTGCCGTCACCTTGTTTTCGTGTGCCGTTGCAGCCTTTTCGCCGATGCCCGCCGCTCTCTTACTTGCTCTCACAAGTATTATTATTTGCTTTTAACAGTCCTCATGTAGGTGCATGACTTAAAAATAAGGTCACGTTCTTGACCTTTTGAGAGGTCACGCATGTGACCTCTCAAGGTCATGTGCATGAGCTTATCCTATTTTAACTTTTTAAAATTTAAGTATTTGTTCTTTAATATTTTAATTTTATTTTATAATAAAATAAAACAAAGTAAATATAGGCATGTGTCTGCACGGTCGGCTCTTCATGATTGCCATGGCCTGCTATTTGCTTTTACAGAAACTCGCCACGGTATTTGATACTGGCAAATGGTATAGGAAGCGCCTGCTTTGGATTTCTGTCCTCATCAGAATCATTAATTAATGCATCCGTTCCCTATTGACTGCTGAAATCATGACTCTTCTTTCTCTGTGTGCTTTCATTCACTTGCAGTATCTGATGCAATCATTGCTTCTTTTATTGTTGGTAAAATTTGAGATTGTTTGATATCTACCTCTGCCATTTTATAGATGGGTAACCTCCATTCTGCTGTTGGTAGTTTGGCGTGTTGCAATATTTGTTATCTGAACTCTTCAGTGCCTATACACGCTCATGTTTGAAGTGTAGTGATCACTATATGATCCTTAGTGCATTCTTTCTTTTTTTTTGGTCAATCATAGTTATTGGTTTTGATAGACCAACTTTGAAGTTTCCACTGAGTCTATGTCATGACTTGGCAGTACTGCTTGTATCAAGCTTGAGGAGTACCAAACAGCAAAGGCAGCTCTTGAAGCAGGTGTTTTGCTAGCACCTGGAGATTCTCGATTCACCAAGTTGATTAAGGAATGCGATGAACGCATTGCAGGTACCTTTTTTTAAATTCGTCTAGGTATATTTTAGTTAATCATTTGAGAGAAGACTTTAATTTCTATTTAATATTTTTTTGAATATCTATTATTATTTTCTCTAAGAATGAGTTGGTTTTTCATACCAAATATTTTCAGCCATTTGCTTATGTTTGTATTTGGTTCCATAGAGGAATCAAAGGAACTACCTAGGAAGATCTCATCTGATGCTCCAGTCAATAGTGTGTCACCGTTATCTGCTACATCTACAGAAAGTGAAAATTCGTCTGCACCTTCACAGGAGCCATTGGCTCATTCTTCAGTGGTGGTTTCAAGCAAACCAAAATACAGGTAGCTTAAACTTTTCTGTTATATTGGACCAAGTAAGTAACTTTGGGTTGCTATATATCTTTTTACACCTTGGTATCTATATGCTATGGATAAATGTAATTATTTTGTGCTTGGCTCCATGAAAAGTTAAATCTCTCCCTGAAAGAAGCTCCGTCCTATAGGGAAAAAGAATTTAGGATACTATGCACAAGCTATCATCATTTATTGCCACACATGATTTAAAGCAGATGGCTACTGGCACCAAAAAGTATCTGAGATACTGGAATTTTGCAATGAGAGTAGGTTAGGAAGACAGTCACCTTGATGATGTTTACCTGCTTCCATATGAATGAACTTTCTTCCCTGAATCGGTGAATGAGCTGATTATTTCGTATGGTCGAGCTTGTATTATAATGAATCAATTGTGTTACTAGCTGCACTTGCTATATATCTTTTGACAAAAGAAAGCAAGCAACAGATTAGTTGACTTTTTTTTATTGGTAATTATAGGTATAGTGTATCCTTATTCATCTTGCTTGGTAGTCAAAAGCATAATCTTTAGATTTGGATTATCAGTATCCTTCACATAAAACCACCTTTTCTATTTATATGTGTATTAATGCATTATCTTTCAAGCAAAGTTGGATATTCAACTTACTAGGAATGTTCATCCTATTGTTTCCTGAGTTCAGACATGACTACTACAACTCTACAAATGAAGTTGTTCTAACCATTTTTGCCAAGGGCATTCCAGCCGATAATGTCTCTGTTGATTTTGGGGAACAAACTGTAAGCTATTTTTAACCTGCCTTGTGTTTTTCTTGTTGCTAATCTTTATGGTCATTACTTAAATGTGTTCATATACATCTCAAAATTTCACTTGATGTTGAAATGAGTGTTACTATTCCAGTTAAGGGTTAGCATTGATGTCCCCGGTGAAGAAACGTACCATTTTCAGCCAAGACTTTTTGGGAAGGTAAAGTTCTACTATTCTTCATATGTTCTAAAAGATAGTTGTTGCCATGGTAAACAACATAACCTTATTTCCAGGCTGAATCCTCAATCGTCTTCATTGTGTGAATGCCATACTTGTAAGGGCAATATTTCAACTAAACTCAATATTCCATATCTGTACTTTCTTTTTGTTTGCCTGCTTCCTTTTGTTGCCCTTTTCATTCAAATTCCTTGCCGCTGCACTCTTTTTTTTTCTTCTTGAAAAATATGCAAGCCATCTTATTGGTTCATTTAGATATCTTCTTTATGCTATAGTTCTAAACCTGTCTTTGTAAATGTTTTATTTTATATGTATTTGACTATATCTAGCTTATTACATGTTCTCCCTTGCTAAAGAACTGCTGACGTAACCATAAAGTTTGTTCTATACTACGTATACTATCTTCTTTCATAGTAGAAAATGCTGTAGGATTAGCATTGTTTTGTCCTACTATTTGTATGTTAATAAGAAGCTCTTAGGAATGTTATTCCTCTGGTTTTGATTTTATATTTCAATGCACTATCTTAGAACTGATAAATTTGCTGCTAGGCCTCACAAAAGCTTCATGTTACTGATGCTTCACTTTCTCCGTCAAAACATTTTTGTTTTTCACTTATCTGTGATGGTAATAGGATTACGCTCTTCTGCCCATCTGTATATATCCAACCAAGAAAATTGGGGATTTTTACCTTTATTGCCTGATTTTTTTCCCCCCTTAAACAAAAACCCCTTGATACTAGAATTCATGGTGAAACTTGCTGTCCGTGTGTTAAAGTTGGAAATATCGCTTGACATAGGGTTTTTTCTTGGGGGAAAGAACACCATGGATAAGATTGATTGCCAGCGAACTTTATGATAAGTGTAACCTGTAGACACTATCCCTCAAAGGGCTGTGATGGCTTCTGGTCTAACAAATAAAACTAGGGGGGACAAAGTGATTGCTTTGTACAAGGGGAAATTGATAACAGAATTATCGAGAGGGAAACCCCTGAATCATAGAGCTGATGTTGAAATTCCTGAATGCTTCATTACGCTGGTTATCTTTGTCTTGCTTTGTTTCAGATCATACCCGAAAAGTGCAGATATCAGGTGCTGTCTACCAAAATTGAAATTCGTCTTGCAAAAGCTGAACCTATCAACTGGATATCTTTGGAATACAGTGAAAAGAAAACAGTCCCACTGAAGATAAATGCATCTTCAGGTACGGTCATATTTATAGTTTATCCTTTTTCATATTGTCTTTTGCCTCTTGACGAGTACTTGGTTTGGATGTTTCGCATTTCTGAAAATCTTTTAATCTTTAATGTACTGTGCACATTGTTCAACAATGCATACTTTCTAACTTTGTGCATATAGTGCTACTCTACTTTGCGCATATTTTTAATGGAGAAAATACATTCTTCAGGGGCCGCTGACGGCATCCACATCCCGAGGGCTGCTGTCTGTCCTGATTGCTTCAGGGCCGTCAGGGTTCCCTGAAGCATAGCAGTGCTCTTTTTTACATCGTCTTCCCCAAATGCGCATTTCTGTTATCTATCTTTTCTAAAGATGGGAAAGAATCCTTAGATCTCTGTTTCACTGGATGCAACACATATTAAATTTTCTGCTTCTTCTGTGTCTGCAGCTTTAAACTCTCAGAAACCATCTTATCCATCCTCAAAAACAAAGATTGACTGGGATAAGCTTGAAGCACAAGTAAAAAAGGAGGTATACAGAGTGCAAAATTCTATTACAGGAGCTTTTATATAATTGTTTTTGCATTCGCCGTAGATGTTTGGGATTGTTTTTCATACCTTTTCCTAATTTACTAAATGTGCAAGTTTCCTTTCACTACTCAGGAGAAGGAAGAGAAGCTCGAGGGTGATGCAGCCTTGAACAAACTGTTCCAAGACATATACAAAGATGCTGATGAAGATACAAGAAGAGCGATGAGCAAATCTTTTGTAAGTTTTTCCCAATAATCATTTGGCCTTTTAATCTTTATGCGCACTTTCTATAGGGGTCATAACTGCTGGATTACAGATATGCTGAAGTGTATCTTAATAAATCTTCCAGTTCTTTAGTATTGCGCCATAAAACTATCTCCATGCTTGCTAACATTCTTTTGTAGATTGAATCAAACGGCACCGTGCTGTCAACTAATTGGAAAGAAGTGGGTTCAAAGAAGGTAGAAGGATCGGCGCCTGATGGCATGGAGATGAAGAAGTGGGAGTACTGATTTATTTGACTGGCTTCTCTTAACAATTTTGTCACTACAGGTGTCTGTCTCTACTGTAAAAGATCTGTGTGCTGTCTAGACTTCAGGTTGACCTTTAATCTTTCTGTATGTGAGTGTGTGTATTAGTATGCTTGCTTTTTAACCTTTTTTTTTATTGGATAGGAGTTCGGTTTGTACTTAAATTTGTTTAGTTAACCTATTATTCTTTTCTTTTTCTCAAAGAAAATTTTGGCCCAACTTCTTTTGGGCCTAAAGATGTACACTGGTCCAAATTGGGATTAGACTGATGATTACTTGAGGTCTAGCCTTTTGGACGAAGGATGTGAACAAAATCAGACTGGATTGGCTGCAATGGGATTAAGAGTGTTTGTTATGGTACAAAATGATCCAATTATGGAAAGTTAAAAATACAAGAATCTTATAGACTTTTGTCTGTACAAGATTCTATCTTTTTCAAAAGAAGAGTGTCGTTTGATTTTCAATATGGCTTGGAGGGTGAAAGGAGATTTTGGAGTTGGAATTACTTCATTCTCCTTAATTTCCTATTGTTTTAAGACTCGAGCAGGTCTACTCTCTTCTAAAATTCATGGTTTGTCACTAACTCTTCAAAAATATTATGTTATACTCTTTTTTTAAACTAAAAGAGTTGTGCGTTGAAATCGAGATGCTCCAATGTTAAAGAAAGATGTCCCAGATATTATGATTTGGAAGGTGCACGCAGTAACTTCAGGTACTGATGTCAAATTGAAGTATGGCGAATGTCATGACCAGAGTGAAATAAATCTTAGTACATTGCATTGATACAAGTGACCTGAAATTACAAAGGACTTAGGTGAAAGCGGCCCATTTTTGTAAGATCAACTTATCAGTTGGCAATTTTTCTCATCTCTACTCCATCAATCCACACCATTGTGGTACTGAGGCCGCCGCAGGGGGGAAGTCATTGACAAATACAGGATAGTTTATGTATTGTTCTTCCGCTTCTGGGAAGCATATATAAAGACAAATCGTCTCTTGTAAGCTTAGCAGCATCGAGACTTCATTAACAGTTGCAATTAACAGACTTCATTAACAGATCCTGCTACACTTACCATCACTATCTTAACACGACAAGAAAGGCACGCATCATTGCATCATATACTTCAAGATCGCAGATGCAATGAACAGAACAGTTATATAGCTATGAAGAAATAGAAAAAATATTTTAGAAAACCATGCACAGACAACAATCCTAAAATTCAACATATACGATAAATGTGAATATATATACATGATGACTGGTGCAGTATGTGCTGACATTTAACATTTCCGTAACAAACTATAACTTTACATCAAAAACCACCAAAAGTAAATGTAAGCTTACTATGGGTAACTTGCCTACTAAACATCATATGTTAGCTTCACCTTCAATTACCTGATTGGGAGTATCCTAACCAAAAAATTTGGGAGGTCAGTATCATCATGTGCCCAAACTCCCTAGCTAGTTACCTTGCCCTGGACTACCAGTTTGTGATGGGGTTACATACTGACTGAAGGCTTCGTCAAATGCAGCACCATGCAAGCTTCCTCTCATCCTCCCTGTTGGCTGCCAGTTCTGCCCTGGTGGTGGCTCCGGTGGTTGTGGTGTTGTAACCCTTCGTGTTGATAGATTTACTGACTCTACAGGCTGCGGTTTTGAGGCCTGCGCCATACGAGCTAGTAGGTGATTCTGTATATTTGTTAGGTTGCTCGAGTTCTGTAACATTTGTTGTGCTTGCATGGACAGAAGTTGAGACAAAGTAGCATTGGCAGCAGCGTTCGGCGAAGGACGAATCATGGAGTTGAACTGAGAAGGAGAAGGTGATGGAGCAGCATGTAAGCCAGTGCCTCTCAACTGGGCCGAGGAGATGCTGGTATTTATAGGGGTTCCAATAATCTGCTCAGCAGATGGCTTTCTTATGTGATGCTGATCCCCACGAACTTGATATGTTGTTGCCTAGAATTAAAGAACATTCAAAATTCAGCCGAAGCGCATATTAGCAAAAAGAAATGTCAAGATTTTTAATCATGTTACTATTCAAGAATCCTATTTGTTGAAACACATGACACCTATATATATATATATATAAAGAGTGAACCCAGCGGCACAAGCCCACTCCTCCCAACCCACTAGTGTGGGTTCAAATCCTAGCAAAACCATGAGGAAAACATCCGAATTAGAAGGTACGGACGCTACATGTAACCCCTGAGAGAGAGAGAGAAACTGAAGTGGAGACATGCTGACCACATTCGTGGTGAGGTCACACCCACCTTACTTAGAAGAGATACATCTTAGAGATGCAAAGCATTTCTCTTATGAAGTCAACATAATTCTGAACAGTATGATGCGCTTAGCAGACTAACAAACATACATCAATTCTCTTAGTTAACAATTGATGTATAGTCTAAATCACAATCGAGCGCGGCCCGTCCCGTCCCCCAGGACATGCGGCATGCCACGACTCGGAGAGGACGTGCTTCTAAAAGAAAAAAGACTATGTGGACTAATAAAAATATTCTACTAGCATAATACATTTAATGTTTAGAACCGAATGCTTGATAGGAATAGCAGCTCGGAAGATTAGAAAATAAGAACTTCCACTCAAAGTATTGCAACAGTAAAGTATGATAAAGCATATGTTGCTCAACATGTTGAGGCTAGGTCATCTTGGCATTTATCTGAGTTATGTCCTAGAATTCAATAGTAGTGTAATTGTCAATCATGCTTAAAGTGTCATGTAGCAGGTCACAAGCGGATTATTACTCCCCAGTTTGCTCCAGATAAGAATCAACAGTTACAACATTAGGAAAATAATCAACAAAAGTTTTGCAAACAATTAAATACTGTTTGACTATTGTATACCTTGGTTCGCTCCCTTATAAACCAAATAGAATTTTTATCAAGACGGCCACCACCGTGAAAATGCCTACATGGGTAAACCTAAACTGAAGCAGTGCCCATTCCCACACTAAATTCTAGCTAAAAGAACATTAGGATCCATATGGCAAGATAAAATGCTTATTTTACCTGATCTAATGCAGGTGCTCCTGACCGAATAGAACGTGCTTGAACTGCATTAGGAGCTCCATTAAAATGCTCTGGCATTGAAGAACTCTGAATTGTACTGTTGAGAATATAATTTTGATGGGATGGCTGTTGCAATTGCATGTTAGCACCGTTTTGACAAGCCGGACTTTGTTGAAAGAAGGTAGGTTTAGGTATCCCCATAGTCGCTGCAGTTTGCAGCTCACGAGGTAGAGAGACAGTATCCGTAGTAACAGGATTCGTGAGAGCACTTGAAACCAAAGACTCCAAAGTTCCAAGCAAATTACTATTTGGACCCATAAAAGAAGTTGAAAATCCATTTCCGTAACCACCATTTGTACCAAGAGGATTCATCACAAGACTTGGTATCAAAGACTCCAAGGTTCCAGCACTAGCATCAGGCCTCCTAGCTGATGCTGGCAATCCATTTGAAGAAGAAACAACTCCAGGCTCAATAGTAATGCCCAACTGATGACAAGTTGATCGAAGACCAGTAGCCTCAGGTTCAATAGGCGCTGGTGGAGTAAGGACATCATAATTTAGAAGAGCTTGACTATCCTTAAATGGCTTCGTATCTTCTGGTTGATAAACATCATTTCCATCCTCTGTTGTGAGATCAACGAGATTTGACATAGTATTTGCATTTTCATTACATTCGGACTCTATATCATCACTTTGCTGTACTGCAGTGGCCTTGGTTGAGTGATCAAGGTTATGTTCATACTTAGGAAGCATAGTCCAAGATCCATCAGAATAAATAAGAACATCATTGGCATCCTCTCCTACTTCTCTTAGTATCTGACGGAATGGCGAGTAGTTTAGAATGTCCCCACTTGAGCGTTAATAGAAGCACATTCTACCTCCTTGAAGCATACAAAAACACACGTACCTTGATCATACCTTGGTCAACGCGTAGGTCGATAAAGCTTACAGGCTGGTTACAGCAGGGACAACGCCATAATGGTCTTCTTGCATTCATTTGCATGAAATTATCATAATCAAAGCACTGAAAACTACCAAAAGAGTGTCAAATAATAAATAATTTTTTTCAACTTAGTTCATCAGAAATGCTTTCCTGACCTGATGATGTTTACACTGATACCCTTTGACAGGGGTTTTTATGTGCCTGAAACTGTAAAACAAAATTATACGTTTTTAAAACATAGAAAAAGAAAAGGTGAAAACACAGAAAGCAAATACCAAGAACTAAACAAGGAGCCAGGTCGGGATACGGCTCTTATAGTAAAGAATCATCAATACAAAGATCACTAGGTGCTTATTAGGTGAAGTCCAACTGTATTGTAAGTCATAGACAATGAAGTTACAATCAAACTTGCACGAGTCATTAAATTTGCCAATCATTTGAAAAGGGGTTGACAGTAGAAATAAAAATTAATCTTATATAAATTCGAATGTAGACAAAAAAGAAAAAAGAGAAATCTGATATTTAATCGGCTCCCTTGGCAAAAAGCCAGAGATAGGTAAAGCCAGCCATTTTTTATTATGAGGTGTTCGCATTTTAACAATCCTTGACAGGAAATCATTTCCCATTTTGGTTGCTATCTTGCAAGCTTGTTTGCGGCATTAATGACTTCGATCCCAATAGACCCTACAAGTTGGATTTTTTCTATCATCATTGGCAGGTTCTTGCAATTTTTGACGCCCCTCCAGAACAGAGCACCACCCTCTCTCATACTGATCAAACTCTTGCACTCACATAGTCATCTAGAAATTGCTAGCCCTATTTCATTCAACATGGGTCCTGTTGTATAATATAGTATGTGAGAAATCATTACACTGTATAAGTTTGGAAATCTCTGTTGCAAGACTTTGTACTTTTATCAGATAGAATGGGTGAAAGATCTTCCAAAAGTCACTACGAGAAGGATGTTGCTGAGTCTTATTGCTTTTACTGCATGCCGGATAACCAATTTCCAGCTAAACAAGAGTTGGTGAACTACTTGAAAAAAAAATAAGTTTTAACTTCCAATTATCAATTTTCTCAATAGTTATTACTCAAAAGAATATGCTCCTTTAAGTTGAAAGACTCCAATGGCCATACTGAATTGTATTTCAAGAATGTAAGAAGTAAACAGCAGAGAAAGCCAGTTCATGCAGTATGATGATCAGAAAAGGAAAGATCTGGCTAATTGCTTTGCCACACAGGCTATCGATACTTACCTTATTGGACATTTAAGCGTAATTCTTGATGGCCCTTCAGTTACATCTGCATCTGACATCCAAAAATGAGAAATCTAAATGTCAGCCTCGCATTTCAATATGATCCACCCACTAAAACAAGTTGTAGCAGATTTATTTTGTTCAAGGATAAGGATTCAAAGAATATGTAAAGCATTAGTCATAATTCATATGCAAAAGAAAAACCAGGAATAGCAATACGGTGTCAACTGTTGACGTGGTTTAAGGAAACAATGGCTGCATGATGTTATCATTTAACTTTAAAGAGATTGACCACATTATACGATATGATGTGAGCGCTGGTACAAGATACTAGCATTCAAAGGTCAGGAACTTGAAGTGCAAATAAACTTTTAGTTGTTCTCGTAAGCCAAAGGTTGCGTATAATATCTCAGCATCAGCAGCAAAAGAAATGTTTAAGCAGAATAACAGGTACCTAGTTATTGCAGTCCAATTGCTAAAGAAAGTTAACGAAAATAATCCAGTATACTGGCAAAGACCAATATTATTAGTTCAAATGTCACAACATGAGATCCTAGGTTCCTTATCATGCTGTAGTTCACATCTCATGGAGATGAATATTATTGGTAGGCTTGTTGAGTGATATTAAGCTACACAGAAATCATCTTGTAGACTTTGCAGCTAAGGAACATAAACTGCGCAATTAGGTCCTATTTTAAAAAACACAAGAACATTCGGACCAACCAGAAGTTGGAGAGCTTCACCCGAGCATCTCCCTAACAGGTGAAAAACGAGTCAGTCGAACTGATTCAAATGGCAGCCAGTAGTAGGACTGGCTTATTAACATGCTCATTGGCATTTCCAGAAATATCTCAAAACTTTGTTGAACAAGCTGGCATTGTTAATATACAGGCAACAAAACATACAAGTAGGCAACTGCTTTATTTCCATAGTTATTTTTAAAGAGAAGGGTCACGTATCAAAACTTACATATTACAACAAACATCAGTTCTCAAGATAGAGATGGACACCAAATGTAAAGGAAAACATTTAAATGCTTACCAGATCTAGCAACTGGTTGCACATAATCTTTGAGTGCCGGAGCAGGAGCAGCAATATCAAGCGTATGTGCCACTGCTATCACGTACGTACCTGTACACATGGTTAATGTCATGTATCCATATAAGCAATTTCGCTGTATATCATACTTTCTAAACAGAAAAAGACACATACTGTTAAAAACTCCAGCTGCCTGGATGATGTTTGCCCCATATTTGAGCATTCTAGTAATATCAGTTGGAAATTGAGGTCCACTAGCCTGAAGTAAAAGGTAGCAGCATTAACGGCTTTCATCTTTCCACGTTAACCATCATATGAGGGCTTAACCATCAATTGAGGTCCACTAGCATGATTCACCATTATATAAAAGTTTTAACATCAAATCATGAAGAATTTTTCCAAAGAAAGGATAAATTTATGAAGAAATGAACAACCATACCATTCTATAGTTCGTCCTTCCATCTACACCCTTTCCATTTACCAAGAAGCTGCAAAGAAACAGAGTTTACTTCCATAAGAAAAAAAAAAAAAGAACCAATGCAGAAGAAAGACGACGGTTGCTTACCTAACATTAACAGGACTAGTTACACAAGAGCTGGTCTCCAAATTATCTTTTTGTACAACAAACAATCGCTGCGAATGGAAACGTCATTTAGCTGATAGCACACATATCCAATTTAAGTTCACTGGGTTTTGTAAGCCCAAAACACAAGCAGTTGCATTTTTAAGCTGCAAGTGCTCTGACAGTCATTGATTTTATATCCTACAATCTACAGATAGAAATCTGCACATAAGTGAATAACATTCTTACTATTTTTTCTTCTGGAGATTTATCCCTTTTAATATGAAAGTCACCCATCAAGATATCGTACCCAGGCTACAAAAAAGCAGCATGTGAGACAAATTAATATCAGGTTTCTCCCCATCTACAGGTAGAAAGAGAGATAAATACCCTCATGACTGACTTTTATAATACCATTGTATAAAAGTAACATTCGTAGAAACTCAAAGGGATTCAAGTAAGAAAACATATAAAGCAAAACATAAACAAATAAGCAGGACAAGATTATCAACCTGACACCTTCATTTAATAGGACTTGGAAAGAACACAAGCATACCTTGGCTTCTAGAGAAATAACCAAACGACACAGCTTCATTTGGGGATAAAACCTACAAAAATAAACATCGCAACAAATTTTAAAAAGGAAATAGTTTCAGCCAACAACCATCTTAATTATCTCCTCGGATATATTCCATGATACAGAAAGATAGGACAAAGTCAAGAATATGAAGCCATAAAATATCTAAAGGAAACTAATTCCATACTATAGAGTATGCTAAACCATATTAACTCATCCTGCTAACCTTTACAGTTGCTAAATTGGATACCATTAATATCAAGCCCAACTAATTCCAGATATAAGTATCGCAATCAGTTCAAGCAAATATAAATTTAGGATATGTTTGCCCATTTTCCCAGTTGCAAATATTGAACATTTAAAAGCAAAGTTTCCAGCAGACTACAGCTGCATGGTTAAAGGCTTCAAAAAAGCTCTACCCTGCATTCTAGCTCATTTGTCCAGTGACCTTACAAATACCATCAGATGTTGCTCAATGGCCTCAAATGGGATGAAGGAACACAAACTTATCTCAGGTTAACGGGGAAAAACATCCTACTTTAACCATATACGGATAAACATAGAATTTTGGATGCACAACCGCTATATCCTGCTATACATATATCAGATGCACTTACCGCATACTAGCCAGCGTACCAGCAGATTATATAACTATTAAATCGGATTCATAATATTTTAGAGCTTTTTGAAATCATATTCATGGAGAAATGCCTTTTAATAATAAAGCAAGGCTAGGATGAAGAGTGATGTTAATAACTAAAAACTTCAGTTCAAGACCAACCTGACAAGAAATTGTAAAAGGAAAACTGAGCAGAATTGATACATCAAAAAACTTTTGCACCAGCCATACCCGAACAGAACTTAACACAAACTTTTGAAAATTTTGGGGTGGATCTCGGTTTGTCAGTTTAACCAGGAAAGGCTCAGCCCTACTATGTATCAAGGAAGTCCTCCATCGATGTCCTCAGCCCAACCAATGAAATTTATGGGTTTTTGTATTACAACTTTTTCATCAAACAAATTCCATAATATAACTTCCCATAACATCTATAAAAAAAAAAAAAAAAGAAGTCATATTTAATCTTCCCGGAAAATGCAGATCAAACATGCATAAATTCAAAATTGCAACATTTG
The DNA here is from genome assembly GCA_002076135.1 of Xerophyta viscosa. NCBI lineage: Eukaryota > Viridiplantae > Streptophyta > Magnoliopsida > Pandanales > Velloziaceae > Xerophyta > Xerophyta viscosa. The sequence goes on along the minus strand of MJHO01000007.1, from coordinate 2,938,473 downwards.
CACAAATCTAATTTAATCTCCTACATCAAATGCGGATCCAAACAACATAAACAAGTGTAGATTGCAAGAATATGTAATCTTATGCAAAGAGTATAATTTGCAGCCAATCACTCACTAGATTAATAGAAAATTATCAATTAACTATTACATGAAAATTGATCGTTAAAAACTTTAACAGTTATTTGTAAGTGTTGAAACATGATAATACAATTTAAAAAAAAGGCTAAACCTGGAGGACAATCCTTATATGGGCAAATTGCAAAATTGACATTATAGAACTTTTTACAAAAATTAAACAATTGTGATATTGTAAACAAAATAATCATAGGGATTGGCAGCAAAATAAGTTATATACCCAAAAGAAAAGAATAAGGAAAACTATGGCTCAGCTATTAACTTGAGGTAACAAAGGGCGATACATAAAGTTTAATCCTGATTAAAAAAAAAAAGTTACATGTAAAGAACTAGTGGATGGAACCTGTCATGAAATGTAAATACACATTATTGGAACATTTCTTCGTCCATATTAATTTTAGAATATGCTAACAAATTTATCGCTGAAGCCCCATGCATAAAACATGACAATCTTATGAACACCTAAGTATAGTTTTACTAGAATATATATTCATAAAAACATTTTCAGATAGAACCATGTGAGACAAAAGACAAGAAATGACAAATATTCTAAAGAAAAAAAATGCAATATATAAAAAAGAACCAAAAGAAAATATTAATATAAGTTAGTTATTAGCATTTGATGTTTCAAACTTGTGCAACAAATGGGCATATTGCTAATTTTCTTAAACTACCCACATGGGGTCCTTGAACACAATGTATTGAGTCAATTGTTCGTACCTTTCAATCAGCTTCGAGATAGTATCCAAAGCACTTCCCGATGCCATTGTCTCACTTGGAGTTGGAGTTATACAGACGCCACCATACAACTACGTAAGCAACACTACCTGATTACAATACAGCTTTACAAACAAAAAACCAAATTATAGTTAACGTTGGTTGTGTTCAAATAAGATTAGTGTATCAACCTCTTTGGTCATGATAAGAATTTCATCAGCAACTGCATCAGGAAACCATCCATTCTGACAAGCATTCTATAAAAAAACAAAGAGAGATGCAACATTAGACATTCAGAAGACCAATCCTAGAGAGCAGAACAAATCAAAAGATAATCGCATATCCTCTCAAGATGAACTTGTGGAGATATTACCGATGTAAGAAAGATAAGGTAGACTTAAATGGGAGGGTAAATGTAAATACAGTACATTTTCCATGATTGTACATGCCGATTGGCACGGTATGTGCCGGTTAGCATGCGCCTATTCCAATAGTTGTTAACATGGTACAAACCGGCACAACACATGTTGAAAACCTTATATTTGAACTATTAAATTAATTTTAAAATTTTTATCTTTACTTTTGAAAAGAAAAACAAATAATTGTATATCAACACATTTTGCATAGAAGCATTGGCATGGTCGACACGTGAATGAATCTGAGTTCACTGTAACTAGGCTCAGCTCTACATTGAAAACATTGAGATGTCCTAAACATAAGGAATTCCCAAATCTTCAACTAAAAAAATAAATAAAGTAAAATATATATATATATATATAATAATAATAATCCAACATATGAAAGTTTAAATTTTCCAAGACATGGATAGCAATAACATAGTATTTAAACTTCTTTACCACAAGAAATAGCATAAGAGCTAGATGCCCTGTCATTCCAAGTGAACAACATCATGATCATGTTGCTTCCCTGCTAAAGCTAAACAAACCACATACTTTCAAGGCTTGTGCAAATCAAAGCATATTAATACAGAACATGAGCTTCAAACAAAACGAATTCATAAAGAAGTACCTTAGCAGCAATAACCAGGAAAATGATAGCTGATAAAACGGCACTGCTTCTGTGCTGATAAACCTTTATTGAATGAAATTGAAAAAAAAAAAAAGCAAATAAAGAAGCTGGCTAAATAATTAAGAGAAATTGAACAAACATGTGACTTTTAAGGTACGATAATGATCTTTTGAGAGTATAACTCCACGAACATCTACTACTGTAGAAACTGATTTTCTAATAGTTTTTCTAATTAAACGGAATGGAAAATGAGTGCCACAGAATTACAAACAAATACCCAGCATTATCGAGTACCCTACAGCACCATAAAATTATGCTCAAAAGACTAGGCAGATCGTTCACATATAAATTTGCATGATAAATTCATGGTGTCTTAGGTTGCGTGTATCTCGTAAAAAAAGAAAGAAGAAATGAAGAGAGGGTAGAGTTTATGTTTGAATAGTTCAGCAATACAATTAATCTATTAACCCAAGGGCATACGGTAAGCTTGCCTATAATGGAAGCAATTCGGCTAAGAGTTCTGTATAGACATTAGTCAACAAAAGCAAAATTGCGTGTTTACTGTTTCTAAGAGTTCCATCAGTATGGAGGAAGGGAAAAGACAAAAATGAAAAAGCTCGGATGTGAAGAAGAGTGGAAGATATTCTAACAGGTGGCAGCTAAATTTAACTGAAAGAAATAGATAAAGTAACTTACTTGTTTTATAATAAATGGCAAATGAGGAGCTACTTGAGGAACATCACCAATAGAGATCGCATAATCAATACTTCTGTATTACCATAGAGCTCATTACAATACAGCACAAGCCATAATATGTCATAAAAAGTAGCACAGATCTAACAAGAACAATAAAATTGGGGTATATAGAGCAAGCGTGGTATTAATGTTTTACAATAGCATTAAACAGAAACAAAAGTAAACAGTACCAAACAAAGAGGGATTGCACATAGGACACTGGAACCGATTGACGTACATACATGTACATCAAGACCAGGGTTTAAAATGCCGAGCGGCACACTCGATGCCGCCCGGCACGTGCCGGATCCGTCAGGATCCGGCGAAACTCACCCGTGCCGGACGTGCCGCTCCGTGCCGCCCGAAACGGGTGGCACGGAGAGGCATTTCGTCCTGTGCCGCCCGGAACGGGCGGCACAGGCGAAACAAGTCAAAAGCCCGTGAAGGGCTATCTAATCAGCCCTTCACGGGCATTTTTTTTTATTTTTCTTTTCTTTTTTTTTAATTTTTTTTGATGATAGCCCATAGGTGGTTGTTTTTGTTTTTGTTTTGCTTTTGCTTTTTTTTTTTTTTTGGTTTTAGACGTTTTTTGTTTTTTGTATTTGTACTTAATACTTTGTTTTGTTTTATTCAAACTTTAATACCGTATAATCATATATATATATATTTTTTTTCTAAACATCATATCATGAATACTGCTAAAATTATCGTATATATTTTTTTTTTTAAATTTTTAATTAATTTTTAAAAGGATAAAATCGTACTTTCGGCACGGTCGGCACGGCACGATCGGCACGTCTCGAGTTTGAGACTTACCGAAACTCGGCACGAAACGGCTTTTAAAACCTTGATCAAGACTATGAAATGTGTGTGAGAAAAAACTGAAAAAAAATTTAGTCTCTCAAAATATCACATAATACTAAACAAAAGCTATCAAGACTTTTAATGCGCTTCTTACCAGTTTGACTCATACAAAAATTTGAACTTCAAGTACTATCATCTTATAGAAACAACACCTATGCTGACTCTCGCAAGGTTCAATAAGGTTCTCCACATCATGAAAAACACCACGATTTCCTCTTTGAGCAACTAACATGACAATGTCTTCAAGATCACGAAAAAGCAAAACACAACATAATAAAGCTTCTTAAAGGTAATAACCAAAAGATTGCTCCTCGTCGTGCTAAAGGCATAAGCATTAAAGTGATCAAGGACATGAGAGAGCACTTGATTGAATGTCCATATGCCAAACTGCTCTATAACCTCAAATATGCTTTTAGCACCTTTTCTTGACAAGAAAATTTGATTAGCTCATGGTACTTAGCAAGTTCATTAGCTCATTAGGAAACATTTAGCATAGCAGTAAACTACTTACATACTTTTCAATCTTTTAAAGGCACCAAATTAGCATCAGCTGTTGCCATCCTGTATCAAATAAATCAAACCCCTACTCATTCCATTTCTTCCTTTCATTACATCCAATTCCCCTTTTTAATGAGATGTAATTAAGTAAATCAAGTTGACAAGCGTCGATTGATATTGACACTCTAAAGTGCTCAGTAAACAACGATATTCAATTATTCAGAATCATATAGATCGAGTAAGTGCACAATACACAGCGTAAAATTTGAAGCCTAACGTCAAATTACGCCATATTATGCTTCATGACATAATATTCTTAAAGAGAGGGACAGATTAAGCTAACAAACAAGGGAGTAAAGGAGTCTCACTTAGCGAGGGCAAAGTAGAGACGTATGAGTTCAGGGGTTTGGAGTAGGTTTTTTCCAAGAAAGTGTCTTCTTAGCCGCTCGACGACGGCCATGAGGTGCACCGTGTAGGTGGCGCCAGAAGAGGTTTGCGGTAAGACGGGAGCAGCGGCGGCGGAGGAGGCGGCGGCTAGAATGTTGGTGGGTGGAGATTGGGTTGATCGCTGTCGAGAAACCGGAGGCAGAGCCTGGGGCTGAAGGGTGTCGCTGGCCATTGCTAACCCCCCACTACTTTCCTCCTACTACGGTTGCTCAGGAGTTCTATTTTCTGCGTCTTCGATGATTTGAAATTTAGGGACTGGCAAACAAACAGATTAGCTTCGGCGAGAAGAAAACTAGAAAGTTGTTTGGCCTTATATATACTAGCGGAAATATCACCAAATTAAATTTTAAAAATATATTTAAAAATATTTAATTATTTAAAAATAAAATATTAAAAAAATTAGATATTATATATATCTACAGTTAATTATTATTAATTAAAATAATATATTAGATAGATAGATATATATAATATACTACTATTATGACTAAGGTATTTATATATTGAATATTCCAGGTATGAGGCCTCAATACGCCCTGTATGCCTAATACTTAAAACAGTAAGAATAAAGACATTATAGATGATATCGGCGTTATTTTAGTACGGAAATGCCCCGTTCACCCGTGCTAACGGTTACACTTATGTGCGTCTAATTTACGTTATTTTGAATTAATTATTGTTAATTATTTCTAATAATTAATTAATTATTTTAATAGAGACATGATATATTGAATCTCTATTGAGATTGTATTTCTCAATATTTTTGTTGCAACTATCAGTGCATAGTATCTGCTGCCGGGTGCGTTCTTGAAGTGAGTCCTCTTTCTTGCCCTCCTGCCACATATAATGTGCATCCAGATTCTCCGGTCTCTGTTCATCTCTCTGCCCCTCTCTCTTACTTAATTGGTCCTAATAGTCTAGGACCCGTTATGACATTTGAATGTCTAGAAAAAATTATGAGCATCGATGGTCATGGCACACATTCGCACACTGATCAATGTTCATCTCACTAATTTATTATTTACAATGCTTGTTAATCCTGAAGTAATTGAATGGGTTCTAATGATCCAGTTGAACTATAAATGATAGGCTCGAACTTTACCGCATGAGAGAATTCAATGAAATTTTCCCTATCGCGAGTATATGTCATGTTTTTTTTGCTAATAATAGGCCTACTAGTAATAGAGTTCGTAATATTTGAGACTGACTGAGTATTATTGTATTATTTTGTATAGCAAACGGCCGCCACGCATCAATGACCACGTCGATTTTGCACTAGTAGGAGCAGTACTTAGATATGATACAAGAATGCCATCCGCCTATTATCATTTACTGCTAAATATTTGTTTTATGAGCTTGACCTTTTTGTGCTCACAAAAACTTAAGTACGGCTCCATTCGCCCTTGAGGCAATTTAAATAAAAATAAGTGAATTGCGTCCAATTTTAATTTCTAAATACAGTTTTACTTAATATAGTACCACAATTATATATTATAACGAGATTTTTGGCCAAAATATGGTGACACAGTATGTCTTAAATATAATTCATTAGCATATTCGAGTCTTAGGTGTTTTAATTATATCTGTATACCGTAATGGGTGGCAAATTCGAACTAACATATAAAGTTAGAAACTTAGCGATCAGATATTTAAATCACAGTAACTCTTCAGGCTCTTATATTTAGAGTGACTGTGTTTTAATCCAAAAGTATTTCACAATAATAATATATTATTAACTTATAATCACAAATTGTACTTTAGATATAATACTAATATAATATTAGTAGTCTAATTTTAACCGACTCACGGACACAAATGCCGTGTTAACATATTATGAATCCATCAATGTGAAACTAAAGTCATAAATTATATATTTTACTTATACCTTTAGTCCAACAGATGTATAGGCCTTCTTTGGTCAAATGAGCCCTACCAATAATTAATGATGAATGTTGAAGTAATCATAATTACTCAGTGCAAAATTCAGCCTGCTCATATTTGCTAAATGACGTAACACGGTTATAGCAAGTTAGATAATACATTCTATGGCATAGGCAGATATATGATATTGGACCAGATCGAAGATTTGATACAGGATCAAAGTATGAGCGCTAAGATGTCATTAAGGCTTCCGAGTCATTGCATCTATGAGAATATTATAAAATAAATATATAATTCTTTATGAGAAAGAGGTTCATGGTCAGCTTGTTTGTGCTATATATAGATGTTATTGTTGCTCGTAGATCTTTACAATATATACCATCGCACTTTGTCTTATAATACTTTTTTTTTTTTTTTGGTTTTTGACAAAAGTCCTTGTACTATCCCAAGTAAAGTTTTACTGCAGTTAACAAAAGTTCCGTCGCCAATATCACTCCTACTAGTCTATAGTTTCCTAATACTAATCTTTAGCATAATACAATATATAAGTTTATGGTCCCAAATTATTTTATATATCCCAACATATTAGAATTGTTGAGAGTTGATTTATACACACCTCCTATGTATATAATAGTATCGATATTTGATTTTTAGAAATCGCCTCCTATGTTAGGGCCTCTTTATGTCACATAGAGCTATAATAAGTGTAGAATTGTATCTGGAATCTCACATTTATGTATATTTTGTTTCAAAAAAATAGTGAATTTAATTTTTTCTGTTTATCTAGTCTAAAACATGAGGAGCTGATTCGAAATGGAGAATTAAGTTGGATCTCACATTTTTTTTATGTATGTATTTTTGAGAAGTGGATAATTTGTTTTGCTATTTATTAGACTGAAATTAATTTTTTCATTGCTAGTCTGCATTAAAATTGATGAGAAGTGAAAACTCAGTTTTGCTAATTCCTTTGTTCCTTTATTTCTTAATTTTAAAATTTTATTTTTTAATTTTCACTTCGCAATATAGTGATGATAATTAACTAATTTTATAGTTATAAGTAAATATTAAATAAACTTATTCTAACACCAATGATTTATAATTATTTTTAAAACTCAAAAAATTTGGCAATCCTCGTCCTAAACGAAAATTGCAAACTTAGATAGTTTATTTTTATATAATAATATTTAAGTAAGTTATTTGTTTACTATACTAAATATTATAAAAAATAATTAGTATTTATAATTTATTATTCAAACAGACTAAAGAGACCGCTAAAAAATTTATTCAATGAAACACGAAGTAAATAAAACATATTTTTCGATAGGCATTTGGTTCAAACATAAAAAAAAGAACAATCTCCAACTTCTCATCCATTTTCTCACTTTATCACCTATGATTTTTCCAGCTTCTAACATTTTATTATAAGAGTATGAAATACAGCAAAAGGTTGAATTGCCTTACGTCTGCCGAAGGCGAGGCGTGTCGCGAAGCTACGGTCACAGTTTCGAAAGGTAGACGTCGCTTCGCAGAGTAAGCAATCACTCAAAGAGGACGGAATTTTTTTACGTGGAAAAATCCCCAATCCGGTCGGGATAAAAAAACCACCGGAGGTCGTACGCGACCACCGGAAGAATTTGTATTATAAGTGGAAGAAGAAGGTGCTTTTTTACAAATTTTTCTCACTTTTCTCCCTTCCTCCACTTTCTCCGCGGATCCCCTCCTCCTTCAAGTTTCTGGGCTCCTCTATTTATATAGGAAGGGTCCGGAGCTCGACGTCGAGATTGCCCCAGGTCGACGGCTCGGATTGTGCCTCGTTGGTGCTAGCTTCTGTCGCTTTCCGCTGCCTGCTTCGTGTCCGTCATAAAATGCTCGGGGTGTCGGCCTATGTGTTAAGGCATGGGTCGTCAACTCCCGCAGGTGTCGCGTCGCAGCAGTACGTCCGCCGCTGGTTGCATTAATGTCACCTGCTCCCGTCCGCGTCTCTGACACATGCATTGAATGGTCTTTACTGAGGTAGGTGGAGTCGAGGTTGACCTCGGTCGATTGCCGAGCTCGGCCGCTCGGTTGGCTGAAGGTTCGGTCCTTTGACCTCATGAGGCTCCTCTCCATCTCCTCGTGAAACGTACATAACCGGTGGTGGCCGAGCTTCACTAAGCTTCCTGGGTCCCTCGATGACCTCAGGATTGTTTGGAGATCGGCCTCGGATTGGATGACTTGGGATTGTTTCCTGCTTGATCTGTTCAGCTCGGCTTGGATGACCTCGGCCTGGTTAGCTTAGTTCTGGTCTTCTGCTCGCTTGGGTGGCTCTTCGGTGTTTCAGCACCTCGCAAACTCCAACGGCTCGGGACCTCGGCGCTCTGTACCTCGCATCTTATCAGCTGAGCTCGGACACTGTACCTCGGCCAGCATCTCAACGCTCAGCAACTTCAGCATCTTCGGCTAACTTATCACAGCTCAGCTCTTTCGCGCTTCAAGTACTTCAGGTCGGCATATGACGGAGGTCGGCATATGTGGAGGTCGGCATCACCTCGGATCAGTCCGTACGCTCTGCGGAGGCGGAGTGAGACGTGGTGAGACGCGCTGGCTGCGGTGGCACGCCTAACGCTTTGTACGCAAGTATTCAAATATCAATTAATATTTAATATAAATAGTTATAGATATAGTATTTATAGACTTTATTATTGCAAACAGATCTGTAAAGAACCTGCTAAGAATTTGATTCAATAAATGAGCCACAAAGTAAATAAAAGATTAGTTAAGTAAATTGTCGAATGAGACGATTTATAGTTTACGAAAATAAAGAAAAATAAATAGAATAATCTATGTCCTCCTCTCTATATCTGTCTTCTAATCACATATATCGCCTCACTTACTGAGCAAAAAAATATAAGTCTATTTTTATTTTACTTTTGTCGCTCCCTCCTAGGACTGTCGAAACTACCATTCCTATACATTGTCGATCTACTTTTTAGATCTCTCAGAGTTCCATCTCTACTCCATTTATTATTTTGTACTTTTCAACCAACACTTTTATTTTTAGAATAATTGTACATTAGACACCCTAAAAGTAACAGTCGTGCGTTTTCAAGCCCTCCGAAATATGAAAATATGTGATGTGGCAGCGCGCGAGCACGTCATGTTAGTGCAAAATGTTTTTTTGAGACTAAAATATAAACGTAAAACTTTCGAGAAATGATATGCAATTATTCTTTTATGTTTTACCATCTTCACACTTTTACCTTTGATCTTATTTTAATCATGAGAAATAAACAAACTCCTAAAAGGAGGAGCCAAAATTTTTAATCCCCCCTCCTTTTTTTTCCAATCAATACAAATAATTCTGATTTTATTTGTAAATACTACGTGCAAATAAATATCAGAAAATCATGAATTGTAAAACATATTTTTGTGTTTGTCGTAATTAATTTCTAATTCAAAATTTTTAATTTCTTAATAAATTAGCATAGATAAAATTTTAAAAACATTTATAAATATCCTTTAAACTTTAAATATATAAATTAAAGCACATCAATGTATATATTTTATCTTAATTTATTTTTAAAAACATATATACTTTGAAATAATATGACATATATAAAATAAAATGTAGGTCTTAAAGCATAAATTGTAAGCCATTTGCCCATCTCTTCCATTCTATTTGTTTCATCGCCTTGCCCTTAAGGCAGCCTCTTTCTGAATACCGAGAGGGGCAATACCTGATCGTTCCTTTCATATTGTAGAAATCTGTAAATAGGATAATTTCATATCAGCCCTCCTATTTTTGAAGCCGTTCCGGATCAGTTCCTGAAAGTTGATTCGGTAAAATCAAAATAACGGGGGCTGATATGGAATTATCCCTTTGTACATAGCCAGCTGACCCTAAACTGATCTACAAATAGCTTAGCCAGCTGATCTGCAGAAGCCTCATAGGCTCATACCGCTCGTGATCTCAAACAGCATCATCAGCAAATGACATGTTCAGCATACGTGGAAGACCAACAGCCGTAGGCCATTCAACTTCAACCACATAAGCTATCCTAAGATTCAAAAGTATATGATTACTGGATTAGAAGAAGATAGTGACTCCTCTTCCTAGATGCAGCCGATACACGCGTCCTTACGATGTCAAAGTAAAGCTCCGGGAAAAGGACACGTGTTGTAAATTTATACATCAGCTTCGGGTTCTTAATCAGATCCCTGCTGCAGGACTCCGCTAGAGCAAACTGTGATCCATTGTTGTACGTACAATTCCACCTTTGCTTGCTGTTAGCTGAAGAATTAATTAGCTGTTCCAGAAACTACAATGTCGCAGCTGGTGAACAAGGCGAAGGAGGTGGTGGCGGACAAGATCGCCCACATCCAGAAGCCCGAGGCCGATCTCACCGACGTCTCGTTCAAGCATGTTAGCAAGGATTCCGCCACTGTCCTCGGCAAGCTCGCAATCTCCAACCCCTACGATCACTCCATCCCCATCTGCGAGCTCTCCTACTCTTTCCGAAGTGCTGGCAGGTTTGCTTCGTACTACACCCCCTGGCTGAAGTTTGTTAGAGATACGAGTATATGTTTTCTCACAGATCTTGTTTAATTACATAACTAGTGTCTATGTTTAATTTTATGCAGGGAGATAGCGTCAGGGACCATGCCGGACCCGGGGTCTATCAAGGGCAATGAGACGACGACGCTGGACATACCTCTGAAGATGCCCTACAACTTTCTGATTAGTTTGATGAAGGACGCAGGGAGAGATTGGGATATCGACTACGAGTTCAAGGTGGGGCTTACCATTGACCTGCCCATAATAGGGAACTTCACCATTCCTCTGTCCAAGAAAGGAGAGATGAAGCTGCCAACCCTGTCTGACATCTTTTAAGCTGTTGACTTGATTAGAGCTTGGTGAGATTGTTTGTGTTTTTTCCCGTCGAGAGATATAAGTGCGTGTGTATGCATATGCTTTAATAAGAGTAGGCCGTTTGTGTGGCAAACTATGCTTTTTATGAATAAACAATATATACTTTGCAGTTTGTTATCCGTAATCACAGATCGTGGTCGTGCCGGAGTGGTTATCGGGCATGACTAGAAATCATGTGGGCTTTGCCCGCGCAGGTTCGAATCCTGCCGACCACGATTGTCTTTTTTCTTCTTTTTTAAATTTTAAGAAAGTGCTGAATTGAGTTTCGAGCTAAATGTTAAAGTGTGCGAGTAAAGTTTCTAACCAGCTGATTTTGATTGCTGAACGTCCTTCTTCCTCCGTAGAAGTGGAAGTAAGCAAACACCACGGTCGCTGAGGAAAACCAGGATACGAAAATGACAAAAAAAGAAAAGCAGACTAAAATCGCCGTTGCCGGGGATCGAACCCCGCGCAGAGTGAGGCCCTCGGCCGTGAACGAGGGCGGGAATACTCACCACTATACTACAACGACTTGATGCAATCGGTGCACTAAGATGGATATTAAATTGGATATTCACAAAAGCATATATTTGATTTCTGTACTGCTTTTTAGAAACGAAGCAATTCAAGAAGTACGCCTTGTATTTATATTGGTTGTATAACCTGCTTCAAACGAAGCAACGTGCACTGGATGTATATTTTCACAAAGTCACAGCTTTGTTTAGTTGGAAAAAAGGAGCAGCATGGACACTTTTATCTAATAGATCAGGAGACTGCTCTAAAGACTTGGTTTAATTAAGAAAATAATATTTTGGTAAGCACCCTCTGTGGGCCCAAATTATTATTTTAAAGTTTATATAAGAAATATTAATTATTATATAAATATTTTTTAAAAAATAAATATTAAATTTTTTGGTGTTTTATTTAAATTTTTTTAAAGCTTTGAGGTTAAAATTTTAGTGAGTTTTGGAATTACTTCGCTAACTCTGAAGTTTCACACTTTTAGAAAAATAATTAAATAGATATTTTAGTCAAAATAATATTATTAAAAGTTAATAACTTTATATTATTAAAAGTTAATAACATAATAATTAAATAAGTAAATATTTGAAATGCACTATACAATATGATAATTTTATTCATAAATAAAGTTTTAAATGAGAGGCTGACGTAGAAGTCTTACATGCTATAATAGTAAGTTAAATATTAGTGTACACAATTTACAACATATTAAGGTATTCAATTTACATATTAGTCGTAAGACTTTAAGAGCAAACCACGTTACCTCTACTCGTCTTTACCCTTCGACATGCCAGTTTATTTACCCATTATTACGCTTACTAGAGATTGAAAAACCAAAATCACACACATATACTCGGCTTTGAAATTATTTTTGAATATGTCTTGTTATATATGGGAATTATATGGTTAATAGTATTTTTTTAATGCATGGCCTTGGAAATTTTTTCGTTACGGACCATTTATGGGTGTTCCAAAATTTTTGGTATAATTTATTTTCTAAAAATGATAGATTACAAAATTGAGGATTTAAAAGAGTATTCTATAATTTTTTTGTTTATTATTTTCTAAAAGTTTGTCAAAATATGTTATTGATCCATCGAAACGTTGACATTTTCAAGAAAATTTTTAATTATGAAATTATAGAATACAGTGGTTATAATTTACAATTGAAGAATTTTAAATATAAAAAGAGATTTTATAGATTTTTTTTTAAAATAGTAAAGAGTCGAGAGTCTTAAATATTTTTTTTTAAATAATAATAATTATAAAATATATTAAACTATTATTTTTATTTATATTTTAAAAAGTACTTGTACTGGTATAATAATTAATAGAAAAAAGGGAGATTTAGAAGAAACAATTTAGAAAAATGCTAATATCTTCACTGTACCATCCACAAATTCACCAAAATTTAATAATTTATATGATTAGAAGTATTGGAGCATTTGTCGGATAAATATTTAATATAAAAGTTATAAATTTTAATGAGATATATAATTATCATGTCGAGAGTTTTTTTAAAATATATCTAAGAAGATATTTTGAGATTTCAAAATTCAATTAGTTTGAATTGGGTTTCAGAAACACTATTTAAATTTGCAACAAATCCGTTAAATATTAGAGCATCTAAATATATAGTTAGAACTATTTTAAAAAAAAAAAATTAATCTAAAAGTTATCGATTTTGATGAGATCTATGATTTTCAGTTTTTTCTAAAAAACTTATAAATTTGTGTTTTAAAAACATTGAAAAACTTTTTTAAGAATTTGGAGTTTTAAAATATTTATTTAGAAGTATTCTTTGAAAAAGAAATTCGAATATTAAAGTTATAATTATCATATAATCTATAACTTTTACCGGAAGTTTTTTGAAAAAAAATATTATGTAAGTATCTTTGATCATTTATTTTATCTCACATCAAAAGAACATTAAAGTTATTTTTCAGAATTTAAAAAATATAAAAAATATTGTTTTAATTATAAAAAATATATTTAATAAGTTTAATTATGATAATATAAAAAGATAAATACCTTTTTTTAATAAAACCCACCAAATAAGGGCCCTATTGGTGTTATCCTTAGAACTGGCTCGCTCCATGGATTCCATCCTTATCGGCCGTTAAGGCCCGATCTATAAGGTTACTTTATTTTAAAATTTCTAAAAGAAAATTACTATCCAACCCCCTCTCAAACTATAAAATTTACTAATCAACCCTTCCCCATCACATCTCCATTCACATCAACCATCATTACTCAATTTTAAACTGCATTCGGACAAAAATATCCCTAACTATTTGGATGCCGAGGTCATCTATTTAAAAATATTTTTTGAAAAAATTTTAAACATGAAAGTTGTAGATCTCGCCGAGAACTACAACTTTCATGTTCCAATTTTTTTTTCAAAAAATGCTTCTAAATAGATATTTTGATGTCGCGAACCTGTTTTCAGGCGGATTTCGGACCGAGGCTACACTTCGGACCACAAAAATACATATTTAGAAAATAATTTTTTGGAAAAAACTTTCAACTATGAAAGTTGTAGATCTCGTCGAATCTACAACCTTTTATGTTGAAAATTTTCCCAAAAAAAATAAATGACTCTAAATAGGTATTTTCGATATCCGAACTGATAATATATACGAGGATATTTCGTCCGAAATTTTTGAAAATCGTAAATGTGGGACCTATAAGTAATAGGAGAGGCTGATCAGTGAAAATAAAAGTATTGGGGCTGATAAAGTAAATCCCCAAATTTCTAATTCACTTTCTGAAGCTGTTATCTTACTCCAACGGCTCCGATTACTCGATCTGTTCGTTTGGGACTTATATAAGAATCCCCAGATGAGCGAAGAAGAATCTAGACTAACACGAGTGAGAGGGGACGCTGACGTTTGTGGCTCTCAGCTGAGCGTCATTCTGATTCAGATCTCCAGCAGCAGTAGTAGTTGCAGCGGTGAAGATGGCTGAGGAGCCGGAGAAGATCGAAGAGAAGCCCCGCGGCGACGACTCGTCGTCATCGTCGTCATCGGATTCCGACAACGAGAAATCAGCACCGTCCTCTTCTTCATCAGCCAAGCGGTTCCGGTTGTTCGGTCGCCAGCTGCCTGTTCACAGCGTCCTCGGCGGTGGAAAGCGTACGACTCGATCTTGAATTTGCTCTTACGTAGCTGACATTAGCTACCGTTGTTTGAGGTTATGTTCCACAGAGAGTGGTAATGATGAAGAATATATCTAAATTAAATTGATTATGTTATCTGATCGGCTCTTCAATTTGACTCGATGTACTTTACGTCTTAATAATCCTACTGGTTTAAACAATCAATCTGTGCCTGTTTCACTGATCTAGTGATAGGTAGCCATGTGATAGATTACTACTTATGCGGATTCAGTTCACAAAAAGGATGTGTATAATCTGTACATGAAGGAATCTTTATTTTGACGCAACTGAGGTAGTTAGGATTTCTAGTCAGTCCTGACCATGACTGTATAAAAACTAGGGGTGGTAGGACAGCTAAAAAATATTCAATTATTATTAATTGATGGGATGTTTAAATACAATCTATATAAAATTAGGTTATAGAAATAATTTCAGTTGGATGCAATTTCATTTCAATTGTTAGACTGTATGAAATAATCGTATATCTACTATGAGCTTAAGCTTTACGTAGAGTTGGTTAATGTAATATGCTATCAGAGAGAGATGCTGAGTTTGGTTCCCTGCCAGCCCATTAATTATACAAAGAGGGATGTGTCCACAAAGAAAGAGCGACATCTGTATCTGTACACAAAGCCAGATAAAAAAAAGAGCTTGTGTGTTAGGGGTGCGTTTTAGAAATTATATATATGACAACCATGTCCTTAGATTCCTTACTGTCAGCTTAAACTTTAAGTAAATTGGTTAATTCAACATGGATCAAACTGCAAATTTCGTGACTCTTATTTTACAGAGTGAACAACCTGGTTCCATAATTGCACTTATACTGTAGATCAAACTAAGAAAATTCTTCTCATTGCAATTTTTTGGTGACTTTCGATGTCCTTGCCAAATATAAAGTATGGTACAGATTAAGCTACTCTACTTTCATCTATATGAAGAAAAAACTGCAGTTGTCTATGATGGTTTGGGTTGAATCTAACACATTTGATTTGGCTCCTCTTGACTCTATTTCTTACCTTTGATTTAGGGATTTGGTTGTTTAGGTAAAATATTTGAGAAAAGTATGTTTGAGATTTGTTGCAAATGTACTCAGCTGTTATCCAAGCCTATATTTTGTTCCAAACTGTAGATGTTATCCAAGCCTATATTTATCAAATTGATTTTGTTCCAAACTGTGTCTTTACAGTAGAACGGGGCTGATAATGTTGTAGATGTGTATTCTTATGAACTGTGTGTCATATTATTTTGGAAATCTTTTATAGGAATTGGTCACCATATTATCAGATATCCTTTACTATCAAACATGACTGCCTTACTATTTTGGACGTTATACCTGTGAATATTTTGGACATATAACTGTGAATTGCTAATGGAATCATAATCTTGTTTGATGATGCCTATGCTTTGCTGCAGCCGCCGATGTGATGCTGTGGAGGGACAAGAAAATCTCTGCCGGGGTGCTTGGTGTGGCGACCATCATCTGGGTCCTTTTTGAGCTGATGGAGTACCACTTCTTGGCTCTGGTTTGTCATATCCTCATTTTCATTCTTGCCATCCTGTTTCTCTGGGCCAATGCCACCACTTTCATCAACAAGTAAGTGATCACTTCCACATAATTACTTTTCAGTTTTGTTAGTTCCTAATTATAAGTGCAAGTAATATGCTTTGCTTGTCAGGTCACCACCTCACCTTCCAGATGTCAGCGTCCCCGAAGACGAGGCTGTGAATGCTGTACTAGCTCTGAGGTATGAGATCAACAGGTTCCTAGCAACTCTTAGAGAGATTGCTGCTGGCCGTGATCTAAAACACTTTGTTATGGTATGTCGTTGGATTGTTATTCATTTTATTGTTGTTTGATGTCTTCATGATATCACACGCTTATTAGTTAAATATTTAAACAGGTGATCGCAGGGTTGTGGCTTCTCTCGGTTATTGGTAGCTGTTGCAATTTCTTGACTTTGTTCTATATTGGTACTAGAGCTTCTTTGCTATCCTTTTTTTACGGTAATAATGATTTTCCAATACTATTCCCCTCTAATGATTGATTTCAATGTTAAAATGCAGCATTTGTACTACTACACACAGTACCTGTTCTTTACGAGAAATACGAGGACAAGGTAGACTCATTTGCAGAGAGAGCAACAGCTGAGGCCAAGAAGCATTATGCTGTCGTGGACGCTAAGGTTCTAAGTAAAATTCCTCTTGGTCCTCTTAAGGACAAGAAGCAACAGTAAGGGTGTGTGTCTATTGATGTGTTCAAGACTGTCTAAATAGATCGGATGTGCACTGTCTGGCCATGTTGTCGATGGCATTGTGTAGTGATAACCGATCTTATCTTTATTTGCATATTATTTGGGTTGGCATGCTTAAATATTATGACATGGATGATTCATGGTGCATCGGTCCGTATCCAACTTACGAGGAAGGGTTGTAGATGTATCTTTTCTGCTGGGTTTCCTTGGCTATGGTTGTAGATTTATATTTGAGTGCGAGTGCATCGTGTTGCTATGATATTTTACTGATTTTGCTTCGAATGATGATAAATTCAAAGTTTAGTACTTGCAAGTTGCAAGCTCTATGTTAAGAATATTGTATTTATTGTGCTTCTCTTGATGTTGGTATTTGACATCCATAGACTCAATGGTGATGCCTGCTGCCCTTGCTGGCAGATTCGTCATCTTGCTTATGGTTTTCTTTTTTTCTTTTGTTATTTCTTTAAGAACCATGGTATGGTGGCCTGCTGTTGTTGGTGCTGTCCCCACCTCGCATTTGATTCTGGACATAAAATGATTTTTGGTGAATTATGAGATCGCCAAGCTCGAACTGAGGACTTGTGGATAGGCATCTTCTTTCATCGGGGGCTATGAATCTATCCATATTATAGAATAACATTAGCTTGTCAAGAATATTAATTCTATGATTTATCTCAAGGAAACAAACCATAACCAAGCTTTTGTCCATCAACTTATAGCGTAATACTAACATTTAAAAAATTATGCATTGGTCCGTTTTCTAATATTATTTTTTAGTCCTATTACTTTTACAATAATTCCCTAATTTTAAAATTATTAATTATTAGTCTATAACTTAATTCTATATTGATAATGATATTTTAAAAAACTATTATTTACATTATAGAAAATAAGATGTAGTTAATTTTTGCCTACTTTCTTAGTCAATTTCTGATCACTATTATTGTGACTTCGTTGTTATTATGTTGTACTCTGCTACATTGCACTTTCAATTTCTTTACTCGCTTGCTCGCAGGTATACACTTCTCTCTTGCATGTTGTTGAAATTGCTTGCGTACAGTTCTTCTTAATCTTTTCTGCTGTGATTTCTTGATGTACACAACTTAAAAACTATTTTTGTGATGGCATGGGAAGAATATTTGCTTATTCAATTACTTATTTGTATTAATGGGCACCGTAAATTGCTCATAAATTTTGATGCAAACATTGATGCACTTCTTTTTTCAAAAAAAAAAAAAAAAATCAAGCTTTTTTGGACTATGTAGCCTTTTCATAGTGGCAGGATAATGGACTCATGGTTGAAAAATATCTAGAGGAAGCAGAGATATTTTAGCTAGTGTGTGGGCTTCGAATAGCAAATCAAAGTTGCTCGTCGTGCAGATGAGTTGTAAATTGTCATTACTCAACTACCTATGCTTGAAAATCTTAGGCAACTGAACCATGTTCGTATGGAATCTGACTGTGTCAGTATAATTTATAAAAAAGTGAGATGTTTATGGTGGTGGAGATCTGCGTTTCGCCCTTTTTTGTATATTGGAAGTAGTTGTAATTTGTCTTTTGTGTCGAATGAAACAACCACTTAATGTGTTTGTAGAGGTTCTTTTTAATTTCTCCTATTTTTTATGTTGTTTGGAGCTTTTTTCAAGCGTAATCATCGGAAGCACATGGTCAGATCCATTTTTTATTAATTCTAATTATTTTACGTTCCAAAAAAATGCGCATGATTTTTCTACATATATCATGTATTTTTCTAGGTGGAGAACAAAGACTCCTTGCCTTTAAGGATCAATGAGCAACAGAAAAGTTCAGATGATTAAAGAGTCGGCCTTCCATCTTCAGAGGATTAAGCTATCTATCATGTCCTGGCTCTGGCCACATATCTGCTGATCTCATCTTACACAGTATTTAAAAAAAAAAAAAAAAAATTTGCGCCATCAAGGTAATGGTAAATAGCTACCAGGTGCTTCCATCACTTTCAGTCGTTGTTATTGCTGGTATTCATGCATAAATCATCTTTTTTTTTCTTTTTTTTTCTGTGTTGTTGCTGTTTATGTTCTTGTTGTTGTTGCATGGTTTAATATGGCATTTTTTTGAAGACAAAGTAATAATTTTCTTAACGAAAGAATGACTGTGAAACTATGAGTATACATAACTAATGTTCATGCGTTGTAGAGTAAAGCTGCATAGAAAAGTTGATAATGGATCGGCGACAAAATTTTCTTCGGAAGTGTCGTTCTGTGTTCAAGTTGACAATTCATGACTGGTCGATGCATGTCTTTCCTGCTAAGTGGTTACATTTGCGGCCAATGTTTCTTCATTTCACATAAACAAAGGATTATTTTACTTTCTTTCATACAAGAAAGATTGTAATTATACGAAGTATATTATACTTCAATGAGAGATCATGCAACAATGATTTGTTAAGCCTTATATGATTTACTGCATCAGCAGCACGCTAAGTGATTCTGAAACCGAGGACTTCTTAAAGATCATGACTTCTAATATAACAAATTACCTCTTAAATTTCAGGTATTAGAATAAGTTGACTTTTAGAGAATCACCGAAGGAGAATGTCCTTAGTAAATCCGACAGTCGAAGCTCTTAAATCCGGGGGTGAACATGATAATTCCTTTAGCCTGTCTTCCTCTCCTCTCGGATTTCAGCATCAAAAAAGCCGATTCAGTAAAGATGCTGGGGAAAGCAGGATGGATGTTCAGTCAAATAACCAACACCAACGTTCTACTGCAAATTTACAGCAGGTTAAAGAAGTTAATTCCTCACCCTTATCAGCTGGAGCTATACATGCCAAGGTATCAGTTGACAGGAAGGTCTCATTTTCACCTGACAGTCAGCATAGAATGCTAAGAATCAACAGACTCAAGGACAAGCGATTTGATTCTTTCAAAACCTTTTCGGGAAAATTTGAAAGACAAATATCAAATTTGCGAGGAAAGCCACAGGAACCTAACGACGTTGACATTCCACAAGTTTCCGAGATTGATGCCGTGCCAGCAGTGCATCGATTTTTTGATGCATTAGAGGGACCGGAGCTTGAAACCCTCAAGGTATATATTCTTTTAAGCAGAACACTCTTGTGAGTTGTTTGGTTTTGCACTATTACATGCAGATATACGATCTAGAAAGTGTTGAACATTCACCATGTTCATTAGGTAACTACGACAATAGAATAGAACAAGAGGGAATATAGGATCCAAATATATATCACTATCTAGCATAAAATTGAAGTGTTCTTGACAAGAGTTATGTTTTTGCATCCCTTCTTTTGACAGGGCATGCACCTGTATTTCTTCTAAAAGTAAAAATTACCTTATAATACTTTATGATAAATAGTATAGCTTGGTATTGCTGCAATCAGTATCTTTTGGTCTGGTATTTCAAAACTCTGTGCTTTGCAGTCATCAGAAGAGTTGGTTCTTCCTGAAGATAAGAAGTGGCCTTTTCTTCTCCGTTTCCCCGTATCCTCATTTGGTATATGTCTTGGTGTCAGCAGCCAAGCAATTCTATGGAAGGCATTAGCAACATCTCCTTCTACAAGCTTTCTTCATGTAAACCTGACGGTGAACCTTATACTTTGGTGCATCTCACTTACATTGATGGGCACCGTCTCACTAATATACTCTATGAAAGTCATTTTTTTCTTTGAAGCTGTCCGCCGAGAATATTACCATCCTATTCGAGTTAATTTCTTCTTTGCACCATGGATTACCTGTCTTTTCTTAGCTCTTGGAGCACCAACATCGATAGCAGAGAAACTACATAAGTCATTATGGTATGTTCTTATGGCTCCAATTTTATGCCTTGAGCTGAAAATATATGGGCAATGGATGTCTGGGGGACAACGCAGGTTGTCAAAGGTGGCAAACCCATCAAACCATTTATCAATTGTTGGCAACTTCGTTGGTGCATTACTTGGTGCAACTATGGGGCTCAAAGAAGGACCTATCTTCTTCTTCGCTGTAGGGATGGCACATTACGCTGTTCTATTTGTAACTCTTTATCAGAGGCTTCCAACCAATGAAACACTTCCGAAAGATCTCCATCCAGTCTTCTTTCTGTTTGTAGCAGCACCAAGTGTTGCTTGCATGGCATGGGCAAAGATCAATGGTGACTTTGATTACAGTTCAAGGATTTGTTACTTCATTGCCTTATTCCTTTATGGTTCTCTTGTAAGTTCCTTCCTTGCAGTATATTGTGGAGCCAAAGTGATCATTGTTTAAAATGTCTATAGATTATTTGCAATTTTTTTTATATAAATAACAACATACTGTAATCATCAAGCAGTAAGATAAGGGATATATCAGGAACTTGGGTTCCCCTTGACTGTTTAGGCAGACACTTTTCTAGCATGATCAGTTAATCGTCCACAATAAAATTTTTGTTTGAGATATTAATCATCCATAATAACTGAAGCTGATTCTTAAGAAAAGGACAACTAGGTCAAATAAGATAGTATGAATACAAATTTCAATTTTGGCTGCAAAACAATGGCTTAAAAACTGTTGAAACAATCCGTCTGTCGAAATTTCAATTATTTGTAATGCATGGGATATCAATATGTGTCTTCTCCTATTGCAGGCTGTTCGCATAAACTTTTTTCGGGGGTTCAAGTGAGTAATTTTTTTTTTTTCTGACTAATGCATGCATAGTTTCCCTTCTTTTCTACCGGCAAAGCATCTAAAACTTCTGTCCCTCTTAACAGATTCTCGCTAGCATGGTGGGCTTATACTTTTCCTATGACAGGGGCTTCTATTGCCACGATTAGATATGCAGCTGAAGTAGAGACTCTTTTAACTCGAACACTAGCTGTTACACTATCTGCTATATCTTCCCTTACTGTGTCAGCTCTTCTCATATCCACTGTTCTTCATGCTTTTGTTCTCCGTGACCTCTTCCCCAACGACATCTCAATCGCAATTTCAGGAAAGAGAAATAAACCAAGTAAGAAACATGGACATATGATATCAACGAGCTCCGATGCCAAAGATATAGAGGCTTGCATTTCATTAGATTCTGCAGGGAATTGACAACTTTTTATTGCAAAAATGCAACTCTTCTGCCCTACATGAATTAGCAATCAGCTACACAGATGGATTAATGAAGTTCATTCACAGGAAAGTTAGTATGTAGTTTTTCCAGCTGCAGTTGATTTGCAGGTTATTCAGAGGTTCATTTATATGCCATTTGTGACATTAGATATTTTATAGAATAATCATGTTGTGCCTATATGCATTGTCATAGTACTGTGCAAAAGTATCGAAATGAGAATTCCTGAAAACGTGTACAATTTTTTTTTACCTTGTCGAGACTCCATTATTGGTTGGCCTATTGTGCCAAATGAGGCCTGTATTGTTTCATGTTTTAATAAAAAATAGTAGCTCCTCAGTTTATCCAAATTTGATGTATGAATTAATGTAAAAAATGAACTGTGATGTTCTAAGTGAACTTGATTAATCTTTAGTGAAATTCTGGATATAGTTTGGGAGCTTGAGCTACTTCATTCCATTGTTTGAGTGTTGACCTTCCTATATTGTCTTCCTGCTAGTTGAACCACATTTTCATATCCTTTGTCGGCGAAACGTAATTACTAAGTCTGGTGATATTTGTTAAGCAATGGACATCAATCTTCTGTTCATTTGAGCAGGGACACCTGGAAATTCAAATCCGACAAGCCGAATGAAGCTGAGCTCATGCGGGTCCATGGTGCCGGCGGTGCTGCATGGATTGCATGGTTCTCATAGAATGAAAGAAGTGTATAAAAGAGTGGCCAACAGAAAGAACAAAAGGTTGGCAGCATGGACCATATCTATCGCTCTCTGTGTTCCCTTGTCTCAGTTCCTCCCATGTGAAGCAATGTGTGAACCAGAGCATCAGAACAAATAGTTTCATAAGTTTGTGAGGACAGACTGTTTAACCCCATAAGACTTGTCCTGTTCTTTCTGCCATGTCAGCAGGTACAACGCTCTTCAACTTCTGCAGTTAAGATGTTTTGCATTTAATCAATTCTTCTGCTCAGTAAACCATCAAATATGTTCTTCATTATGATCGAACTTGAGAATAGACGTATTTGAGTTTTCATAAGTAGTCGGCATTGCCTTCATCTCTTTATCTGGCTCAATCTGAAAGAAGACTGTGTGGATCTGATATTCGGGCAAGGCCACACCCGTCCGACGTAAGAAGTACACGTGCGCGCGCCTCCTACGCTCATGCACCCGGAGTGGAATTTTATTCCTATGGGCAGGACATGGCTTCATGAGGCTATCCTACCATTGTGACGCCCCGCCACCTCTATATTTCCCAATTAAATAAATGGTTTAGAATGAATACATGATCTGCTTTTTCTTGGCGGTGTTGGTACTTACTAAGTCTTGAAGAGAAGTATGTTTTTGAAGTGGACAGGTAAGTTCTGTACAAGTGCAGTTTTAGTTTTTACAGGTTACTTGGTGCTAAGGAAGTGGAAGATGGTGAATGCTATTCTATCCTACCAAAGTATTAGGTCATACCAGCACATAATCTATATATATATATATATATATATATAATATATAATATATATATATATATTATATTATATATTTCAAGCTTTAAGTCAAGCATCTGACAACCGTCTAAGAAGTCGCACAAAATGCGACTTCTGTTCGATATCAGCTAAACAAGTACAAGTTGTATACCAAAAAATAAAAATAAAAATGAAACTCATATAGTACAAAGAATCTTATAAGAGGTACCTTATTTAAGCCTATATTGATTAAACAAGGGAGAAAGTTTCGGATTTATATAGAGTTATCCACATGATATTATAGCTTAGGCAAAATGGGCTAGCTGGTTACTACAGTCAGAATTGTTTATTTGAGCAGTCAGAATTGTTCGTTGATTGGGGCCTTTCGTGAACTACTATTCCGCCCATGGGCGGATCCAATATATACCAAGTGGGGTCAAATGACCCCACTTGATTTTGTGTGTGTGTGTGTATATATATATATATGTTTGTTTGTGTGTGTATGTGTTTTGTTTATTTATGGTGGTTTTTTTATTATTTAAAAAATAAAAATATAAAATTGTTTAGAATTTGTGTATGAAATTATCTAGAACATCCCAAATACTTACGAATATCTCAAACATTTACAAATATTTCAGAACATTCCAAATTCTATAAAATACTCACGAACATCTCAAAATACTCCAAAATACTTATAAATATCCAAGAATATTTATGAACACTCCAGAACTTTCCGTAATATATACAAATACTTACAAACACCGTAAAACATCTACGAACATTCTAAAATTTTATTTTGTTGTTGAATTAAATTTGATTTTTTTTTCTTTTTGTTTTTTTTTGTATTTATTACGATTAAATACAGAGTTTGAATTTATATTTTGGATAGCAGAGCTTTAGCCATTGGACCACATCCATCCTCCTACCTAAACAGTTAGCCTTTTCTTGTTCGTTCTTCGAATTTAATTTTTAGATGTTCGTAGATATTTTGAACTATTTTATATTGTAATTCAGAATTAAAATACTTATAAATTTTCTAAAATTGATATAATATTTAAATAATTAGCACTATTATTATTATATTACCACAAAATATTGTAGTTTTTTCTGACCCCACTTAACATAATTCCTGGATCCGCCATTGTTCCGCCATTTTACTATACAGAAAGTACAACGTAAACATTTGCATTCCCTCTTCCGTTCTCGGAAAGTAAATATCGACTATAGTAGTACTTGTTGCAAAATGCATTACAAGAGTTAGATAATTCTACAAACACTGGTCTATCCTGTGGTTTGGTGTCGTCATGCAAAGCGCCGCTGAAATGGATTTTATTATATCCTAAAGGCTATTGATCAACTTCTATTGCACTATCTGGCAGGGCCAAATAAATCTTTAAGGCATCAAGGTCTGCCCACAAAGGATATGTTGTTGTCCTTGTTCATGCTGTTTTCTTCTCCCATCAATTATTTTCATATATGCTGTTATTATCTATGATTATAATTTAAAACAAAACACAGGAAATCGGCAAGTTGGGCACTATGTGGGTCACTGCGGTTCCTGCTGGATCATGGCTTATGGACTCATTGTTCCACTTGTCGGGCGATGATCGGTTAAGCGCAACGAGATAGCGCCATGACATTCTTCATGTTGGACGATAAACTTCATGCGATTTTGCCCCCATGCAACTAATAATGATTACTATTCACTTGATGTTTGTATGCAGCATGTCCCTGTGAACAGTAAATAAGAATGATTTGAAAATAGGAGACTCTCTTTCTCAGTATCTAGCTTCAGGATCTTGAGTGGCCCATTGATCATGGAAGGACATGAGAAGGCGAATCCATCCGGGACTATGATTCGTCGACGAGTCAAGTTCTACTGGAAATATCACAAGTTCGAGACATCACTAAGCCTCTCTTAAGCCTGTTATTAGTAATAATACTGTGACATTATTTTCTTCCTGATTTCTATAAAGACTACTGTAATAATCAGCCATTCGACAATAGTTGGATGAGAACCACTGTGAATCGATAGGAGATATTCAGCTGTTGGAGACGATTTATATATATATATATATATATATATATATATAAAGAAGGCAGGGTCACTATGTTTTTATGTTTCTTGGTAGCCCGGCCATTAGTTGCAAAAAAAAAAAAAAAAAAAAGAAAAAAAAAAATAATTGTTGGTTGAAGGGTCTGTTGCATCATAAACTTAGATAATAAAAATATCATCTTAACTTTGTTAATTTAGAAAGGCTTGTAATTATGAGATAGATAAGGCTTCGTTAGGTACAAGAATGCATATATCCCGGTATAGAGCCATCGTCGTTTCACTTAGCAACGCATCGTGAGCCACTACCTCACCTTGCGATTCAAAAGGCGCAACCCTCCGGAATAATATGCGATCGAGGAACTCGGGGCAAGGGAACAGAGATTCGACTAAAACGCAACCTTCTCATCTACAAGATCTTGGAAGTCCCGAAGCGTCGCCTCCACCATCATAGGAAATAGTAAAGTAGTTGGGTTGATTTTCTTGCCAATAATATCTGTAGGTCCACAAAACATTGTTATAGCATAAGTACGACCGACCGACCAACCAAAAACAGCTTAATCTGTCGGCCAAATTAAAGGAATTATGCTAATGTTAAAACTATAATTGCTTTATCTATGATAGAAACTCTAGAACTACAACATAATCCAGTTTTCTACTTTTTTTCCCAAATTCGGTTCTCAAAGAGAAGGAAAATTAATTTTGGTGTACTATAGAAATACAACATATTTTTTTTTTTTAAAAAATAATTTGATATATCCTATAATGTTTATGTTTAATTTTTTTTCAAAAAATATTAGAAGTGCCTAAACTCTAAATATTCACCGATTGAATATTTTGGAGTATCAAAAATCTATTAGAATTTTTTTTTGGAAAAAATTTTAATACAAAACTTTTTGTTTTCAAAGTTGTTTTTTTTTTAAAAAAAAAAATTTATATCATGCGTATTTTGTTTGATAATCTAATTATTTTAAAAGAACAGAAGTTTGCTTGAGAAAACTTTACAAAGAAGGGATCTTTTCGAGCAAACCCCACAAAAAAGAAAGTTCAATATCATGTGCATTCATGTATTTTGGACTTTGCATCAGACAAAATCATATATTTTGCAATCAATCATATCTTACATTTTGAATTTGTCACAAATGCTGTCTAACTTGTATATTTTCTTGATCTTGAGATGAAATGAGTGTCACGCAAAAGAGAAGTTTTATAAGGCTCCGGATGTAAGTTTCAAAACTTATACCATACTTATTAAAATTTATATTTAGAAATATTTTTGAAAATATTTTCAACTACAAAGTTGTTTAGAAAAATAAAATACATAATTTTGTTGCTCAAATTATTTTCATAAAATATTCATAATATATGCAAAAATAATTATCAAAATATGGTAATGTTAAAATCAATTTATTTGGCCTATAGTTTCTTATTGATTTATTTGAACATATATTTATTTTTTTTTTAAAATTAATTTATACTATAAAAATATAATTTATTTTTCTGAACAACGTTATATTTAAAATTTTTAAAAAAAAAATCTCTAAATACAAGTTTTAATGGATGTGGTGTAAGTTTCGAAATGCATGGCAAAGGGCATATGACATACACATGCGACAAATGCATGGCACAATAAATTTGCATGCAATTATAAATTTTGAAGTAACACTAATTTTATCCAAATTAATGGAACAACATTAAGATAGGCAACAAATATTTATTTGTGATCAACACAGATGGACATGGTCATATATTATCAATTTTAAAATGCAGGTTCTTTAAACAGGTAACTACATATTAGACCACTTTCAAAAATATCTTACAAACCCGACTCTTGTTTTAAACCCATTATAAATAAGCCACTGTGTCGAAGTTCGTATTAAAAATACTTAATTACCATATAAATATTTTTGAAAAAATTTACAATATAAATCAATAGATTTCAATTTGATATATAATTTTTATATTTATTTTTAAAAAAAAAAAATACTTTCAAGTATGCTTCGAGGCTTCAAAGTTTTAATGGATTAAAAAATTAATCCGCCAATCTGCAAAAATTTCGTAATATCAAAATATTTATTTAGAAATATTTTTTAAAAGAAGAATAATAAAATATAAGAAGAATAATTTCTATGTAATATATATTTTTTTTAAACTTTTTTAAATAAATATGATGTGATAGAAGATATAACAAATCATAAATAAGGATTTAACCTAAATCGTAAATGAGGATTTTTAAATATTTTAAATATTTTTCGATATGAAAAATAACAAATAATTTTTTTTTTATATTAAAAAAATAGTAAATGAGGTTTTTTGAAATTTCAATGTATGTCTCTCTTCAGATGCCTCGGAATGCAGAGGCACACATTAATATTTAATCTAAAAAACAAAGCCCACTTTTCTCATACAAGTGGTCTCAGGAAGAGAGAAAATTAAGCAATCTGTAAAGATTATATCTAATTTACCTCTAATTAATTACTTCAGAATATATAAAAAGATGGTGCTACATTAAAAAAAAAATATTTTTAAATATAATTTGAGATTTCAAAATTTTAATGTGTTTAAAAATTAATCCGTCAATTCGTTATAATTTTAAAATATCAAAATATTTTTAAAAAAATATTTAAATATTTAAAAAATTGATGTAATATATTATTTTTTTTCTGAATTTTTTTAAATAAATATTTTGTGATATAAAAAATAACAAATCGAAAATGGCGATTTATTCGTAACTTGCAACATAAGTCTCCCTTCTTCAGATGCCTCGGAATGCAGAGGCACAGATTAATATTTAACCCAAAAAACAAAGCCCACTTTTCTCATACAAGTGATCTCAAAGAAGAGAGAAAATTAAGCAATCTGTAAAGATTTATATCTTATTTGTCCTCTAATTAATTACTTCAGAAAATATAAAAAGATGATGCTACAGTGGATTTACATACGATTTCTTACAGTAGAGAACAGCATCATGAATTGATGTCTCGGTGCAAACATCAAACACAACATTACGACTCCTAATTTCCTTCGTTGCATTGCTCTTTCTCGGCGACGTCGTCAGCTTCAACCCACCCTTCACTTTCTTGTACAGCGGTAGCATAAAACTCAAGTACTTCAGCAGTATTTTCTTTGGCGAAGGAAGCTTTGATTTAGCGGTCATGGCGGCAGCGGTGGCATTCGAAGGAGAGCAAGGCGTCGAAAGAGATCTTCCAGGCGCAGCTTTGAAGTTTCTCGACTGGTGACGGTTGCTTCTAGAAAGCAAAGACTCGGAAGAATCGAGAGACAGAGAGCGGCTGAGAGTGGCGGTGGCGCCGCCGTCCGCCGGCGGGACTAGAGGGAGAAGAAGACCATTGGAGAAGATCTGATCGGCGGAAACTACACCGTGAGAACTCGGAAGCTGCTGGAAATGGAAATCGTGAGTTTCCTTCGAAGTCCATCGCATCGAGATGATCAAGTTCGGGTCCATCTCGATGAAAGATCCACCGTCGATTGAGAACCGAAGACTGTCGTCTAGAGTGTCCGACGATGACTTTACGTTGATCAGCCATCTGTAAGAGAAGCTTTCGTTCGAGAGCTGTTGCATGGCTTCCATGGCTGCAAAATATGGAGGTGTTATAGTAGTTGTACGTAAGTGATAGTAGCTGCAGGAGAAGAGGAGATGGAGGAGTTAGGGAGGAAGAAGAAGATATAAGTGTGATTGGAGAGGGGGGGTGCGAACAAAGATGCTTCCATCTTTGAATTGTCTTCTTTAAGTGTGTACTGTTAATGGTCTTGATGTGTTGGTGTCCCCTCAAGGGTACACTTGTAAATTTACATCACGTGACAAAAATTGCCTTGATAGTAACTTGTAGACATGGACAATAAAAAGAGTGGTATAACAATAAATCCACCAAATCTATAATTTATTTCATCAAATTAAAAGTTAAAAATTATTTACAAAATTTATAAATTTTATATTAAAAATATTTTAATTAGATATTTTGTAATTTTATTTTTAACAAACTTTAAAACTATTTTTAATATCAAGTTCAAATCAGTTAATTTTAAAATTTTAAAATATCTATTAAATTTTTTTAAAATATTCTTAACAAAAAATTATAAATAACATCAAAATTTATAATTTTTATATTAAAATTTTTTAATTATATAAATAATTAAATTTTGAAGATATTTTGATAGTATGATCTACGTCTGGTATTTTTCAAATAATACAATTTTTATATTTTCTTTAAGTTAAACAATAATTGGTTGGTTTCGGTGCACACGTTGACCTAATGGCGATAAGGTTTTCGGTGTCTTTACTAATATGATAACTAAAAGCTTATTTTAACAACGTTTCAGTGATAAATTTTATCTCGACGATGTCAAGTGAAGTTAAAATATACACAGTTGTATATCTAAAGAGACTATTTCCGAATGATAGCTAATACTTTATCGTCGATATTATAAATATTATTGATATATTTTTGGAACCGTTCAATAATATATTACAAACCTCAGTTATGATTATTGTTAAAATTTAATGCGAATTGTATTATTTTCGGATTTTTTTTAAACAAAATTAGGTTTTATGAAATGTGATAATTTTATATAAGCTATGTGAATTTTTTTTCCTTTTAGAAGAGCCAATTTTTTATTAAGGATAGTTATATATCATTTTTCTATTTTTTTGGACCGTACAAATCAATCTCTGAAAATAAAAAATATGCTGATATAGATGCATGCAAGTGTTATTATATCAACGTATTTTTTATATACAGAAATGAATTACACAGTCTTTAAAATAGAGAAGGCTGATATGTTATTTATCTTTTTTATATTAACATGATTGACCAGCTTGCATGCTTTAAGAATCTACTAGAAGTTCAACGCTTGCTTGTATCATTGCATCAGAAAGCATGTGCTCTTTGGCTCTCTTTGTTTGGACAAACTTAAGGTTCTAGATGATTTCCCCTCAATGGATGATTAAAATTAGGAACAATTACAGATTAGGCTTCCGATTCGTATAGTTTGTGAATCAGCCATTCAAAATATATTTTCGCGCCGACGTGGCGGTATACAAGTGCTGCCACATGGTATATTTTTGCGTTTTAAGGAGCTGAATCGTTGCGATTGTAGAGATACAGGAGACTAATCTGTAATTTTCTTTTAAAATTATTGATGTGTGCTAATGATTTTGGTGGATGGGACACGATAGAATGCGTTAGCATGTTAATCATTTTCAAAACTAATATATAATCATTTTCAAAACTAATATATAATCTTAATCATATTCTTTGAAATATAGCTTCGCTTAATGCATTTTGTTTAGCACCAAGCCAGAGCTGAACAATCAATCTCAAGATCAACTGGTGATTACAAATTGGTCATGGTTCGATAACTCAGCTGATAGGATGGGTAGTTTATCAACTATTATTATGAGTTTGAAATCCGTCTAATGTAATTGCAGATAATTTTTTTGAATTTTTAGAAGAACTCCGAAAAGTTGCGGCATATATGTGCTTTATTTCCGACTATGGTCTAACATACTATAATTAAAAAATTATGTCTAATAAAATATTTTAATATATGTCACAGAAAAATTTCGTCTAATCAAACTTTGGTTTTTCTTGTCAGTTCCATCTTCTTACGTAGCTCGTGATGCACAATAGACTTTCCAAGAACAAATACTTAATCATTTCAAACATTATAGATTGCGCGCATCAAATTTTAAATACTATGATTACTGAGTTGTGCTCATCAAATTAATCTCACGACACGAAGGGTACACTTGACTTTTATATGTCGACAAAAGACGTGTTTTTTTTTAGCGTGTAACACATCAAGAGCTACCCAACGACACGAAATTCCATCATGCTTATTGGCTATTAATGTAAAATATTATTAAAGAGAGCTGACATTTATAAGCATTCACCAATGAGCAAGGAACATTGTTGAGTATAATTTAGAGGGGTCTGTAAATTATAATTTAAATTATTTAGTTTGTTAGAGATTTGTTGTAGTAGAGGGGACCTCAGCTGGCCCGATTCCTCAGTTTTCAATATTTTAGATAATTTAAAATATTTTTTTAAAAAAAAAGAGCAAGAAGAAAGTTAAATAATATATATTTGTGATAATAATATAATAATATTCTTTTACCAATATATATATATATATATATATATATACATATATATTAAATAATGTGAAGAATCAAATTATATAAACTAATTTTCTCCTCCTCGTTTCGCGGCTCATGAATGTTATTGTTCTTTCTTAAACTAATGGAGAGAGTTGAGAGGTCGTTGTTTAAACAAGCAATCGTGCAGCATCGCGCACAAACATGGCGGCCATGCTCATGTGAAAAATCGATTGGATATGCAACAGAAATATTTAACTTATATTTATAATTTTATCGTCTCGATCGCCGTGGTATGTACCGGATATGACAGTTTGACATTACTACGCTGTAAATCAAAATTTGAATACCGAAATTTATCGGTTCAGCAACGCAAATCTTAGTTGTAATGATGTACGGTATCATGTGAAAATGTATGTTGGAAGGTTTTTTTTAAAGATTATCGTAATGGAAGTTATAATACGAACGCACGTCTAATAAGAACCTCAAACTCATAAAAATTCTCACATTCATCCTAATGGAGTTGATCTCTGTCGACTAATAAATTGTTCGAAAGCGAATTGGTGGAAAAGAGAAAGCAGTAGAAAAAATAAAAAAACACAAATATATTTTACATGGAAAACCCTTGAGAGAATACGAGGAAAAAAATCACGGGTAGTTAGTAAGCCAATGTAGAAAGATTTCACTATAAATATGACGATTACAAAAATTTTAGACTCTTATCACCAGGTCAACAACACCTCATATCACAAAACGCACCAAGAAAACAAAGCTTCGTGCCGGCAGCTAGAATCACAATTCTCGCTGCGCAATCGTGTGCATACAA
Organism: Xerophyta viscosa; assembly: GCA_002076135.1. NCBI lineage: Eukaryota > Viridiplantae > Streptophyta > Magnoliopsida > Pandanales > Velloziaceae > Xerophyta > Xerophyta viscosa. The sequence goes on along the minus strand of MJHO01000007.1, from coordinate 2,905,837 downwards.
TCCCATCCCGCTAACTGGTCCAAGAGTGGCCTTTTATAGACGCCCCGCGCAGGCCGCAATCACTGTAGGAATGCCGGATCTGACGAAGACCTAGGACTGTGCGCGCGCGTGTGTGTGTGTATGTGTGTGTGTATATATATATATATATATATATAGTCCCAACCATAATGGGCATACGTATGGAAATAGGCCCATTTCTGTTGGGCCAATGCTAACTGTTGGGTAGTGAGTGGAGGCAGTTTTTGATAGGTCCAGGAAAATTTGTTGGTATCAATCAAATAGCATAGAGACAAGTTCTTAACTTTGAGAGTCATATATATGCCCACAAGTCGAATGGGTAACAGTAGAAGTAAAAAGAATATTACAAATAGAAGTTCTTTTTTTTTTTTTTTTTTTGGGTAATTGTATTATACAATATACAGAAGCTGAAGAACGACAACATGAAGATCTCATTGACTTTCTCATCCTTACTGATAATGTCAAACTTCTTGTAGATGAAAGCATTGGCTAGACTTATCTTGGAGGCTAAAGATTACCTAATCATCATATTACTTGGACAAAATAAGTAATCTTATAAGTACTATGCATGTGGCTCTCCAAGGGAAAGAGTTTCTGAATTGCCTTTCTTCATCATGGCTACAAACTCATCATAATTAATTTTTCCATCCTGCATAATTTCGAAGTAGTCAATATGACAGGCAGGCAAATACCATATAGAACGCAGCTTTCAAAAAAAAAAAAAAAAACGCTCAGTAAGTGGTTTCATATATAATATGCAGGCAAATGATCTGGATATGCACAAGTTTGTTGCAGACCATGTGTAGTTAATGTTTCAAATATATCACAGCGGTCGGTCTCAGAAGCACAAGAAGTTGCTCTGTCAAGAATGGCGAGCCTGCCATATAATGCTTTGACATAATTTCCTATTTTATACTCGCATACTATTTTTTAGAAATCTTATTTGCAGACTTTCTACCTTGTGATTCTCTGAACCAGAAAAAAGGGAAAACGGAAAAGAAAAAAAAAAATCTAGCCGTATGCAGTGAAAAAGATCATTGTAGTTTGAACTTGAAGCAAATCTAGTCTCATAGGCGCAGAAGTTAATTTTGACCAACTGGAGAGAATAAGCTAACAAATTATGCTCCAATTCTTGACACATCGAAATCTTAGCGTTCTTATTCTTACATCCAAATTCAATTCTATATGATGTAAACGAGAAACAGAAGATATTTGCATTGCTGCAACATGAAAAGTTCATGTAGGTATACATAAACTTATAGTCGGTACCAAACAAGAATAAGACTGTTTCAAAATATTAAACATGCTGCTGAAGACATAGCATTAGCGAAGGCTTACATGATCAAAGTCCACCTCTGCAACAATGTCTCTGGTTGTTTTTGAATCACCAATTTTATACTGCTCGAGAGTTTGCTCCAGATCATCCATCGTGATGTATCTTGAAATTCAGAAAACGAAAAAAAAAGAACTGTTTAGCTCTGAATTCCATCGTGTAATATATAAATATGAAGTAGTGGGATGGTTTTTCAAAAACACTTTACCCACTCCTATCTTTATCAAAATATTCAAAGGCCTTGTGGAGGAGGTCTTCTCTTTCGAGTTTGTTCCTATTCATCGTAGCCATTATGAATTCAGTATAGTCAATGATCCCATTTCCATCGACATCGGCCTATGAATAAGACAATCATCATTAACAATGATATGATAACCACTTCAACTACATAATAGAAATGAAAATCTACATAAACAGGACAAGAAACAAGGAAGAGGCTTCTAGGCACAGCAATTTCCTTCATCATACAAATAACTGAACCTGTGCCGAACACGAGGCTTTGTTTTTATTTTTTAAAAAGTAAGAGAAGTACATTGTTCTATTCTAAAAATAAAAAATATGTAGAAATAGAAAATATTACAAGGGTTTATCAATCGTAGGTATATATAATTGAGGTTAGCTGCTGACTTAAACCACCTCTTTCATGCGCATAATACACCGTTTTACAAAACAATTTATGAGGCTATTGGTCTCTTCAAATAAATAGTTAATGAAAAATTATATTTCTCTGAAAATTGAAAAGATCACCTTTTGAGAATTGAAAAGATATTCCCTTTATTAGTGACAGTAGGCGTTATAGGAGACATTCATAATGCGACATAGCATTCAACGTAGATAACTCTCTGCGTTGCAATATTACGAATTGATTTTTCATAAGATAAATACATCTTTGTGGGAACTTAGCACATCAGCATAAACAGAGGAGCAAGGTATTAATGCAATGGCTCTACCCATACACTGGAATTTATAGTAGGTGCACCGACCACTTCTAATTGAAATTGAAGGTGCTTCCGCATGATTGGGATAAGTGGATAACTACATAAAGATAGGTGGATGCCAATAGTTGCATATCTTAGAATGCTTTGTATGTTAGACTAATGCTCATGTGTTGAGTGGGTTGAAAGTGTTACCGCCTCCATCAACTTCTTAGCTTCAGATTCAGAAAGCTTTGAACCTAAGCTCATCAGCCCAGTCTTCAATTCTTCGAAAGTTATCCATCCGTTGCTGTCAGTGTCCATAGATTCGAAAACTTCTTTCAGTCCCCTAATTTCTTCCTCTGACAGATTTTCTGCAATCACCTGACAGGATGAACCGAATTGTTTTTATCATGAAATTAAACAGTATTTAAAAAAAAAAAAAATCAGGTTAGTAAACTAGTAAAATAGGAATGTTGTCAAAGCAAATAGTCATTCACCTTCAGAGCAATTTTCTTAAACTTGTTCATGGCCCTGAATCGTTTCATTCTAATTACAACAATACTAGCAATTGCTGTATCAGATGTATCCCCACCTTCCGCTGAATGAACAATCCATGGATGACCTGCGAAATCATTTATGAGGCACACCTGCTTGCTCATTTTGCTGAATAAATTCAGATGTAACGGTTTTGAGTGTTTGCGTTGTGGACACAGGTGACAGGCTACTTAAGCTGAATAAGTATGACGTGTCTCTCTAGTGAGATAAAATGTCAATATCTTAAAGATGAAGATATCACCAATACAATAACTCAAACTAAAATATTACTGGGGTTAGAGAAATATATGCATAAAAATGGATATCTAAGCAGTAAACAAGTTTGAAAAAAAAACATCCTTAAAAATGTCATACACTAAAACAGGTGTGCATAGTAAAAGAACTAAAACAAACTACCTCAAATAATGGTGATATTACAAGTCGAACTTGTACTGATGTGTGGACGCACATTTAAGCATACAATTGCCACTCGCTTTAACCAAAAATAGAATTTTGATTAGATAATTGGAATAAAACCAAAAGTCACGGCTTACCGAGAACCTCAGCTGCTGAAGGTCGGTCTTTTGGATCTCGCCTTAGCATCTTCTCAACCAAATCTTTTGCACCACTAGATATGGAAGGCCAAGGATCACAAGAAAAATCAATGCTTTTATATAAGATAGCCTGGAATATTCCCCTATCGCTCTCTGTATGAATGGATTCAAATTTTGAAATAAGATGAACTTTTACCGAGACCTATAGCTTGGTAATACTTAAACCGACAACCACCTGCCCAAAAAGGAGGAAAACCAGACAGAAGAATGTAGAGTATGACCCCAGCACTCCATATATCAGACTCAGGTCCATAACGCCTTTGCAAGACCTCAGGAGCCACATAGTATACACTTCCAACGACCTCCGTAAATACTTGTCCTGTCATCAGCATAGCATCTAATTAGTGTTAGTTACCAAAGTGGGATTCTTGATCCCTGATGCATATGACCAAAATTTACAGTCAGGATCAAGGATGTGAAAGAGTACATTATCAGTTAGTAGCCGGATATGGAGCATTAGTGAGTTACAGGCCAAGAATGCTACGCGCAAACATAACTACTTGATGACTGCACTGGTTTAAGTAATTTCATAGAATAACATACTCCCATTAGTCGTGTTGACCCTTCCGGTTAGTACATGCACTTCCCATCTAGTTTTGTAATGATTGATTTTTTTTTTCCTAATTCCATTACCACACTATGTTAAAGAGATCATAATATGTAGTTTTGTACAAGTGGCAAGCAAACATACACATGCCTAGTGCCATATGTGAAGGCTCCATCATGAACATCTAGTGCTCTTAACTAATTAGTTTAAGATCATTCACAAAATCTTTTGTATCCTTATCAATATCAACAACTTCTCTTCGATTGTCAGTTCAAGTTTAAAGAATCTTGTCAAGGTTGTTGCACATCAATACTCTAGCATTTGAAGTACATGTTTACAGCATCAATTACTTGCATAACAACTCTATCTCCCTCTCCTTGATTAAGCAATTATATACCAATTTGTCATTATCACCAAGTATACATAACAACAACCTAATATTAAGTTATAATTAAACTTGGCGTTAGAAATATAAAACAAATTGAAATTATCAAAATTAATAAATTAAAAAAAAAAAAACAACTAATCCTAACCGGGCTTGAAGAAGGCAGATAGCCCAAAATCAGTGGCCTTGAGCGGAGAATCCTCATTTTTATTCAGAAACAAGAAGTTCTCCGGCTTCAGATCACGGTGAAACACCCCTTTTGAATGACAACCATCTACAACCGCTGCAACGTCGCGGAAAACCCTAGCGGCGTCGCGCTCTGAGTAATGGCCTCTCTCGATAATTCTCTCGAACAGCTCGCCGCCCTCGCAGAGCTCCATTACGAGGTGGACGGCCCGTTGGTCCTCGTAGACGGCGCGGAGCTCGACGACGTTGCGGTGGCCAGCTAGGTGACGCATGATGTCGACCTCGCGGCGGACGGAGATTACGTCGGCGGCGAGGGACAGACGACGGAGCTGGATGGACTTGCATGCGAGGTGCTCGCCGGTGGCGCGGCTGGTGATTTGGCGGGTAATGCCGAACTGGCCGCGGCCGAGCTCCGGGCCGAAGTCGTAGTCCGAGTATACGTCGGACAGCGGAATGCCCAGCACCGGGCCGACAGGGGGAGCGGCAGTGATGCTACCGTTGGAAGTGGCAGCGGCGTGGTTCGATGGTGGGGTATCGGGAGCGGATGGCACGTCAAAGCAGTTGCCCATGGATGACGATGGAAGCGTCTGTCCGATAGCTTCGCAGGACTACGGACGCTGGCTTCATCAGTGTTGGTTCTATCGAGAAACAACACATTAAAAGTGGGGAATGATTCCGTACACAGTGTTACTCAAAGAAGAATGATGACGTGGTTAGTGCCTATGGGGGCTTCTGTTTGCCACGTGCCCTGCCTATTCTTGGTATGGCAGATCTGGATACTTTTATTAAGGGAAATGGTTGAGCTCACGGAGCTTCATACGCACCTTTTCATGGAAGATGAGGCCCAGGCATTAAAATTTCACGCTGTAATCACTACAGCCACTTCCGTCATCTCTATTGAGGACTAAATTAATTATTAATTCCATCACTTCTCTTTTTTTTTCTTCTTTCTCTAATCCTCTCCAATTCCTCCATTTCTCACCGGCCGGCTTGCTCGAAATCATTTTTCTGCCTTATTTTTTCTCCGCTTTTTCTTTTTTTTTTCGCAATTGTGGGACTCGTCTTTCACTTCCTAAGGTGACTTCAATCTGTATTTTTAGTTACCATTAGTTACTATTGATAATATTTAAATAAGATTTTTTTAAACCATCATTTGCTGTAGTGATGAGTTTAATCCTTGAGGAGATTGTTTGCTATGTGTGCATATGTAAACTGGAAGAGCTCAGGAAGCTTCTTTCTCTAATCCTCTCCAAACCCTTATTTTTGTAGGTTCTGAAAATGGCTGAGCAACAAGTCTATGCAACCGCCGTCGACGTTATCGGAGCAACAAAAGCAATTGTTGACAGAATTTCTGCACATAAAACGAATGATTGTGGAGAACGAAACCATTTGCAGGAAAATACTACTGGAGACAAGATTGTAGCTCAATTTACCAACAATAGCAGCATAGATGCAGATACCATCAAAGTTCCTTTCATCGGAATGGAGTTTAAGTCTCTAAATGAAGCATTCGAATATTACAAAGATTATGGAAATCAAATTGGCTTTCCGGTAGTGAGGAGGACTGGTAAGAATTATGCAAAACAGAGGCTAAGATATGTGTCGTTCGCATGTGCTCGAAGCGGCAAACCAAATGAGAAAGAGGTAAACCCATTGGTGGCTAGCTGCACTGGAAAGACAAGTTGTAAATCAAGGATATGCTTAAAAGTCTATGATGACGGAAGAACAGTAGTTAATTCTACTTTCTTGGAGCATAATCATGAGATGATTAGTCCTAGTAAAGTACGCTATTTTCCGCGTAATAGAAGAATTAATTCACCTACCAAAAGGAGACTAGATCTATGCGATCAAGCAGGAATTCCTCCGGCAAAAAGTTTTAATGCTATTGTAGTTGAGCGCGGTGGACATGACCAGGTGCCATTTCTAGAGATGGATTGCCGTAATCACATTAAGAAAGCTAGAAGACTACGCCTTGGTGTTGGAGATGGTGAAGCAATATGTAATTATTTTTCACGGATGCAGAAGAAAAGTTCTAATTTCTTTTATGCGATCGACTTAGATGACGAGAGTCGTCTTAAAAATATTTTTTGGGCAGATGCGAGAAGTCGAGCCGCATATAAGTCATTTGGGGATGTCATTACTTTTGATACAACATACCTCACAAATAAGTATGATATGCCATTTGCTCCATTTGTAGGAGTAAACCACCATGGGCAATCAATATTATTGGGTTGTGGGTTGTTGTCGAATGAAGATCATAACACTTTTGAATGGTTATTCAAGCAATGGCTAATTTGCATGGAGGAGAAAGCGCCCGCTGCAATAATCACTGATCAAGATAGAGCAATGCAAAATGCAATTGAAGTTGTGTTTCCTAACAAAACGCGTCATCGTTGGTGCATGTGGCATATTATGAAAAAGATTCCTGAAAAGTTAAGTTCATACTCTCAATATGAATCAATAAAGGTTGATTTGGCAAATGCTGTATATGATTCAGAGAGTAAAAGTGACTTTGAAAATAAATGGTCAACAATGTTGGAGAAGTACAATTTGCAAAAAAATGAATGGTTGCATTCATTATACACTAATCGCACTCGTTGGGCTCCGGTATTTGTTAAAGACACCTTTTGGGCTGGAATGTCTACAACACAAAGGAGTGAAGGTATGAATGCTTTTTTTGATGGGTATGTGAATTCAAAGACCACATTAAAACAATTTGTTGAACAATATGAGCATGCATTAAGGAGTAAAGTCGAAAAGGAGTCATATGAAGACTTCAGATCATGCAACAAGAAGCTGTCATGCGTGAGTGAGTTTGAGATGGAGAAGGAGTTTCAACAAGCATATACAAATGCAAAATTTTACGAAGTACAACAAGAGTTTAAAGGTACCATGTATTGCAATGTTACTTTTACGGAAAGAAAAGGCGCCATCTGTACATATAATGTTTCCGATAAGATATGGAGAGTTTCTACTAACAAGAGAGGTGTAACATATATTGTTCATTTCAATAGGGAAGAAGTAGACGTCAAGTGCAGTTGCTATTTGTTTGAGCTTAGGGAAATCATTTGCCGGCATGCAATTGGAGTTCTTTACCAAAATGAAATTGATACTGTTCCACCAAAATTTATTTTGGCTAGATGGAGGAAAGATATAAAGAGAGAGTACACAATGGTGAAGGTCAACTACGGTAACTCCAATGAAAATTTGGAGATGAAGCGCTATGATAGCATTATCAGCAAAGCTCATCAAGTTGCAGAATTGGGATCCGAATCAGATATGAAGCAGCAAGTTGTGTTAGATTGCATGGATGAGTTGATGAAAAAATTGACTTCAAGTCAATTTATTTTGCCAAACAAACTAGTTGAACATTCAATAGCCTCTTCTGAATCACCTTCCAATGCTCCTATTAGTGCAACAGAGGTTAATATAACTATAAATGCAAGTGCAGTTCATAGCCCTTGCACAGTTCGAGGCAAAGGCCGTCCACCAACCTTACGCAAAAAATCCAAAGTTGAGAAGATTTTCAGTAATTCCAAGAGAAGAATGAAACAACATGTAGATTCTGAAATAAAAGGACAATCTGCTAAGAAGAAGAAAAAAGAAAAAAAAAAAACTTATGTGTTCATGATAAGGTAAACTTTGGTTAGTATGCTATTGTACTAGTGCTTCAATGTGCTGGAGACTTATGAAAATATTTTTTTACAGGTTCTAACAGAGAATTTGACACATGAGAGTCAAATGCATTTCGATTCATTCTCACAAGGTGAACCAATTTGTTGTGATTTAATGTCTTCTTTGCCTTAACATTGTTTCATTGTTAATGTGCTACTGGTTGCAATATCCTAGGATTTTATGAAGCCTCTCATTATGGCAACCGTCAGCAGCTTGGTGATAGTTTTGCAGAACCATCCAGCACAACCGAACTTTCTTGGGAAGCTCCTGACTCCACTATCATAGCTTATTTATGTGCCCAGGAAATGCCTCCCCCTTCCTATCTGCCAGAGCAATCAGCTCAACAGAACCAGCAACATGTACAGCATTCTCAAACTTGTAACAACGTTAACCACAATATTGATCCACAGTCAGAATAGAGCTTTTAGTTTTTTAGCTATAAAACGCCTTGAAAAAGTTGTTGAATCATATTTTGGTTTACATATTACCAATTCCTTTTTTGTATAAGTGAACATTTACTATTTTTTGTCCAAAGCGTATTTATAGCAAAAGCTTGAATTTTTAAAAGGAATGATGTCAAGATAGCCTGCAAGAGCGTTGCTTTTCATATAATAGTCCAAATATAAGAGAAACAAACTCTTTCATATAATAGCCCAAATACCATTAGCGTTGCTTTTCAAACACTTCCAAAATTTACAGATTACTTCTTGCACACTTGAAAAATATATCACATAAACAAATAGAACCGGGTATACAAGACTGACTTATCGAACAATCAAATTAATTTTTTTTTCCAGAAAAAGACTTCGCCAATATCAAGAACATAATGGAGTTAAAGCCTGTTGATTCCTCCATCGCCGCTCTTTGATTTCAATGAAGAGTTTAGGCAAGCAAATAAAAAATAATAGAGATAGAGTATCTGCTCTTCCAATTTAATTGATTTCACTGAAAATTGATCTCCAGTTGTGATGGGAAGTAAGGGTTTGGAAAGTTTGAGAAAAGAAGGGAAAAGAGAGAAAGAAGCTCTGCGAGTTCTTTCATAAGCCTAGAAATTTTCAGAACCTACAAAGAGAAGGGTTTGGAGAGGATTAGAGAAAGAAGCTCCTTGAGCTCTTCCAGTTTGCTCTATTAAGGCAGAAAAATAATATCAAGTATGCCGGCCGATGAGAAAGGGAGGAATCGGAGAGGATTAGAGAAAGAAGAAAAAAAGAAAAATGATGGAATTAATTAATTAATTTAGTCCTCAAGAGATATGACGGAAGTGGCTGTAATGATTACAGCGTAAAAATTTAAGGAAATACTTTCAGCCCCTCTAATTTTTGGGGTCGCGCGATTCAGCCCCCCGAAACGCCACGTGGCGGTACGCGCGCGTCGCCACGTCGGCGGGAAAACGCGTTTCGGAGGGCTGAACAGTCATAAACGGAAAACGGGGGGGCTGAACAGTAATTTTTCCAAATTTTAATGTCTGGGCCCCACCTTCCGTGAAAAGGTGCGTGTGAAGCTCCGTGAGCTCAACCATTTCCCTTTTATTAATAATTGATGGCTGATCAATTGGTCTTACACCGTAATTTAGTAAACAGATATGACTTATAACTTATTGGGCTGAAAAAAATGTTATTTATTCTGAATCATATACCTTATATTAAAAAAAAAATATTTTATATTTATTTGATACAGGATATATAATTAAAATTTTTAAAAATTTCTGATATAGTTCTTATAAGCTATTCCTAATGATCCCTATATCAAAGAGGCCTCCAACATGGGTTCCAATGTTCCATATAATAGGATAGAGTCGATAGACAAGGATGGATGTATCCTTGTGTTAAATTGATACTGTTTTGGATGAGTGTGACCCACATCCCAACTACTCTAGAGAATACGATATATGGACTTGGATTCTTATTTTTAGGTGTGACTTTAAAACCGGTTAGTATGTGAAATGTTGTAAGTGATTAAATATATTATTAGTTAAATATGATGGCGGAAGAGAATAAGTATTATTTTAATTTATCTAACTGTCCTATTCACAAAATGAATTATTGTTCTGCCTATTATTAGATGACTATATAGACTCAATAAAAAAATAAAAAGTATATGATAGAGAGTTTGTAATCTCCTTATCTAATGGTGAAATCACTTCAAAGCATAGTTTTACGTGCCGAACGATAAAAATCGGAAGTATTGACAACTTCATCAACTTTGTCCATGTTCCCATGCAGGTGGGAAAAGTTTTATACATAGAAATGTTAATATCATGGGCTCTCTTATTTTCAACTAGAACTGACAGATGCTTAAGCATTTCAATAGCAGATATAATTTGTCTGACAATTCGATTAATATATGTTCAAATGCAGGCTTCCCCCTGTTGCTATTAGCTCTGGCATTGCATTGTCAGTCTAGCCACACATTCAAAGGTACATCCCCAACATCTTATTCAAGCCACAAAATTCTGATATTAACTCTCAACATTCTGGCATAATATTACATCCCGACAAAGAACTTGGTAATAAAATTTACAATGATACTTTTTTTTTTCTTTAGAAATACAATGACCTGTGTTGTAAATTGCCCTTAAAGCAGACTTCTCTGGACGACGGACACTCAAGTACAACCAAATAATAGATGGAGATTTACTCCTCATAAAGAAGTGGATCAGCATAAATCATATGATTAATTTTAAAGAAAGAATTCCTTATACAAAAACTTTCGAATTGTTTCTTGTTTGACATAAACATTCACTTGTTTCGTTGCTACACCTTATTCAAAGGAACTTCCCAGATGGTTTTGACTGGAGAACCTTCATCTGAAATACTACAGAACTCTCCCTTCTCAAAATGCAGCCTTTAGATTCTTGGCGCTGAACAAGAGACAAAAATCCAACACGAAATTGTCAAATATTTTTTTTTAAAAAAAAAGAACTTGCTTTTGTTAATATAGTCTAAATTAGTAATACGCATACCTCCACCAATAGTTGCTTCTGGAAGGCGCTCAATTGAATATTTGTGTTGAGTGATGTACATGATGGGGACACCAGGAACCTATTAATAAGTATATAACTCCATTATATGATCTAAAAGCACAATATTGTGCCAAATGGTGCACAACTAGTGTGACATCTCTTACCTTGCGTATTCTTCGTTTCAAATCTCTATCGCATGTAGCAACAATGTAGCATTTATGCTACTCAACATAAATAAACAAATTAGAACAACAAATTACGTGACATTTGTAGGATATAATACAATCAGCGTTTTACAAAAGATGAACGGCAAAAAGACTAACTTCAACATATTTCAAAACAAAATAATAGTAACAGATATACCTTATACGCTAACACTGCCAGGAGGGAGAAATGAGTTTAAACTAGTATACTACCCAAGTCCCTCTGAGCATACTGGAGGTAAGGTTTGTCGCAAGAGTTAAACTATTTCTACACTTAACATCCCTCAGCCATTTTGACATACCTTCGAGAATGGGCCGTAGATATATCTAAGAGCTTGTAGATTTGACAGAAAGCAATCAAATAGGGGAAAAGTGAAAACAAAATGACATGCATAGCCAAAAATACTAACTAACTTCAAACCGCATTTGGCGCATGACTGGCTTCATAATGATTCCAGCTTTTAGGAGATGATTAATGTGAGTAGCAAGCAAATACGAAGAAAAGGACAAAAACAAAATGACATACATAGCCAAAAATAGTAACCAACTTCAAAGCGCATTGGGCACATGACTGGCTTCTTACTGATTCCAGCTTTCAGGAGATGATTAATGTGAGGATATCCCGACTTACAATGAAGCATACAAGTTTCTAACTTCCAAATAATGCCTTGACATGTTATCACCATACGAGAAATAGTTCATTCCCTAACATTGTGCCACTATACGCTTCTTTAGATCCAAAACAAACATATTACAACTTGGCGGAGTTCAAGAAATGGAGTGCAGACTCCTCATAATGCTGTTAGTTGTTCGACATATTCAAATTTTTTCTCACCCATTTCTGAATATCTTATGACAACAATAAGCATATTCATTTCAAGAAAAATATTCAGATTGAACGAATGAACATATCATTAAGCAAAACCAACTCAAAAGGCTGTTTATCGCTATGACTATCTGAAATATAGTAAAATAGTGGTTCAATCTAATTAAGAGATACCTGGGTGACCCTGTCAACAATGCAATCATCAGCATATGTCCCTTTATGAATGCATGGTAGTCTTTCAAAACGTGGGTCCTTTGCAATCCTATAACATAACATTGCATTTAAACCAACATTAAGAACTGAAAATATCGAAGCACGGAGAGTTACCTACACAATCCTAGAAACACCCCCAAAAGAGAAACACACACGTGTATATGCTCTCATACTCAAGCATTATTCTATACAGTAAGGGAAGATACCTTAAAGCCACACGATATTTCTGTCCCAATTTTTCAAGCTCAGCCATAACACAATCAGTGATACATGGTGTACCTAAAAGAGAAACCATGTCAGCGAATCAAAAGGAATAAAGGGGAATCTACTAGCTGATGTAGCCAAGAAACCCCACTTACATTTCGCATAGAGACAATCCATCATCGCTTTCTCCAGATCAAGCTAGATTTAAAAATCCAAGAGTTAGTTTGTGCATAGTATGAAAACCAGAAAGCCAACTGTATCCAAAAATGCATGCTATCATTTACAGTAAATGCACCTATATAATTAAATTAAAAAATCCTATTTTGCGGCTAGCGATACTGAAGGCTTTTGGTTATCTAGTAGCCATTTCTAATACTGTGCCATAAGAAAACCTATAAATCGGATGTCAAATAGTAAAAGTGTTATCCATCACTGTTGCAGATGCTGCCGCTAGAATCGTTCACTTTGTATTGGAAAAGAACGTCTTACAAGCAAAAAGCTATGCAGCCAAAGATAGGAAAGCTTAGCAAGCAATCATCAATTTTCAAAGCTTTGCTCCAAACTATCAAGTTTCCATTAACTTACGAAGTCGCAGCTTCATTCAACCAAGCACAACCTGTGTGCTTCTTCAATTGCATAACATTCATGCTTAACCGAAAAAGACCTCCAACTTGGACAAGCTGTAGGGTCTCACCTTATTCTGTATGGAGAAGTTGATAAAGTTGGTATCGACAATAACCCGGTATGGCGGGCCAAGTGCAGTGTTGTACTTGAAGAAGAGTGCGGATGACACGGTCGGCCTACAACCAACAATTGAGTCAAACAATCAGCAAAACTAACTCAAAACACTTGGAAAACAATACTTAAATTAAAACAACAAAACACCACAAAATTTGAACAAAAAAATGAGTCTAACACGTTGCGAGGCAGCTTGTCCTTCTGAACATCCTTCGAATACGGGTTTAAAACCTCTTCCTTGTACCTAGACGACGACAAATCGATCAGATACTAGAAAAAAAAAGTTTGTTGCTTCCACTTAATCGGGAAAAAATGCCAACTTTTTTAGGGTTTTGGAGCTGATGAGCCGCTTCACAGCCGCGAATTTGGGCCCCTTCTTCGCCTTCCCCATCGTCGAAACCCTAAGATGAATGAGCAACTTTGAAAAAGAAACCGAAGATTAAAGTGTAGCTTAAACCCTAAGAAAGCGGGATTTAGGGAGATTTCGTAGAGGTGAAAGCGGCGTGATGGTGGCGCCGCTGGCGGTATTCTTCTGATTAGCAAACGGCAGTAATGCAGGGAAGAAATTACCTAGACGTAGAATTTTTTAGGTAAGGCGATCAATTAATTAGCGCATAGCTTTTTAATATAAGAACAGATATTCTATGCTTCTACATTCTATTCGGTGCACCCAAATATTACTAGTACTTCTTTTTTTTTTTTTAAACTTATAATATTTTTAATTATCAACTAATTTTCATTAATTCTTAAACTTAAAAAAAATTTACTTTTTGAAAAATTTGCTAATCAGCCGTGCGTTTTCTATTTGTACGATTCAGCCTCCAAAATGAAAAAATACACTGACGTGGTGACGCGCGTTCTCCTATTTTACTGGACTGAATCGCATAAATTCAGAATTAGGAAGACTGAAATGTAATTTTTTTAATTTTTTATATAACTTAATATAATATTATATTCTATTATAATATTTTTGGAAGATTTACATATCAGTGTGTGTATTATTTTACGACTTACAAATAAATCTTTTATCTTATTTTATTATTTTATATATTAAAAATATCTATCTAGAAGTACTTAAAAAATAAACTTTGATTACAAAAAATATAGATGATATCAAAATTTATTTTTCTTTTATTCAAAATATATTTTTTAAAAAAAAAATAGATATTTTTGAGACTCCAAAGTCTTAACGAATTAATTAAATTACTAAGATTTTAAAGTATGAAAACACCGCTTGTGGGCACCTATAGCGAGCGGTTGAGACTTTTGCATTAAGAAGCGAAAGTTTTAAATTCGAATCCGACAGATGTCGCTCATAAAAGTGTAAAGAATTTATTTCTTTTGCATTATGTAAAGGATCTACTCAGACCAAAAAATTGAAATTCTTCAGTCGGTGAAAATGGGTCGGTGCCACTGTAATTTTATCTATTACGATGGTCGTATAATATGGGCCGATTATAAATATAAATTTTTTACATTAATCTAAAAAAAATAATCAAAACATCTAATTAGAAATATTTTTTTAAAAAAAAATTAATATAAAATTTGTACATCACATCAAAACTTATTTTTTTTCTAATTCAAATCATATCAAAAAATATTTATAATAGTCAAAATATCTATAACTTAATTTTTAAAATAATAATTAATTTGTGAAGAATTAAAATTAGGACTGTAAATTGTAAGCTATTTAAAAATTACTTTCAATATATTTTAACATAATTATTTGTTTTAATAAAACTCGTTCGGATATGTAGAAGAAAAATTGAATTTTGTCAAAAAAACACCTCTATTTGGTAAAGTTTAATTTTTTCAAGTAAAAGTACCAAATTAGTTTTCAGAATACTTTATAACTCGTCAGAATTTTTTTGAAAAAATTACTGTTCAGCCACCCATTTTTCGTTTTTTACTGTTCAGCCTTCCGAAACCGATTTTTTCGTTGACGTGACAGCGCACGTGTACCGTCATGTGGCGTTTCGGAGGGCTGCGCTAAAATTAAGGAGGCAGAACAGTAAATTTCTTAATTTTTTTTAGCTCGAACAAAACACTTAGCTCACGAATACGCTAATAGCATATCTGTCTAAGATTACCGAACAAGCGCCGGTACCATTAGGTCATGTTTAGAGTGTTTTTGAGTTGTTTGTCGAGTAAATTCAAAGCATTTTTCGCCGCCATGGCGCCACTAACATTAGAGAATGCGGGAGTTATGGAGGTAGGAGATGCAACATTTCACTGGGCATTTCGTCGAACAGTTTATACGCGTGCATCTGAAGGCCGAGTTTAAAATATCTTCATGTATGTTATTTCGTTTTGTTAGTTGGATGCTGGTGAAACGATTGCTATTTTTGGCGGGAAAGGGAACTGATTCCACCCTGTTATCTCTCACGCCAGCTCGCTCACGCATTCAGTTTTGTTTTAATCTTTTTCCCTTCCTCCTTTAATGGCTCGTTATTGTTCCTACACCCTTTCACTCCGCCGGAATCCTTCTGCAGAGGCCGGAAGGTTCGATCTATCTCTCTTAATTTCATTTAATGTTCTCCGCAATACCTTTTTGAGTATGATGTTATCTGATGTTTATATTTTTATTGAGTTTGGTCCATCGATATGGAGATTTTGGAGTGTTTCTGAATTTTGAGATGCTTTTTTCTTTATTCCCTTTTTAGTTTCTTTAAGGTTGGAATTTGGACTGGATTTCATTGGTTTGATGTAGATGAGATCGGTCGTGTTAGATTGCCTTGATGATATATAATTTAGAGATTAATGCTCGATTTTTTTTACAACATTAATGAAATCGGGATATGTTCCTACATGAAGGTACTTGGTGGTCCGGACAAGTATGTGATCTATGCTTAGTAACGCCGAATTCCTTTTAGCAACCAGTTATATTTTTCATATGGAGCTGTACAACAGACGTTTATGTATTGACACAACATGCAGGAACTTGTGGAGTGACCTATGGTGCTGTCAGAGTATGAACCAGCCCTTGATTTAAGATCTACTTCAAGTTCTCACATACGAGTTCCCTCAGATACACCTGACAATGAAATCACTTATATAGATTATGAGTGGACAAACTTTTGCCCAGAATTTTTCAGGTTTGAAATAATTCTCTTCTTCATAATTATCATCCTTGCCTTGTGGATTCTTTGTTGACTAGTAGTAGACAAGCCTGGTAGCATTTGCATGGGTTACATGCTGTAGTACAAAGTAACATAGATTAAACAGCATATCGACAGCTTATTTATTGATTTTGATACAAGAAGTCATATTTTATTTGCATTTTAGTCTTAAAATCATCCACTTTGAAATTACATGGAGTTAGCACAATTAACCATTTTAATCAATTGCCACCAATAACGTTACTTCTTGTTTTTGTTTCTGTATGATCCATCGAACCACATTATGGATACAAATGAGAGAATTATGAAGTATGTAATTAAAATTTAGTAGAATATTTTAGCAATGGAAGATTTTGATCTGCATAGTACATAGTGATAAACGTGTTCATAGAACTTGTTTATGAGTTGGGCACGATGATCTATGGCAGATAGATTCGAAATGCATATTACATGGCGTTTTACCCTTATGTCTTTAAGCAGCAATACAGTCTTCATCTAGCAAAAAAAGGAAACATAAACTTTGGCAATCATTTCTCAAAAAAAAAAAAACTTTGGCAATCAGTGCTCTTGAGACAAAAAAAAAGGCGTTCAACAATATCAATTGCGAAGTTTGCTTTCAGCTTGGTAATATATGCTACTAGTCATTCTAGCCTTCTGTTTTAACTATCTTGCAGAGCTTTGTGGCATCATGGAAATCTTGATACAGACGACTACATGCTTTCAGTGTGTTGTGTTGAAACCTTAAAGCATGTAACTTCGCCCGGGAGAAATGGTTATCTCTACTTGCCACATGATAGCAGGTTTATCATCAAGACCATGCGCAAGTCTGAGATGAAGGTAAACACCATTCACTTCATGGTATGGATAAACAGTACCATGTAAGGCATTGTGTTTTATATTAATCTGAATATAATCATATATGATTCTGTAGAAAAAGCTGATTCCTTTTTCTCCTCTTTTTTTCTTTTTATCTTTTCTCTGAATTAAAGTTGATAAATTTGCTATAATTCTTTTTAGTAATGAAACAACATGTGCATGTTTGTATAGCCTGACCTCTAAGTTATGTCATGACAGTTAGTCTACACACTTTTCTCAAAAACAACAATTAGTCTACTTGCTTGTGCAAACATTAACAAATTGACAACATGAACTGTATCCAGATCTCCAGATTGTACGCTTTATTACTTATTACTATGTTGATATTTGCTCTAGAACAGTTTTTGACCGTGAAACTGGGGTGCGTCCTCACTAATCACTGGCCAACTGCCAGGACTAATATCTACATGTATCCCTTCTAAGAGAAGAAGAATGAGGAACTATGCACCATGTAGGTGATAAAGATTAAGAACTTGAAGTCAAGCAGCAGCACTACCTGCACCTTTGTAACAAAGTCTGCTTTAGTATAGTGCCACTGCAAATTATGTCTCGTCAGTGCATATCAGGCTAGCTTGTTCATCATTCTGTCTTGACCTCCGATTTAATGAAATGAATTTTCTTCAAATTAGATGTTGCTTAAATATCTTTTTTGTTCCTTGAGGAATGATGTTTCTTGATGATTCAAATATGCCTTCTAGATATTTAACATTACTAAAGTGTGTTCTTAGGCTTTTTTTTTTCTTATGCAGGTTTTCTTAGAAATGCTACCAAAATACTATCAGCATGTTCAGAAGTATAAGAACACACTACTCACAAAGTTCTACGGTCTTCATCTTGTAAAGCCACCCGAAGGGAAAAAGGTAGAGTGTCTTAGTTTTGGTTGCATTGAGCAGTAGAATCAAGAATGCTTCCTTATTTAATAGCATGTTGTTGGAGGACTGAGTTGTTTAAGTGGAAATTCACTTGAAAAACACTTTGCACGGGACTATTATTTATGTGACTAATTAAGGTTTATCATGTTAATGAGTATTCATCCGGATTGTCCTTTCTGATGCTGGACTAGACTATTTCATTTGGCCTATCACACTGTTGGGTCTGTGGACCTTTGTACTTGGTATACCAACTTCCAGACAATAAAAGGAAATTGATTTTTCTCTCAAGAAAAAGAAAATAAAAAAGAATTTTCTTTTCTTTTTCTTTTTCTTCCCCAGAAAGGCAGTTGTTTCTTATGCATGTGAAGATGCTTTTAGAGAATTTGAATGAACTTTCTGGATTAACAAACTATTCTGGGTTTGGTTTTGTGGCTACATATAATTACATTGATTTATGAGATCTATCATCAGGTTCGGTTCGTTGTCATGGGTAACCCACTCCAGTCAGATCTGACAATTCACAAGCGTTATGATCTCAAAGGCTTGTCTCAAGGGCGTGGGTGTTGCAAAGCAGGATCTGACAAGAGCAATATACTAAAGGATCATGATTTGGATCTTGTTTTTCAACTCGATTCGTCCTTGCGAAACCGCCTACTAACGTATGTTACTTTATAGATCTTTTCTCTTCTCTTTTCACTTCTTTATTTGATATAATAGATTATATAATCCGCCTATGGAAACATTTTGATGTACATGAGATTGTCGTGGGGAAAATCCTGCCCCATAACCAGCCACATCCTTGCTGGTGTTGCAGGATTCAACCCTGAGACCTCCTACATAAGGCGGAAGCCCCAGCCAGCACCCTAGGCGCCTTAGCTGAGATATTTTGATGTGAAGCACAGATATAAATTTAACCATCTAATGTTAAGTTCTTTGCTTGTATATGCCAAAGATATTGAGCATACATTCTTCCATTAGTTTCAGCTGCTTGTGCCCATAGCGTGTTGACATAATGTTCCCAAATGTGAGATAACCAACTCTCCCAAGATGTAAGTTGATAATAAGAGGATTTACATATTCCAATGTGCCCCTTCACAATACTTTCAAACAATTTCTTTCCTTATCTAGAATTTGATGCTTGTAGATAGCATTTTTTAAAAATAATTTCTTATTGTTATTTTTATTATTTATTCCTTTGGATAAAATTATGGGTCTTATAAGAATCAAATCTAAGACCTTTGGTGTAATGCACTTAAAAGTTGATTGAAGAGATATGGTTTTATATATTTAGCACGCACAAGACACACTCCTTCTTTTTTGGTAAATGTACGAACACACGGATGGTGTTCTTCTGTGGAATTTTTTTTTTAAAAAAAATAAATCTAGTTAAAAAATGGGCTGACAAATTCAAAATAGGATCTTTGTCTGTTATAACATATGAAATAAACATACCTTGTAAAAGCTTACTTGATGTCATAACCAAGAGGGGTGCCATCTTAAAACCACATAGTAATGAGTGGTCGAGCCTTCTAGGTTTACTGATGTGAGATAAAATTAGGATTATGACAAACTCCACCCCTTCTGACTGGCGTTTCGATGGCTGCAAACGCTGGTGGCTACTCTGGGCTACTTGCTTGTATGCTAGCCCAATCTAGGCTAGATGATCTCTGCAACACTGGCTTCACCTTCTCTCCCAATTTCTCTTATAGGTTGCCTTTTTCTAGCCGGTTAATCAAGGGTGGGCCAACTCTGATTTGTCAGAACAAATCCTAGGTTATACACCAAGCCCACATCAGTCCAATACCCGACGTGGGACTAAACCTGTTCCAAGAAAAAAATGATTGTAGAGAATGGTTTATTAAATTTTAGCACTCTGACTATATGATGTATTAATAATCAATCATTCGCCAGCCTTTTAATGTTGGGTAGCTTAGATTTTTGCTTTCATAGTTTGTGCACGTTTTTGGTTTTTGTGTAAAAGATATGATAAGATAATCCATGACTACTTAAAGTAGAGTAGGGAAATTAATGTACAATGAGTTGATAGAGCATAAAGCTTGTCTATCAGAGAGGACTATGAACCTATCATGTGTGTGTGTGTATGACTTGGAAGACTTCTATATTTTCCTTATTGGCTAGCCTTTACTCAGTCATATTTATATGTCTTGAGATGATTGAAAAATCATATGACATTAAGGATAATACACTGAACTTTGAAGAGTATAAATAGTCTTTAACAGAATCCTCTCTTTTGGGGAGAGATGTGTTTGTTATTGTCTGTCTTATTTTGCTACTTGCTGCGTTATTATATGTCCTTTGTCAGGCAAATCAAAGTTGATTGTGAATTCCTGGAGCAAGGTGGTATCATGGATTATAGTTTGTTGCTTGGCTTACACATCTGTCGTCCAGTCATCCATGGCTTTCATGCGAAAGGTACTAAGTACTTGTAACGTCATGCTCCACCATTCAATTCAGTTGATTGAAGTTTATATGTTGTAGTTGATGCTTCTCTATTGGCATCCCATTTGTAGAAACTTTGTTCTAACTTAACTAATATTAAGATGAAGTGAACTTTTCGTGGGCATCCATGAATCCAGTTCCATAACCACTGTCAAATTTGAGGGTACTACATATATGGCTTATGTGAAGGATACTCGGTTCAGAACAATATGATATCCAAGTCAGTAGGGGATTGAAAATTTGAAATGCATGAGTTGATCTTTAGTTGTGGTTCTGCAGCCATTTTCTTTGGCCTCATCCCTTATATTTCTTCAACGGCCTTTATGTAAAAGTCTTTACTACTCGATATCCACATTAGAAGAACATGGTTTGCTTATTGTTTTAGAGATGAGTCATCAGATTGCTAAATATTGAAATTTTGTCTGCTGCATTTATTGGCTAAGAGTTGTATGCTTCTAAGATTGAGACAACCTATCATGGAAAACAAGCATGACATGTAGAATTTCACTGAATATCAAATGGTTTCTCATGTAGAGTCTATCAAAAGCTGCTGCGGGAGTTCTCCGCAAAGAAACTCTGATGAAAACTCAATTTGTACACGAGAACCAGAACAATATTGTCATCTTGAGTAAGGAATTAATCCGTTTCCATATTGCAGCAATTTTTCCTTTTGTATAGTGTTTAAACATTGTAAATTCATAAATACAGGCTTAATCATGCTCTTGGTGTGAGGATGGCAGCGCGTGCAGTTCATATCCAGAGAAATGATGGTTTAATTGTACAATCTCGGTGGAATGAGGAAGCTTTCGATGTTGTACTGTATACAGGGCTGATGAATATTCTCCAAGAATACAATGTGGCTAAAAAAGTGGAGCATGCCTTCAAATCACTGCATCTTGATTCTCAATCAATCTCTGCTGTGAATCCAAAGATTTATTCAAGTCGTTTTCAAGAGTTCTTCTCGAAGCTTTTCCCAGAGAAGAAAATGAAAAGCGGTTCTGTGGAAATGCATAGACGAGATGATGAACCCCTGGTGGACAACTCAGATGTGAACAAACAAATCAAATAAGCATTTCATTTTGCTTATTTCATATTTTAAACTAAGGCGTTCAATTGTTGAAAGATGAGATTTTTTTTTTTCCTTTTTAAAATTCCCCGTGTATCATAATGTAAGATCTGCAGTAGCAGATTCTAAACAATGGCGTTAATGAACGTTGTTATTACTTATTATTTGCTATGTAACTTCCCTGAGAAAATCCATATATTCTCTATTAGCAGCCTAAGACAAGATTGCTCTTAACAAACTTGAGCATCATTATTATAATCTTGATTGCAATATGGAATTATTAACATTGCATCCCGAACGGGAAAATGATAAAGAAGCCCTATATTGAAAACTGCTCCAAAGTACCTTCAAACTAACTCTTGATTCTAAATCAGCTCCCGTCTAAAAGTTGGTGTTTCGAATGATCTTGATGAGTGTTGTAATGTATAATGTAAATGCTTGATGATAGTGTTGAGTGTAAGTGTTTTGGACGAGTTAGATCAGTATTTTATAACAAGATACATTAGATAGTCTAAACGGTGGCAAAGAGGGGTATTGTTTTTTTTTTTTTTTTTTTTGAGATAACGAGGCGAAACCTCCCCCCGGGTCTCCGAAGAGGGGTATTGTTCAGGCGTAGATTTTCTGGTGCAAATGCTCTAAAATGTACGAAATCCGACATTCTGGATTACATCATCGATATAAATACGAATTATAAAATATACATAAAATTTATATTTATTTATTATTTTAATAATTTTAGAAAAAAATTTAAACTGTAGTCGATAAACGACATACATGTATTATTTGTGCAGCTGAATATCTACTCAATCTCTACAGTGCAAGAATAACTGAGGAAGAAGCGCTCCGAGTTGTCTCAATCGTCGCTTTGCCGTACATCCTGAATGACCTCATCGTCAAATCCTGACCATCTGTATATTACAAGGATACAAGCAGCAGCATGCCGCCAGCAGCAGGTGGTAATAGAGTAGAATATTAGTAGGAGTAGAGAGCTCTCGTGTTGGTAAATCCTTGGTTGGAATTTCGAAGTTGAGTTGGAGTTAGGAGGCATTTATAATCATAGCCGGCCTAGTAACAATAAATGATGGAGGGTGCAGCACTCGATGGCAATGGTAGCAGTAATGGTAGAGAAAAGAGGGTAACGGTAGACAAAGGAGGTAATGATGAGGGGATTGGGGTGTTGGGATTGGAAGCCAAATTGAGAAGAGGATTAATCTCTTCGTCGAGGTGTGGTGGGATCCGAACGCCGCCGCCGGTGTGGAAGCTGGAGCCTGCCGCCGACGAGGTCGGACCGTTCGGCCGCCGGTCCAGCGTCGCTGAGGAGGTCTCCGCTCGCAAGCTCGGGGCTAATCTCTGGGAGATCCACGAAATGATCCCCTCCGCTGTCAGCCGCCGCTGCCGCCGCCACGGTGGACACCGCCAGACTCCTGCTGCCGTTGAGCCTCGCCGCGATGAACGTGAAGCCGAAATGCAGAAACCTGCTGATAGGGTACGCCTTTTTTTTAATTTGATTTTTTATAATCGTATGAAAAGGCGGTGTTTTTCTTTTTTCCTGTGAAATTGTTGATGATTTGCTAGTCTGCACTTCTTTTCTTAATCTAATGGTGGAATATACATATTTCACTTGTCAATTTGGAAGTTACTCTGAATTTGGATATTTAGTTTGTGAACTGCTGATTTGCGTTGATTATGTTTTGTGCATAATTATATAATTAACATCATAATTCTACTTATGAACTCACAGATAATGCTCTGTTTCATTGTTTTCTTCAATTCTTGCACTCGTGCTGTTTATTCAAGTTGGTAGAGGAATGGAGGTAATGGACGTCTTATTAGGAACTGGTTTTGTTCTAGATAGACTGCCGATTAGGAAATTAATTGGAGTCACAAACCCGTGATGATCGAAGAAATCTGGCAGAATTTAGTTGTCAATGACATTAACAAAGTTCAGTATAAATAAAAAATGAAACTCGTCCTACAACGGAGATTTGCACTAAAGTTGTCTATTATCTTCAGCAACTAGCAAAGGAATTCTGTGCTTGGGCTGTTCTGTAGGTCTTCTTTCATAATGAAGATGCTGGAATTGACATGCTGATATTGGTGAGTTTAGAGTTCATTAAGCTGTACCAGGACAAAATGTACATATTAATTTCATACATGAAGATAATACAATATGGTGTGTTGCTGCTGTTTATTACGAAATTTATGTGTCTGCTATACAAAGGATGAATATCAAACTTGTAGAAAGAGTTGCAAGATATAGCTTATATTGAGGTTGGATATCGAACTTGTGGAACAAAATGCTACTTTTTGTTTTCAAGATTTGCAGGTACTTCTGACGACTTGAACATGAAGCATGTTATTATTGATATCATGATGTGGTCCCTGAAAACTATGGGATGCATTAATAGGAAAGGCTAGAAAATGTAAAAGAATTTTGGGAAATCTTCCTATATTCATCAGTCTAGGTTTAGTTTAATAAGGTTTCTTGTTTCACATATCGAAAAACTTGGTTCCTGTCTTTTCACCAATAAAGCAAACACGTGCATAGCAATCTATTGGGTTCCTATCTCTCAATTTCTGCAGGTTCGTCTTGCTCTTATAGTTATTTAAGTACCATCTTGGCATCAACTAAGTGTAGAACCCTGCTAAATCATGTTATCAGTAGATTTACTGGGAACTAATATTCAATAGGATTTCCAAATATTTTCATCATACTGATCCAAATCTTTATTTGTCTACCAGCCACATAGTGCAAGTAGTCTACAGAGGCATATATCATCATCAAATTTCCAACATCATAAATTGATCGCAAGAAATAGCCGCCCTCAACATCCTGAATCTTCTTCAAGCTACAGCAGCTCAATGGAGGTAGCTTCTAGTTTCACCGATTCTGCATATGCTCTTGTATATCTTTATGTGTATGAATACGATATGGTTCCGAAGTTCGTAAACCATCTTTTAACATCAAACGAAGAAGCATTGATCATTCCTTTGTAAGTTTCATAAACGGAACGTCATTGATTGCCCCAGTTGTGCATCCATCTGCCCTTCTGGGTCCTCCGCTTAAACGGAATTTCGGTTTTGTTGTCAATCACGAAGTCTTAGTCGATTGTAACAAGGTTTTTTGTGCCGAACCGAGCTGAGCCGAGTTTCGGTAAACTCAGATCCCGGCACGTGCCGACCATGCCGATATATATATATATATATATATATATATATATATATATATATATATATATATATTATTTTTTAAAAAATAAAAACAAAAATAAAAAAATAATTTAAAACTTCAAATATAAATTTTGTAGAGATGTGCCGTGCCGGTTCGTGCCGTGCCGACAACTGTCGGAACAGGCACGTGCCGTCCAACACGGGCTGTGCCGACCGGCACCGAAAACTATGGATTGTAAGGCACTTTTGTACCGGTCAAAAAATTGGTGGTTCAAATTTGCATCTCTGCATGCTGTAATGCATGAAAGCATGTCGTGGGTTTTTCCAATCTCAATATTCTCAACAAACCAAAAGATTTAGTATTAATGGAAATTTAGTATTGTTAGGTATGTATGATATCCGTTATACATTGCAGGTTGCAGTCCTTAACCAGTCCGTCACTCCTAGCACCTCCTTGGATCTTAAAGGAAGATATCCAGGGTCTCAACATAGCTTTAAGACCTCAACAGAACTATTGAAAGTATTGAATAGGATATGGAGTCTTGAGGAACAAAATGCATCAAATGTGTCACTTGTGAAAGATTTGAAGGTTGAGATACAGAGTGCACGCAGTCGCGTCGAAGAACTAACACAAGAGAATCGAAGTTACCGCCATCAAATTGATCATTTGGTGAAACGAGATAGGATGAAGTATGCACTGGAGTCGTTAGCTGATGAGCTAGAAAATGAGAGAAGATTGAGGAGACACTCAGAGAGTCTACATAGGAAGCTAGGCAAGGAGTTAGCCCAGGTAAAGTTATCATTGTCCAAGTCAGTGCAAAGTCTAGAGACGCAGATAAGAACTAGTGAATTGTTGGAGGATCTCTGTGATGAGTTTGCTAAGGGAATCAAGGACTACGAACATGAGGTGAGAGAATTGAAATGTGGAAAACAATCTGAGACTAAATCTGATAAAATGATTCTTCATTTTTCGGAGGCGTGGCTGGATGAACGATTGCAAATGAGAACAACTAATAAAAGTGGTAATTTGTCTGAGAAAGGCACAATAATGGAAAGATTAGCTGGTGAAATTAAATCCTTTCTTCAGTCTAGACAATCTATTACCCGTAAGCATGATTTGGATCTGCAACAAGGGAGGAAAGATGATAATAGTTTGAGGCGCCAGTCGCTTGAGTCTGTTCACTTGAATGGCAACACTAGTGCTCCTCGAGATGCGGACGATGATGATTCTATTTTCAGTGACTTGCATTGCTTTGAGCTCAACGTGACCCCGAGCAATCGGCATAGCCACCGCCTATCTAAGTTACACAGTGATTGTGGTAATAAACATCAAGATTCAACACGGAAATCTGATATAAGTAAGAAAAAGAAAGGGCTTCGGGAGAAAATGAAGTCCCGTAACCCAGTGAATTTGCAAGAACGGCTCGAGGAACAGACAGGACTAACAACTTCTAACGTGAACCATTCATGCTCCAGTGATATAGTTGATGAGGATCGACCACATGACGAAAGTTTAATTGCCAAAGAAAGAAACCAGTCTCAAGCTACTATGTGTCCAAAAGCTGAAATATCTCATCACCTGATTAAGGATGCAGTGGAGAGAATTACGGAGGTTCATGAAGGCCGCAAACTGATTAGCGACCTGGACCATGGAGTAGAATCTCACCGCCCTTTCCCTTGGAGGGCTCATTTTGCTGTAACAAGTGATGAGAATGATTGTCGTGGTTTTCATAATGTATCTAGTCCAGTGCGCCAATGGCCTAACCAACACACAAAAAAAGCAGCAGACTTCGAGATATCGGAATGCTCATCACGCCCCGCCAGCAGTGTTAACAAAAGTACTTTGAAGGCTAAATTACTTGAGGCGAGGTTGGAAGGAAAGCATGCTCGCCTAAAAGCCTCCAGAAGCTCTTCTTATGGCGTAATAGACCAATAATATGACAAAAATACATCACAATTTTTTTGTCCCAGTATTTGCTGACTTTCAGTCCCTAGTAGGGTGTAAGATAATCTTGTAATATTGTTGATGAAATCTTTGGTTTGCTGTGAATATGTTTTGAGGCAGTTCATCCATTAAATGCCGATGAATACATCCTACAAGATGTATTATCTGTTTATTTGTCTTCTACGTTTCTGTTTGTACTTTCGTTCTTAGTGAAGTTAATTCTAGCTACCTGGATTATATCTTGTTGAAGTTAAATGCTAGTTTCTGTTTGCACTTCCTACCATTTCTTCAATACAAACTGAAGAACATCTACAAGTTTTTTTTTTTTTTTTTTTTTCCAATTTCCTCGTAACTCTACTTCTCCATCCTTTAAAAAAAAATAAAAAATAAAAAAATTCTAAGTTTCAGGTTTTCACATTTCTCTACAAATAAACATATGCGTAATACGGACGTTGTATTTCTAAACATTGTCGGAACAAATCCCCCAGGAAACAAATGGCTCCTTCCACCACGAAGCATGTCCACTTGCTAATGAATCCAAATTTTTTGCTCAAAATCTTTATCTGTCTCATTGCTTTATAATTTTTTATATATTGAAAAGCAGAATACATGTTATTTATTAAAATAATAATAGGATAATATATATATATAGGTTGGGCAGAAAATTTAAATTCTTTCCCATGGCCCCCTTAGCTGGGCGCTTAATTGAGATCTTTGCTACTATCTAAGGATCCACTAGTCGCGCCTTTAAGTCACTCCTTTTCTGTGTGTGATTTTCAGCGCCGGAACCTTTTTTTTTTTTTAAAAAAAGTTGACACAAATATGGCACATTTATATACCTTTCTTTCCCAATAATAGTTTAATTGGTTAGTACAGTATTTTTTAAAAAATTTATTGTAACTGCATAGGATTCTTCTTGAAATATAACTCAACTTTTTTCTTTAAATAGTTTATCTTCATTCTTCAAAGTACAATATAAATAATTATCAATAAGCTCACAAATTATCGTACCAGATTAAAAAGATTCTATTAGTGAATCAAATTGGTTAATTACAAAACAATTTATCTCCAAAAAGTTAGTGTAATATTTTTCTAATAAATTTTTTTAAGAATAAGACAATGTTGTATTAAAAAGTAAGCTGGCGTGAGACAGAAATTACATGAGTAGCCACTCACATATTCTTCATACAAGGAATTATACATGCGGTAAACTCAATACAGAAAATCATTGCTATAAGGTAAACTAAAAATAGAGAAAAAAGTGTAAGCAAGAGGAAAGAGTCAATCACGGTGACCGTATAGATGGAGAAGGGCCTAGGTTATTTTTTGTCTTTTTCCATGGAGTCGAAACTTTGCCCAAAAATATAATAAAAATGCCATATTATTGTAATGATCCAAAAAAAATTCCATATTATTGTATCCCCATAAAATATTTGTAATTTTTCTGAAAAATCTGTCGGTTACTTTCTAGCAAAATACAGCAATCCAGATGTAGCCCCAAACTATACAGAGCTCGTGTGGATGTAGGTTCTCCCTTCATATAATCAAGAGGACATGAAAGTTGGCAAGAGATAGTACAAATGAAAGCCCAAGGACACTGAGGGTGCGATTTCGGATGTCAACAGAATAAGAATATGATAGAAGTAGGTGTTAGTGGTCGAAGTGGCCACTTCGAACTCTAGCTTTCGAGAAATTTCAATCGCAGGGTACAACCTAGCGAGCAACAGTTCTATCTACGGAAGGTCCAACTAATAAAAATGGTGCAATTTTCATCTTAGCAAGTAACAGGGGGTCAATGACGCGAGTCCAGATATGAAGGTCTGATGGTGAAACCGAAAGTTTACTTGTTACGGGATTACGGGATTCCAATAGTCGGATCTGTTGCAGGCAATATTTCCCTCATTAATCTCACAAAAGAAAAAAGTTGGTAACCAGATCAAATTTACCACAAGTATAAGGAGAGATGAACAAATGCATAAATCTTGCAATTACATGACCTACATGCAATCTGAAACTATTTGCAGCAGAAAGCAAGGTTCGGCCGTCAGTAGTCAGAGCTGATATGTGTAACAAGGAATACGTATGACGGCTAGACGGCACCAGGAAGACCCATGGGCCATGGCGACATGCCAGAGTTACGCAAGGCGGCAGCCGGACAATGACGCATATTCTACTTGCTGGTTATTACTGAGCCTTTTGTTGCACTTTGGTCGTGTAGCTTAGCTGCATGAGAGCGGATCGTCTATGGTCTGTCGTAAAAACTACAGACGATTCGGCTGTGCTATAAATCCACGCCGTCTGTTATACATGTATAACAAGATTTTATATAAAACTTTTATTGACTTATTTGATCTATTTTTAAGTATTTTTACGAAAAATTTTGAACTATAAAATTATAAATTTTGAAGTTCTCTACAACTTTATAATTGAATTTTTTTTTTTTAAAACACAAAATAATATACCAAAAAAATAATCACACTTGTGATACGTGCACGTTCAACAAACAGCGTGGATTTCGGCCGCAGATGAATCGTCTGTGGTTTAAGCAACAAACGATCCACGCTCCGGCTGCGTGTCGCTTTCTTTCTTTTCGGCTGTAGCTGGTACAGTTTCGTTGTGTAAGTAAGGGAAGTTTTAATTCCTAAAAGAAAATAAAAAGCTGGCTAAGCTGTAGAAAACACAAGATAACGGAAGTAGCATAAAGTTCCAACGTGTTTGATTCTATCCGGAATGGAGGTCGGAATAAGATACATGTTTTAACATGCATATACATACAATATTATACAATAATTAACACAATTATCATGAATTCAATGATCATCACACTATTGGCGGTAATTACAATCATTTCGAAAACTAGACAACGAAATTAGCTTCAGATAATTCACAATGCATACCAACACAGTAGCTCAAGAAAAGAATCCTAGAAAAAAAAATCGAAAAATCCTAGCAATTAATAAGTAATACAACGAAAAAGCAACAAAAGCAGAAAATAACGGAAAAGAGGACGATTGTGAGGGTAGCGGAGGAATAGTGATAGTGGGTGGTGGAGACGGGGAAGAATGGAAAGAGATGCGAAGGAGTGGAAAGTGGCCGGAGACGTCTAGACGGTTGCCGGAGGGAGAGTCCGTTGCCGGTAGGTAGCGAGGTTGTTTGGCGGGAAGGCGCGCGGTTGCTGCCTTTCGGCAACGTCTAAGCCTAATCGCAGATGGGAAGAGAGAGAGAGAGAGAGAGAGAGAGAGAGAGCATACATACAAACTGAGAATTTCTTTACTATCAAGGAACTAACATGGCTTAATTCTAAGAAATTCAGCCAAAACTGCAGCAATTACATCGACTCAAGAAGTAAGAATAATTACAAAAGCTTTGGATACAAAACAAACAATCATTATTCGGCATTTCACCCGACGGATTTAACATATAAGCTGGCATCTATCATATGGATAGACGGATTTGACATATAGCTAGCTCTGTTGCTATTGCAAATTATTTGTTGACAATATGAAGCTCAGATAAACATCGGCGGATAGCTTTTCAGATGAATTTCAGTGCATGACGTCAGAGCCTAAGCTTCAAATAAATCATGAAACACGATGTTATGGAAGAAAACACTTTTGAGCATGGCCAAGCTAGGCGCCAAAGCAAATGCAGCACAATAGTTGCTGGTAAACCAAGATGCCAGACTGAAGAGCATCTATTCCGGCAGCACTTGCCTGAATTTTAATGGAGGTACAATCAGATTAAGAAAGACGATTAGTATTCATCTAGACAATCAAAACTCCTAATATAATTAAAATTACATAATATACATCATAATATGTTGTAAGTATTCTGATTCACAATGTGTTATTCATATTATACCAAGGATGTCAGAAGCTCGTGATGAATAGCATTTTTCGTAAGAAATGTCCAGATCGCCATTGTAATCTCCATAATGTATTCTAACATTGAGCTCATAGATGAGGATTACTTCGACAGTACTGTAAGACAAAGCAAATTTAGTCCATCATCTATAGTAATGAATAATCCAACATTGTACATCTTGAAACCGAGATCTTCCATTTACGGTCTCGTCTAGTGCCTCCTTATGACGACACTGTAAGACAAAGCAGATTTAGTTCTAATCGGCTGAAACAGTAGACAAATACCACATAAAACCAAGCAATCACTTGATTACATCAAAAATCTGAAATAAACAGACAAACCTGTTGCGTGAGAGTGATATAATCATGGTCAAGTTACTGAATGCCTATAAATAAATATTAGCTCAAGGGCGGTAGGTAGATAACATGCAGCAAAGAACGACAGTAAGACAACCAAAAGTAGCAACTACTCCAGGAGCTCAAGTAATACCAAACAGAATAACATGAAATACATCTTAAACTCAAAAAAGAATACCAAAAAGAATAACATGAAATACACTAAAATAGATTAACACTTCATTACTGGCCAAATCCCCTAGAATATATATATATATATATATATATATATTATAATATATATATATATATATATATAACCTAAACACCACACTGGGTCCTATAAATGAGAAATTCTAACTTGCGCGCAGGTGCATGGGCGCGCCAAAAAATAGAAAAAAAAATTATGTGTGTTTCTTAAAAAATTTTCAAAATAAAATTTGTAGGTTTTAATGAGATTTATAACTTTAATTTTAAATTTTTTTTCAAAAATATTTATAAATAGATATTTTGGATTCCAAAATGCAGATTTGAAGTGAATTTTTAAAAAATCCATTAAATTTTGGAGCGCAAAACACCTAATTAGAATTTTTTTTAAAAAAAGAAAATTCAACGTTAAAGTTATTGATCTAAGAATATGATAGTATTGGGAGTTTGCATTCCTGTTGAAGATAGAATTAAAAAAAAAAAAAAAAAACATGAGATAGAAATAAGAATTTTTCTTATCGATCCAAACAAATTACATATAAGCCATATAAATTGTGAAATATCACAGTGTAGCTTAGATATAGACGTTTAGATCTCCCCAAGAAAAAAAAAACTAAGGTTATGCTTTACCATTATGATACTTACAAACATATAACCCAAATGTCTAAAAAACATTGATAGATTATTGTAGGAGGAAGAGTGGAAAGGGAGCTCCCTTCAGTCCAAGCAAGAACAGCATAGGATTCATCTTTATCTGCCGCATCATTCACTCATCTGCCAAGCACGGAAATCTCAATCGTTGGTTGCTCGGCATTTGGATGAATGAGTCGGCAGCTAATTCAATCCTACTGTCGTTCGTGAGTGGGCTGCAGGAAGCTCTCTTTAGTAACAAAATCTCACTGACATATACCAATTCAAACAAAAAATTAATCCCTCTATGATCATATGCATAACAGTCGATAAAGAACAGTAGCTATTTAATCGGCAAACGAAGGCTCTTCAGGGTTCTGCATGATTCTTGGTAGTTAACGAAGGAGATGGATGACTTGGAAATCGCGACTCCCTAATGAAGAAGATCTAGGAAGCTCAAAAGTCACTTACAGAAAAATAAAAGGAGAAGGAGATAACCACGAGACAATTATCCTTAGAACGACGAAGATGACTCTTAAATAACTAAAATATAACGTCAACGTCATGCAGTATATACATGATCTATGGGAACTATGTTTTTTTTTTTTTTTTTAATTAAAACCGTATGAAGGATTATATAGAAGGATTTTCCCATTCGGTATTATTAGAAAAAAAAATAAATATAAGCAAAAGATAAAATTATTATAGTGTAACTAGATGATTAAGTAAAAATATACAGTTATCATCTTTATATAAATTTTTTTAATATTTTAACTAAAAAATAACATATTAAAAAAATTAAATAATTTATTTATAAAATAATTATTTAATTTTTAATATATATGATTTTAATATTAACTATATATCTATCGAAACTTTTGCCGGTTTACGCATTAATTAGAACTAATGTGTTCATTTGGGGGTATTTATCTCTTTATATCAGCTAACAAGCAGAGGCATGTTTAATCCAACTTCAAGAGCTTCTAAACATCTGTACGCCATGCTTATCTTCGCTATAAAAACCAGAAAATACCTCTTTTTTCGTAGATGTTATGTGCTGTGCATGACAATACACCAACTGCATTGATTTGATTGCATACTTTTTTGGCTGAATATAAAGCCATGTATCGAATTTGGCATGCAGTGTGATTCCTCCTGTCTCTTGTTTAAACAAAGAAAGCTGGTAAAATTTTACATTCTGGCAGATTTGTCTCTAATTAATATAATTTTGTTGATTATTCTTATGATCGTTGTAATAGTTGGCATCATGATGCGTACTTATTAGCAGTACAAGAAAACTTTGAAAAATAGATTTTTCTACATTTACACAAAAAATCGCACAAAAAATTATATAACATACGTGACAATATTATTATTATATATTATAATAATTATAGTTATAATTTTGATAATTTATACAGATTACGAGATAAATTTATAGATAACGAGACGAATGTGTATTTTATTAAGAGTGAGTAGTTTATTACTCGAAAAAGTTGACAGGATAGCAACAGTGCAAGTCCGTCTGGTATTCATGAAGAAGAAGATGACTGACGTGGACTGATGTGTGTTCTATGATTCTGATCTGATCTTATTTTCAATGAGTTTAATACTTTAATTCAAACAAAGCCATATTTTGCTGATTAAATCATGCGAATTTACAGAGAACTCGTGTAATTCAGAGGTTAATGACATAAAGTGAACAGATTTAAACCGGCGTCAACAAAATGTCAGTAGTTGCTAACAAAAAACAATTAAACAAGTATAATTTCAGTCAAATTGAGAATAAAGATGATATTTCACTGTAGAGCTACAGCGATGATCAAGCAGTAGAGCACGGTCTCTTGCTCCCCACACATGGCTAGCAAGATTTGACAACCATTTTGTCTTTTTTTGCTGGTTGAAAACCAAAACCGCTTTGATCCTTCCGATCGAAGTTCGTCTCTGACCACTGTTAAGCAGCAAATTAAGCACGTAAATAAAGATCTGATAGATATTTCGAAAGAGATCAAGTTTAATTAATCAGAAAAGAAGAAAGACGTTAAATCAAATCAAAGATCAAATCAAAATCCGAAGATGCTGATGATGAATGCACCCGCCATTCCCTGCAACCCGTCATGTCCGATACGAAAAGCCAGATTGGCTGGCTTCAAAGATGGGGGGGAATTTATTTTGTTTAAATTATTTTAATTAAAAATTAAAAATTAAAACTAATTTTTATATATTTACAATAAGAAATCAAGTCGGATGCCAACATGGCTCACGCTGGCAATTAAAAAAATGTGGCAAACTTAAAAAGATTGGATCTTAAAGTCGCAAGTCAAAGTGGCACCTTTAAGTCAGCCACTCTTCTAAAACTAATTACACTTAAATTTTTTTTTGTTGAGGATGTTAAAAATTATTAAGAAAATATTAAAAGTTATTTGTAAATATATTACTGTATTATTTTTTATTCAAAAAATATCAAAAATTAATATAAAAATATCAAAAATTTATTAAAAAATATTAAAATACAGAATATTGGATGTGTGTCAAATGTGTCAAAATATATTCATAAGTGTTATAAATATATTAAAAATATCAAAAAACTTAAAATGTAAAAAGAAATTCAAAATTTTTAATAATATTAAAATAATATGTAAAAACTTCAGTACAATTATTAGTATTATTGTTCTTATGGACTAGAGTAAAAATAGATTAAAATGTTAAAATAATTTTTGAAAGAACTTAAATAATATTACGATAATAGGTAAAGAGTTCAGTGCAATTATCGGTATTATTGTCCTCATGGACACGTGATGCCACATTTTTCTAAATGCAGTGTGACGAGGACAATGTGAGTCAATGTCCAGTCCCATCCGAACGGACGCGGCTCCCCTGATTCGGCCGAATTAGAAATCATCGAACATCGGTCAATTCGAAAAAATAAAGATTTCAAAATTTCGTATAAAATTTTCGTCAATTTATTTGATCTATTTATAAATATTTTTAAAAAAAAATTTAAATAAAAAATTATAAATTTTGATGATATTTATAATTTTATAGTTGAAAATTTTTCAAAAAAATACCAAAAAATATACCGAAATAATGATCAAAATTTTGAATTATCATTTCGATATATTTTTAACATTTTTTCGAAAAATCATCAATTATAAAGTTATAGTTTTCATCAAAATTATAATTTTTTATTCAATTTTTTTTTAAAAAAATACTTAAAAATAAGTCAAACAAATCGACAAAAATTTTATACAAAATTTTAAAATCTGTATTTTTTTGGATTGACCGATCTCAGCTGTCCATTTTTCTGATGCTGAGGCATCAGGGAGAGCCACATCCCATCCGAACGGGTGCTCTTTGTTGGCGTCCTTCTGACGCGTCACGGCTCAAATTTACTTATTCACCTCTGATTTATTTACTATTTTTACTTTATCACCTGCAATTAAATAAATCAAAGTGACCAAATCTTTTATTTTCTTTGCTAAAATTGATGTTAAGACATTTAAATGTTATCGGCATAATTCTGAACTTTAAAAAAAAAACTTGGATAGCGTTATTCTTAAATTTGTCATTTATATACACCCTTTAAGCTGCTGATGAGCATTCCTTATATGATAGCAAGTCAGCATCCAGGCAGCATAAAAATGGCTAAGTCTGTAACCATGTAATATTAGTGATGGCCACATCATCAACAATTAGTAGCTAATTCATTTTAAAATTCGCTTCAAATCTAATTTATATATATATATATATATATATATATATATATATATATATATATATATATATATATATAACACAATTTAATATCACTAATATTTCACACAATTCTTTAAATAATTTTTATATATATTATGTGATATTTTTTCTTGATCTAATACTATTTACCGAATAAAATATAATATTTTAATAAATATAAGTATTAATTTATATAATTAAAAATAAAAAATATATTAAGTATGATCTCACTGACCATCTGCTTGTAGTTCCAGGCAAAACAATCTTTGTTCCGTATCAATAGTGTAATGTACTCTTCTCTTTCCTCAGGAGCTCATTCCTTGCTGAGGTATGTGGGCTCTGGATTTTCTTCAGTGCCCAAAAAACTTCTAGCTGGTCAATCGTGGACTTGGTTTGGTAGTACCCTCATCCAACTTTTCTGGTGCAGGCATAAACTGAACTGATTTTTTTTTTATATATTATATTTAATAAATATAAGTATCAATTTATATATTTAAAAATAAAAAACTATAAAAAAAATATTTTTAACTGATGTTGGTCGGTGTCAGGCTCCTTTATTGGCATGCAGCATTTTGTTCTATTCTTGCGCATCGGATTTTAACTCCCAGGGCACGTGATAATGGTTTAGAATCTTATTAAACACAATGTATATTATTACGCTGCGTATGCTTTCACGGAAAATTTTATAATATTTCGTGTGTAAATTTTGAAACTTATACTATATTCATTAAAATTTATATTTAAAAATATTTTTAAAAAAAAATTTCAACTACAAAATTATTCAGAAAAATTAATTATATTTTTATAGTGTAAATTATTTTAAAAAAAATTAAATACCATATCAAATAAATCGATAAGAAATTATAGACAAATAAATTAATTTTACACTATATTATGATATTTTATAAAAATAATTTGAACAACAAAATTATGTATTTTATTTTTCTGAACAATTTTATAGTTGAATTTTCTTTTAAATTTTTTTTTTAAATATAAGTTTTAATATATGTGAGTAAGTTTCGAAATTTACGTCCGGAGCATTATAAACTCCTCCTTCACGGTGGGAGTTGTAATTCGGGAATTAACATTCACTACGTACAGAGACCAGAGACAAAGAATTTCCATAAGATGCCAGGCTTCAAAGAAAAGAACCAAGTATTTAATAACTTATGAAAGGCAACAGTGAGATTCAAAGTTGTAGACGGACGAAGAGCTTTTCATGAAGAGTGCTGCTGTTCATCAGGGGCCCGCGGATGGCCCCGATTACATCAGGGCCGTCAGGGACCGCTGATAAATGGCTTTTTCCTTTCATGAACTAGATGCTTCTTCACAGAAATTTTGTATTTGTTTAGTCGAGAATATTTCTTGAGTAAAGTTATAGTCCTGTAAAATATATTTAATTCAAATTTTCTTGAAAAACATCAAAATAATATTTTAAATAAAATTTAATATACAGTAATATTACACAAGACACTTTAAGGTGCCCTTGCACAAAGAAATGTGATGTGTGCTCATGCATTAGAATTAGAATTATTCGTGTGTATTAGTTTTGCACTCGTACGGTGCATAGATAATAATCATAAATATTAATACTAATAATCTTAATTTCTTATCATTTTTATATATTTTGATATTTGTCGTATTAAAGTTTAGAGAATTGAATTATCAGCCTCTGCATTGTTTCAATTTTATAAATAGTTTCTCATTTTAAATTCACTCCAAAATACATATTTAGATATATATTTTTTAAAAAAAACTGTGAATGCAAAATTGTATCATATCAACAACTATTTTTTTTTATCAAAATTTTTTAAAAAATATTTCTAAATAAATAATTAAAAAAAATACTTTAAAAATTTTAGCGGTTATATACTAATACATTAAGAATTTAGAGCCTTAAATACTAATACATTCATATCTTTTTTCTTATTCAAAACTTTTCCAAAAATACTTCTTTATTAGTTTAAAACCTTCTAACACTAATTTTAAAAAAATGATTGATTTATAAAATGTTTGAAATGAATAACTGATATTTCCAATTTTTTAAAAGGTGGGACCGTTATGGCATTTTTCCTTTTCCGTTTGTATTACCTAAAAAAACCTTTCAAAGGTTTAAGAATTATTATGACGGGATGATTCCATGGTACACTGAAAATTGGAAGACAGAGAATCCATTCTTTCGCTTTGCTTTTGCTAGAAAGCTCCACTGAAAATAACTTTGCGGCTACAAATGCGTCCCCTGCCGCCATCCAACGGTCGAGATATACAATTATAATATGATGGACAGATCCACTGCACAGCTAGTACTTAAATCAACCTCTATATATTCCTCGCATTCGTATTGTCTTCCACATCGTGGCTTTTCGTTGTTACCATAGTAAGAAGATAAGTTGGTTTAGATAGGAAGCTCATGGCGGAGCTCCTTTCGATCCAAACCAAGAGGTGGAGAGGGAGCTTCCGCCTGCTGGTTCATGGACACCTCTTTGGTGCAACATTAATGGCGGAGATTGCATGTGCACCATAAGTGGCGTGCATGTCCTAGGAGACGATAAACCCATCTCTTTCTCGTGCTTGGGTTGAAGAGAGCTCCTCGATATCGATCCATCAACCTATTTAATGCGTTAACTTCGTTTACTTAAGTTTTGCATGTTAGTAAATATGCATACGGATTATGCTCTAGTTGATAAACCTAATGCGTTAGCCTAGACCATCTCCATCAATGGGAAGCCTTCGATTTTAACAGATCAAGAACACCAATTTGATGATGCGTGAAGCCTTGGATGGTATTTCTCAACTCAATATCTGGCAATAAAAGAAACCTGAATGTGTGCATATACTTATATAAGATTTTTCATCCATGGTTTTATTCAGTGAGGTCATGCTTATATTTTTTCTCCTTCTGCTGCAGGGTCTGATTAAAGAATAGCCATATACCAGCTCGTCGGAATACAGAGGCGGATACAGGTTTGCAGCCAAGAAAGCTGAGCGGCAGTGTCGGAGTAGGATTTCTTTGGTCCGAGCAATTGTAACCTCTTTAAGCCACCAGATGATGAGCGCAAGGAATTAAGGTCAGACAAAACGAGAGGGAGTGTTGGTGGTTTTAGCTTCGGTAGGAATTGATGTGGAAGAAGAAACTGGAAAAGATAGGGAACAGGAACGACTATGGAGAGGCATTGGAAAATGTATGAGTAGGGATCAGCAAGATGTATCTTCTGCAACAACGATGAGGACTCAACCTGCAGCATTGAGATTCCGCCTTAAGAGTTCTGTAGGGAAGATATAAAGCAGTCAGATTAAAACTGTAATCTTTAAGCTAGGGAGCAGCCAAGGTTCCGGGTTTGAATTATATAAACGGAAACGATGACATATGCTTTTGAGTTTGTAATTAAAAGATTAGAGCTCAGCCATCAATAAAATGTGGAGTGATAATATTCGTAATTTATTTGTTACGATAGTCGTACAAAAATAAACGAACAAAAATTTTCATGATAATTTTTAAAATAAATTGTAATATTTAAAACTGCATGCAGTAATCATGTTTTGAAAAATATAATGTAGGTTCAACATGTTTCTTCAAATAAATATAAATCAATAAAAAATGATCACGGGTGCTTGTTACAACTTACAAGTGCAGTTATTTATTTATATTAAAACAGGGCATTCTTGTTAGTGAGTACTACAAGACAGCCATAATTAGAGAGGTCAGCTGACCGCGGGCCACCCGCAATCACGGGCTGCGGGCTGGCCCGCACTTCATAGAATGCAGGCCGGGCTGGCCCGCCCCGCAAGTAGCGGGGCGGTGGCTCGGCTCGGCGGGCCGGCCTGCTAAGGAAAAAATTTGAACACAAAAAATAAATAAAATAATAATTTTTATTTATATATTAACGTAATTATTACAATTAAAATTAAAAAATTAAAAATTTATTTAATTTTCTGCTTCTTCCGCCAATTCATCGTCATCTAATGTTTCTCCTTGATCTTTTCTAGCGGCGTCAATCCAGTCTTTCATACATACGTAAATTTCTAGTGTTGTTGAGCTAAGACGGTGCCTTCTATCGCTCAGCACGCGAGCACTTGCACTAAAACATGATTCTGATGCAACGGTCGATACTGGCGAGGTTAGTATATCCCGCGCTATAGCCTGCAATATTGGTTGATGACTGAAGTTTTTCCACCATTCCAAAATATCCAATTTCTTCTTTTCATGGCTGAGTGACAACATTTTGATTGGCAAGATGTCCTGCATAATAATAAATGATATCAAGTTTTCTTAACTTCCTGCTAGAAAGAAAATTAATGAGTATGCTAGGAAAAAAGTAGTACTCTGCATCTCATTTTAAACAAAAACACAGAATTACTGCTGATAAACGCAGGAAAAGGAAAAAAAAAAAAAAACAAATGAAATTGTTTTCCTTCTGATAAACATCTGCGACATTTGCAATGATAGTTTACGGAACATGAAGCTAAATGTTGACATGAGGTATTGATTTTTTGTATGACAATATACATTGAATTGTAAAAATATA
This sequence comes from Xerophyta viscosa, assembly GCA_002076135.1. Taxonomy (NCBI): domain Eukaryota; kingdom Viridiplantae; phylum Streptophyta; class Magnoliopsida; order Pandanales; family Velloziaceae; genus Xerophyta; species Xerophyta viscosa. Next base: position 2,865,676 of record MJHO01000007.1, on the reverse strand, counting down.
TAATTTATGTAGAAGAAACAAGTTCTGCTCAGACTTTACGGATAGCGTGAAGATATGCAAACCCCTACGAAATTTAAAGAGCCTTTACAACAGATGAAAGGCAAAGTAGAGGCATCGTTGAAATATTAAGTGTTTCTTTCTCAATGCGCCTAAAAATATTGCACTTAGTCCCCCTTTTGACGGAAAAAAAAAATAGAAAATGATCGAGCGCGTACTCGACCGATCTACTAAGTGTTCGAAGACGAGATTGGTTAAGAAAAGTCAGCAGGAGACACACGCGATTTTAACGTGGAAACCCTCGGTTAAAGCCGAGGTAAAACCACGGGTCGTACGCGACCACGAGAAAAGAAACACTAATCGGAGAAAGGGATTACAAAGGATCCGAGCTTATCGAGTAGCTCGGATTATTTCACTCAGTCTCTCCTGAATACAATGAAAAGCCAACCCTTGACCCATTAGCGATGGGTCTTATTTATACCATTCATCAAACGATTGAGAGAGAAGAATCCGGATTGTTGAGATCCGATTTGCGCGGTCAACGTCTTCCGGGAGCACGCCGCGTGTCATCCCCTCAACAGTAGGACGAACGAGTCTTCCGCTGCCCGCAACTGACGTGTCAGGACGTCGGTGCAGTAGTTCGCCACCGACGTCGAACCCTTGCCACGTGTCCATGCGCACAACCTCCTATATCAGAAAAAATATTGCACCTGGCACAGCAACTTCAAGTTGCATGTAAGTTCTGGGCATCAGGATTTGCGGCACTTGACCAATACTCTTTTACAAGCTCCCTAAACAAAGAACCTTCTGTTCTCATCAGCTTTGTTGGCTCATCATACTCCATCAATCTCCCTGTAGCAATTAGTTAGATTATAGTTTTCAAGACAATTGATGGTTGTTTCTCTTGGCACTCATTTATTGCATCTTAAATGTTAGTGCACCTTGATGTCAAAAGAAATCAAAAGCCCTGTTCAGATCTGAATTGTACCTAATGCTATCTATTTACTGTTTTCCAATTGTAAAGCAATGACTTTTGAGGTTTTAGAAAAATACATACGGAAAATTATAAATAATTTCCGATTTTTCTGAAAAGTTATTTTTTAACCCCTCCGTTTTTTAAATTCAATAATAAATTCTTTATTTTAAGATTACTTATTTTTTTAACTATTATGTTCTTTAAATGGACATTAATAACTTTACAAATAAAACTATTAATATATTTGTTTATAATTAAGCTTTTTAAAGCCTCCGACGGTGGTACTATTAACGCAACTCCTCTCTCGATCTCTCAGCTGAGATTGTTCCCGCCGATATCGTCCCCGCTACGATCATCCCCCACACGAATCTCTCCGCCATGATCGTTCCCGTCAAGATCGTCCTCACCACGATTGTCCCTGCAAATATCGTGCCTGCCACGATCTTCTCCGCCAAGATCGTCCCCGCCACGATAGTCTTCGCCACGATCTCTCAGCCACGATCGTCCTCGCTTTTGCCAATAGTGGTGACATCCCGATAGCGAGATGGCAACGATAATCGGCGCCGCCGCGCTGGAGGTTTGGAAGGTTTTGAAAATTTTAAAGAGAATTTATTAATGACTTAATTAATATGGGTATTAGTGTCCATTTAAAGGATAAAAGGGTAAAAAAATAAGATAATTTTAAAATTAAAGGATTATTATTTAGTTTAAAAAATGAATGGATTAAAAAATAATTTTTTAGAAGAATATGGAGTTATCCATAATTTTTGGAAAAAAGAAAGCAAAAGTGAGCCTAACTGAGACCAAGGCATAAAAGATGAAGAACTTGAACTCACCATCACTGATAGCAAGCACCATCGTGCAGTCCATCACCGTTGGGATTCTATGAGCAACTGTGATTACCGTGGAGTCAGCAAATTCTGCTCTAATAGTCTTCTGAAGGATCGCATCTGTAGCGTTATCTATCGAAGCTGTAGCCTCATCAAGAACCAGAATATGACTCCTCCTTAGCAAAGCACGACCTAAACACAACAACTGCCTCTGGCCCATGCTCCAGTTAGATCCATCTTCTACAACTGCATTAAAATGTGACTCTCATATTTAGTGTAATTAAGTATTTAATAAACTAGACATTTGCATGTGTTGATAGTGTATAACAGAGATTGTCCATACTTAATGAATCCAGGCCATGATCTTTCTCTTGAACAACATCTCTGAGCTGGCATTTATCAAGAACCTTCGAACATGAATAAGAAAAATCGTAAGAACTGAACATAAATAACAGAGATGATTTCTGGAGAATGTCTTTGCGTTGAAAGTAAAACGAAATAGACACGATCTAAAACAAGAAATAAAAGACCTGCTGTTCTGGTGAGTATATATTACCTCCCAAATCTCATGATCAGTGCGGTGGCCCAAAGGGTCCAAGTTGTATCTGACAGAACCATGGAACAGAGTTGGGTCTTGCGGAATGATTCCTAATCGAGACCTCAGATCATGGAGACCAATCGTGCTGATGTCCATACCATCGATTATGATTTTGCCACCAGCTGGATCTACCAACCGAAACAACGCCCCTATAAGGGTCGTCTTTCCACTTCCTGTACGGCCAACTATACCGATCTTATGACCACCTTCAAAAGTGCAGCTGATTCCTCGGAGCACAAGAGGTGTATCTGGCCTATACCTAATCTGCATGATTGTGTAGATTTTGTAATTTAAAATCCTTATATATGAAGAAAATTTCAAACGATCTAAAGAGAGATACCTTCAGGTGTTGGATCTCAACTCTACCGATGGAGGGCCAACTGGGGTCAGGTCGGTTGCTATGGATGACTTCTGGAGCTTCACTTGGAATGTGCATATATTGATTTAGCCTTTCAACAGAGATGATATTGTTTGCAAGTGTGCATTGATTTTGGATTGAGAAGACGAGGGAAATGTTTAATGATAGACCATATGATAGTGCCAACCCAACAGATCCTGCACTTACCCAAATGACAAAATACAGCTTAGAGAACCAGCGGACCCAATATTTCAAACACACAAAACAGGGGCTGCTAGCAGCAGCAAAGGATTTATCAAAAAATTTCCAATCCGTATAGTAAAAAAATATTGCCATAAAATTATTTTTAAAATTCACTTCAAATCCGTTAAATTTTGAAACTCCAAAACGCATGAAAAGAATATCCCGAAAATCATGGCAAAAAAAAGGAAAAATGATGGTTGATGTTTGGGCAACATACCAGAGCTGAAAGATCCTTGAGGCAGCAGGGTCATTACAAGGGCTGATGAAGACAGAACAATAGCACTCATAATTTCCAATCTTTGGATCAACCACTCGCTTACTGCAAAGTTGTGAAAGAAGGGACTGGAATTCTTGTCTATGAGCTCCAAGTTCTTAGAGAAGAACCTATCTTCCTCCTCAAATGCTCTAATCGTCATTGCTCCAGCTACAGATTCAGCTAAATGATTTGTTACTACAGACCTTGTTGTCCCATTTATCCTCATTAGCTCCTTTGCTGCAGCTAGATAGTATCGCTACGAATACACGTAGATAATTTAGATCATATAAATTTGCCAAAAAAATACTAAAAAGGAATGTCCATTGTTCAGCAAAAATGCACACCTGCAACTGAAAAGTAAGACAGACAACAGGAAATGCGATAAATATGACTTCCCAGGTTACAACAGCCAGAACGCCGAGATTGCTGTATGCATTCAAGGTTGCGCTGACGCCGAGGATCATGATAAAGGGCAAATCAACATCTACAATGCTTAGATCAGAGGAAACCTGCATTAGAATGAGGATTAATTACGTGTACATCTCAAACTTACACTTATACGAAGTATAGGATATAAATCTCACCCGACTAAGCATTCTTCCGAGAGGAGTTGAATCAAAGAAAGACATCGGTGCTCGGAAGATTGAGTTAAGCAGCTGAGAGAATATAGATTTTGATGCCTCCATGCCAAGAACAACTATAAACATAGATCTTGTAAACAAGAAGATTGATGTACTTAACCCAATTGCTAGGTAAACCACTATTAATTTCAATTTGCTGACATCAGGGTCTTCAACTTTAGCAGCCATCCATGAGTTTTGGGAAATCTGCCCAGCTATAAATATCACATGCGACAGAACTGAAAGTGAAGCGTATAGGATGCCCTTGTTTTGGTTCAGGTACAGAAAGTAGGGTTTGAAACCAGTATCGCCTCTCTCCCTCTCTTCTTTCTTTATCAATTGTTCTAGAGCTAATTCTTTAGGAAGCTGGTTTTGTTTAGAGTTATTCACGTCAAGGATTTCAGTGTTGGTCTTATTCTTTTCACGTGAAACACTTCTTGTGAGCTTTTGAGGACCCACTGTATCTTTATGGGCATTCACAAGATCCTGAAACTCTTTGCTGGAATCTATTAGCTCCTTGTAGGAAGCAGCACGGATAACTTCCCCATCCGACATCAGCTGTATGCAGTATAAAAAGTATTATAACTAATTAAATTCTAATATACACTTCTGAAGAAGACAATACCACTGCTTTTGCTTCGATGAAAGTTAAAACTAAAAATCAATGATTATACAAATAAATATACAAATATTCTTTCATTCGCAATAGTCATTTATCAAGCACATTAGCCATCTTTGACAGCTTTGTTTTGATAGTCAGAACATTAACCATATTTGCATCTGAACTTACCAAAATAGAGTTAAACGCAGGAAGGAAATCAACTTGATGGGTGACCAATATGACTGTCTTCGCAGATAGAGCTCCCAAGACATACTCCTGCACAACATTCAAGTCAAGCACAGCAAATATAGCACAATACAGAGAATGTGCAGAAAAAAAAATTTAGAAATTACATTGAATAGGCTAGTAGCTGTATGGGCATCGACAGCACTGAAAGGATCATCTAGGAGATATACGTCTGCATCTTGATACAGCGCACGAGCAAGCTGTACGCGTTGCTTTTGACCGCCGCTTAGATTTACTCCTCTTTCTCCTATCTCAGTAAGATCTCCGAAGGGAAGCATCTCAATATCCTTCACCAACGAGCACCTCTCTAGCGTCGCCTGGTACTTTTTGTTGTCCATAGGACAACCAAATAGGATATTATCTCGTAGTGATCCTGTCTGGATCCATGCAGTCTGAGATACATATGCAGTTCTCCCACAAACATGAATCTGTAATCTCATGAGCAAAGATGTTACTACAGGAATATCATGTATGTTTTAAAAGTTCTGTATTTGTACATTACTGAGAATTAATGCTTGCTACCTCTAAAATTGAACTATAAAAAAAATTGTAGAAGTGAGGTGGGCATGATCTTCAATGTTCAAATGCATGGCTAGTCCTGTCATTTGAAACATTAGTGATTTTTCCACCTCACATTACATATGTCCTTCTTAGAGTAGAAATTAGAGATTCCTTGCATTTTGAATTTCAGATTTCTGTGAACTTAGTATAAAAAAGGAGATGATCGAGCGACAAACTTACCGTTCCCTTTGTACATGGGATTTCTCCAAGGATTGCACCAAGAAAAGTTGATTTTCCTGAGCCTACCTCACCGCATACTGCTACCTTATCGCCAGCTCTGACTTTCAAATTTATGTTCTTCAGATTAGGTTTTGAAGAATTCCCATTCCATGAAAAACTTGCTTTATCGAAAGCTATTTGATACGCACTGGCCCCATCAATTTTTCTAACATTTTCATTTTGCAGCTCTGGTGCTTCAAGAAACCTCACTATTCGTGTGAATGCAACATTTGCTTGAATCACAGCGGAAATTACATCAGGTATGGCTCTGATCGGATCTTGAAAGAGACGTAACGTCGCAACAAAGGTGAACACATTAGAAGCATAAAGAGGAATATGAAGCAGATAGCATGCCGAAAAAGTAGCGGCAGATACCAATACAGGCGATGACCAAAAAATAAAGCTATTGTAAGCTCTCAACCGCTGGAATGCCGACAACCACTCACATTCAACTGTTCTTAGACCTTCAATAACCTTCTTGAAATGTATCTCCCATGCATAAAGTTTTAACACTTTCATACTCACCAGGGCCTCTGTCATAGCCTTCAGCCTCGAATCCTGAGCTCCCATGAGCTTTGATTGATACTTATGTTGTAGCTTTGCTACTGGAACATTAACTAGCACTGTTAGTACTATTACTACCATGGTTGCTAAGGTAGCAGGACCGACGGCACTGACAAGAATTATCAAAGCAAGTAAAAGCTGGAGGATCGTTGTCCATGTCTGATGAAACCAATAAGGGAACTCCCCTATCCTATATGCGTCTACATTTACGTAGTTCATAATCTCCCCAGAAGAGTGCATTAGTTTAGCCGCATTTGACAGTCTCAATTGTTTTTTATAAATAGCAGCTGATAATATAGACTTCACTTTTACTCCTAGCAATCTGGATCGGAAATACCACTGCCTCTGCGAAAGAGATTCTATAAATTTTGTTACGAACAATGCTAGGGCTAGTGCATACCCTTCGTATCTAAAAGCGGCATCTCCCGATGCCACTTTTATGAAAGCATTAAGGATAACAGGGCCCGAGGAGAGGGTGAGTATCTTCAGCAAAGCAAACAAACCAGTGAGTAGAATTTCTGAGCGATAGCACGAAACAATTGCCCAGAGAAAAGATGGATTTGCATCTGGCTTGATTTTCTTCTGCTTACACAGTTGTTCTAGAAACAAAGAGTGACAAAATTCTGCACTGTCTACCTCACTGAGCCGGGGTATATCCTTTTCTTCCAACGGTTTATGGTAACCTTTCTTTAACAACAAATTTAACCACCAAAATGACATTCTACTGAAAACTCCAGCACTAGAATATGGAGTCACTAAGCTATTAACATCAATTGTAGGTTCTTCAGCTTTGCTATTCAAAGGCGCATAGAGCGAGCTGCTCGTCGGCTGATGTTGTGCTTCTTTTGAATCTTTAAATGCACAAACAAGTAGTAAAATGGCTCCTGGTAAAGAGAGTATATCTAAAATAAGCTTGAGAGAGATTCTGTTCGCTACGATGATGTCTAAAAGAGCGAATATGCAAATAAATCCGTTGAGCAAGCAGGCAGCCACTGACCATATCTTTGAAAAGATAATACCAAACCGCCTAGCCGTTATCCACAGAATCACAACAAAAAGTATAAATGTAAAACCATGAGTAAATTGTACGATTAAAAGATCCGGCGAATATGAACCACTGTTTCTATCCACCAACATCCACAAGGCGGAGCCCAAGTAGACCAACCCCAGACATCCGTTGAATGCTGCAGAGCATACTTGTAAGGCTGAGGAGAAATTAAATCCTTGATTGAATATAGAATGTCTAGAACACAATTTGATTAAGAGATTTACGAAGAACGTAAATATGAGAACAGCATCAATGGAGATGGCTGAGACATGAATTTTGTATGTCGATGAAGATAAGATTACAGCATGGCCACAGGTGTGTCCAACATGGCACTCCCGAAAGGAACCTCCAGAGAAGGCCTTCTGTAAACCTGGTTTTAGTTACATGTTTCTTCATCATTCAAGAATTACCGAATTCCAAATTCATCAAAATATATCGAGCAAAAAAGATGTGTTTTGAGTACCTGTTAGGATGATTGCTGTAGTGTCACTCACCATGCTTCTCTGCAAATCTATCAGTTGCAATCCCAAGACTGTCTTTCCAAACTATAATCGTATATAAAAGTCAACTCAATACAATAAAAATCAGACAACTTACACTCACAAAAAGTCCATATTTGATATTTTAACAGGGGCCCTGACTTGATTAAAAAAAAGAGTAAAATTAAGGAAAAAAACACTTTAAATGTGCTTTTTTGAGAAGCAGAATTTATGAATGCAAAGCTTCTAAACTATAAGCAGTTTTTCTCTTTTTTTTTTCTTTTTTTTTTGTTTTTTGGAGAAGAAAAATACAGTTTTATGTACTCCGAAGAAATCCGCATATATTTGCAACTCTACAAAATGATTAAAAAGAATATACAAGCAAAATAATTGTTGATGATTAATAGTTCCATCGTAGGTGCCATACATTCAAAATCCTTGCACTCGAAATATTTTTGCAGACAGTTTTATTCAAACAAAAAAAAAAAAAAAAACTGTAACAAAAAGAAAAGACTAACGAGAAACGATTTTGATCATCATACCTTTTCAAATGCTTTTCAATAAGAAGATAAAAGAAAGTTTATAAGACTGAGATTGCATGTTTCTTCCAACCACAGGCTGATAGAAAATGGAAGCACAACAGACAAACATAAACAAGTAAATAAATATAGTATTATCACGTGTATCATACAACGCATATTATATCATGGACCACGTCGATCCCCCTCTTTTTTTCCGTATTTGTTTTTTTAGGGACAGAAGCCAGGCTCCAATTAATGAATAAAAGATAATAACAGCAGCAAATGGAAGGGATCTGAAACTTACTTTTTACAATATATGTGGTTCCTGTTCAGAGAGAATATAGCAATTAGCAATTGTCTTGGCATTTGGCCACCTTGCCTAAAAAAAATTACTTAGAACTATCTTGAATTTTTACTTAGGCAATTAGCAAAGCCTATCTAGAAGAATTATAGCAAATTTTCTTAATCCTTATATTATCTTAAGTTATTTAAGTCTCAAATAGGAATACTTTAGAGATTTCATCTTAACAGTAGGTTTGGTTTCATTATAGCCATTAGGCCTTTGCTCTCAATAAATAGGCTTACACGCCCTCCGCCCGCCCCCCAACAATCGTCCACCGATTAGTGTCACAATGATAATCTTAAAAAATTGGGGCTTTGGAGTCAAAGCTTGCTATAACTTCATCATAAATTATATAGCATTGTAAACACAAAAAATAGGGTAAATAAGGCATATGATTAACGTGAGACATTGATTAAAGCTAAAATCTTCTTATATATAGAAATCAATCACAATACGTCTATCATAGAAAAATATGGTTATAAATCAAAACGTACTAGATGTGTGTGTGGTCTCAGTTCACACTCAGTAGTGTTGATATGGAGACAGTAGATATTCAATTCTTAATTATCACTAAAGCGAGCTTATGACACATAACTAATATTCATTTCACCACTTTGCTTCATTCAAAAAACTTATAAAAAAAACATGAGTAAAACTGAGGCAAACACTTATCCACCGGAGCACACAAAATAACTAATACAAATAAAAATAAAAATTATAATATTTCAATACCCTTCCCTGCCTTTCTCCGTACGGTTGTTATTTAATAAGGATAATTGTAAATCAGCAACTGTTCTCACATAGTGGATGATGATATTCCTTGATTGTCAATTTAAGGTTTGATTTGTTAAAGGTTGGGTAAACCAATTGATTTCAAGTAAAAAGAGCTTTCATTTGAACCAATTAGACTTTTTAATTGTTATTTTCTTATCGATTGTTCATTGCTGAGAAAATAATTTGTTGCTACGATCAACGGTCACAAAACTTTCATTACAGATTATATACAGGCATCAAATCGAGCTTCTTGCATGCATGCACCAACTGTTAGCATCGTGTTATTTAAAATTGGACGGTGCTTGACTACACGGAAAGACGTGCAGAAAATATCATAAAATTCTATAAAAAATGCGTTTTTTCTTCACGTGATACGTGTTTTTCCGTCTGTGCTATGAAATATTTTTCTTTATAATTTTCTCCAAATATCTCGTAAAAGGTAACACGAATTTTTGGAATGTCTTAATCCAAAAATTAAAATTCCTCCGTTGGTAAAAATATGAGATAATGTCACCCGTAGGTTTATCTTTACGATGATCGTAAAAAATAGGTCGACTGCAGACAAAATTTTTATATAATAAATTTTTAAAAAATAATTATCTCTAAACTTTTTTTTAGCATATTATTTTATATTTTTTAAAAAAATTTTAATAATAAAATTATAGATCACATTAAAATTTATAATTTTTTAATAAATACTTAAAATAGTTCAAATAAATTGATATAAGTTTTATGTAAAATTTCGTAAAATATGTTGAGCTTGATGGACACCGAGATCAATCCGTCTTTTGCATCTCCTGCCGCGCCCCAGATCGCCCCAGATCCCCCGGTTGCTCTGACAAATCCGGCTTCTGCATCTCCTGCCGTGCCCGAGATCCCCGGATTGCTCTGACAGACGACTTTTTTTAAAATACAATTTTTTTAAAAATAGATATTAGTCTATAAGAATATGTAGGTCATTTTTGTTTTAAATAAAAAGACAAAGTCTCTTATACGGCAAATGCCGGCTTATTTAACCGTACATAATTTTTTAACCATAATTATAGGATAATGTTCAGGTAATAAAATTTCAGATATACATCGTTCCTTAGCACACCGTTATATACATGTACATTTTTATCATAATTAGGAATGGCAATAGGTCGGATCGAACTGAAGTTTGGACGAAGACCGAAGATCTATCATTCATAAAGGATATTTCGAGAATTCGAATCTCAATAATATTTGGTTGGAAGAATTTACTGTCTACTAATCAACATCCGATCGAGATGTAGAAGAAAAATCGAACTCGACGGTCAAAACCAACAAAAATATATATGAAGGTTTTATAGACAGTAGGTTAAAGATTCTTTATCATTTCAGGATATTAGGATGTAAAAAATAACTATAGAAAATGCGATTAAGAATATATTATAAATGAATAGAGTAGATAAAAAGTTGGTATAGCTGCTCTAAACGAAAGACATGACCGACGCCGCTAATTTATGGTATGAACATATTGTCTGCCGTGGTTTCCTGCCCTTGCTCTATACTCCAACTAGTATTTAACCCGTGCTAAGCACGGGGCTATACAATTTTTTTTTTAAAAAAAAAAATTTAATGTTATATTTCTTAAAAAAGAAGTTATTTGAATATTTGATCTTAATAAAAAATTGTATAATTAACGAATAACTCTGTAAATTTTATTCTATACGCATGTTAAGAAATTGAAAAATTAATATAAAAAGGAATAGAACTCTTGAAGCAAATTCCCAAAAGGCATAGAACTCTGTACTAATATGTTGGTTGAAGTATGGATTAGTTGTAATATGCATTAAAAGGTAGGGCGATTATTGTTGGAGTTAACTGAGCGGATAATTATAAGATGGGGAATATGAATCAGTAGTTCGCATAAAAGGAGAAGATGAATAGTCTGTATTATGGCTTAGTTATTTTGGCATATTAAAATAATTTCAAAAGACATTTAAAATAAATGTTTAAAGTTGTTAAATATTTAACACGTGGCACACAAGTAAGAGCTCGAGAGCGCCATGTGGCGTAAACACGGTTTATCTTTACTTTATTTATATCATTTTAGAGATACTCAAAAAAATACATACATATAGTTTTTTTTTTTAAAAAAAAATTAATAATAAAATTATAAATTTGAATAAAATCTATAATTTCCGTATTAAAAATTTTCAAACATTGCTTGTAACTAGGTATTCTTGGGTTCTAAATTATTAACGTGTTTAAAATAGTTTTTAAAATCCGTTAAATTGTAAAAATTTTAGTGTACAAAAATATCTATTTAAAATATTTTTTAATATTTTTTAATATAAAATGATAAATATCACCTAAATTTATAATTTTAATGTTAAAAAAAATTTCAAAAAATTTGTGTAGATATTTTATGAGGTGTTAGGGTACGGAGGGGGCCAAAAAACCAGGGCAGATAATTTATGGTATGTTCGTGAAAACCATGATATCAAAATAGAACTCTCTCCTGCCAAAAAAAAAAAAGAAAATGGACGCGAAGTTAACCCAAAACTAAATATAACATTATTTTTGAGACGTCTGTATCAAACCATGACCCAAAATCACCGTCGTTGCTACATTCCATCGTCATCCTATAGCCGTCGACATAATAACTGCAGCCCTTGCTGCCGCCGGTAGTAGTCCCATTGTTGCCTCCTTCGCCGTCGTTGTTGTCATTGATAATGCCACTCCCGTCGCGGATTCCATAAATTAGGCTCAGAACAAAAAGTAAGTTTTCATTATTTCTAATTATTATTCTGCTAATTGCCCTTTGTTAATAGAGATAATTGCATGTCAGCCTCCAAAATTTACGTTTTATATTTCAGCATCTAAAAACGTATTTTCGCGCTGATGTGGCAACGCTTGCGCACCGCCACGTCCCGAAATTTTGCATTTTTAGATGTTAAAATGTGCGACTGTTACTTTAGGTGGCTGATATGCAGTTATCCTTTGTTAATAAGGATACAAATTTATTACAACTAGCTACTTCATCATACGTAGGTTAGCTAGTATGACCGTGCCCCAATGTTTCTTCCTTCAGACCAAAGTCAGTCAGCCCTTTTTAGTTCTTAGGTCTGGTCTCTGGCTATCCAATTGCTCGTCGGAGAGCCACGGTGCCGGGGCTAGTTTAGCGCACAACCAATATATGTGAAGTATGAATAGTAGAGATGTCAATTTATCTCGAAACCTACCAGAAAATCTGATTTTTCGTTCCGAAATAGTCGGGTTCAGGGATGGGAATTCTCCACAGAGGTCGGAGATGGGGATTAAAACAAATTCTTTGTTGCAATTGAAGCCGAGAATGTATATTTATACCAATATCATATATATAATTTGTATCGGGATTTTAAATATCTAATTTGTAATATATATTAAAAAAAATAGGGAATTTGGATTTCCGCCCCCGGGGATGGGGAAGGAATTCCCCTCCCCATCGGGAATGGGGATAGGAACTGAGGATGGAGACGAAATTCAGGTCAGGATCAGAAAATAACCTCCCGTCCAGTCCCTATCCCGTTGATATCCCTAATGAGTGGTGACGCCTTTACGATAATGTTCAATCGGGTTTAAGTACTAGCACATCGCTAGCCTGGTTCGAAGCTGACTGTTGAGTGTGGTTGAATATTATGAATCCTAGGGATATGAATGTGAGTAATCACACATCAATAATGATAAGAGATATTGGCATGTGGTAGATATAGCTCCTGGTTCTCCCCCCTAACTATAATAACAATTTATTTTCAGGAGCCATATGCTCAGCACAGCAGTGTGATAAAAAGCATTGTGATCCGACCTTCTATACACATAGAAGTTATTTTTTTAGAAAAAAATTAACATTAAAGTTGTAAATTTTAATAAGATTTATAAATTTGATATTCAAAAAATACTTCTAAATAAATATTTTTGGGACTTCAAAATTTAACAAATTTAAAAATAGTTTTCAAATCCATTAAGTTGTGGAGTCTCATGGAAAAACTTTGAATATGAAAAGTTTAGATTCCATCAAAATTTCTAATTTTTATGTTAAGATATTTTTTCTAAAAAAAATTTAACTCATTTTACGTGTGTAGGGGTCATTTGTATGGTATTACCATACCTGGTATGCAAACAACCCCATAAGATCAAAATTGGTGATAAAAATCTATTTGGGAGTTCTCTTATTAAGATATCTAATTTTTTATTGTCAATTCAGCATTCAAATACTTTTTTTTTTTTTTTTTTTTTTTTTGCATTACTCGAGCAGTCTGAAGAGGTTAACATACTCAAGAGCCTTTTGTTTTTTTTTTTTTTTTATTTTTTTTTTTGAGGAAATGCGATACTTTAATTAAACAACATTAACCGTACAACAGCTTTAATTGGTGTGGAGATAAAAAGTTAGAAAAAGATAGCAAAACGAGCGTACAAGCAACGCATGTTTTCTTTTAAGCCGAGTAAATGCTGACCCAACACAAAGCTTCACGGTGGTGGTAACATTTATATTTGGTGCGAATAGTTGACAATGGAATATAATCTTTTAGTGCAATATATTGTAAAGGTTTTACCTGCACTTTGAAGGCGCAAAAGCTCCAATTTTATCCTCATATTTTGATTCTTGACCTGAAAATTTCATCATCATTTTGACGTATCAGTTATTGTAACAACACATGGTTTAGACTAAGCTCCAAAGAAGAGCTTTGGTCCTTATAGATCTAAATAGAAATGGTGTGAGACAAAATAATTTCATGCTATCAGATTAAGGTAAAAAATTGACTTAAAGTCTAGAATGCCACTTTGTGACTAACACGGATCCATTCCTTTTTGGTGGCCGGAGTGTTAGACTAGCTACAAAGTTAACACTCTGACCTTGTGTGGGACAGTTTTACTATGTTTACGTATCCGTGAGCTTGTGAGCCGTAAAACGATAGACCCTTAGAGTTTTATTGGGACTTAAAAGTCGTAAAATGGTACATCCAAGGGATCTCACATCCGACTGGGAGTTCTTAGAATTGTTCCGGCTTGTCCTACCGCCAGAACGTTGTATTTTAAAATGGGAGGAGTGTAACGACCCACGTTTTGGACTAAGACCCACAATAGAGCCCTAGATTATGGCAAATTCTGCTCTGAGCGCCCGCTTACCATCATTTAATTTGGTGCACGGGAGCGTTAAAAAAAGAAAAAGAAAAATATTTACGATTATTTTTTGAAAAAAAATTTAACATAAAAATTGTAGATCTCATCGAGATTTTTAACTTTTATGTCGAAAGTTTTTTCAAAAAATATTTCTAAATAGTATTTTGAGATTCCAAAGATTAACGAGTTTGAAATGAAATTTAAAAATATTTTAATACCCGTAAATTTTTGGAATCCCAAAACATCAATTTATAAATATTTTTTGAAAAAACTTTCGACATGATAGTGTGCGGACGTACAAGGCAGAATTTGCCCTAGACTATAGAGGTCCAAATAGGATAGTGTGGAAAAAATTAATCACATACTATAAAATTAAGGCAAGATATTGCCATAATAAATCTAGAGGCAACTTAGCTATTAACACCGATCCACCCTCTTTCAGACCAGAATTGGGTTAATTACGATTCAGCCCCCCCCTTTCAAAACTTGTTTTTATTCAGCCCCCCATGTTTGTTGAATTCACTTTAAGCCCTTCTCTCGTATTTCGTGTCATTCTATTTTGACCACTGTATTAATATTTTTTGGAGAAAATTTTAACATAAACATTATAGATCTCATAAAGACTTACAACTTTCATATTCAACATTTTTTCAAAACATATTTATAAGTAGGTGTTTTGATACTCCGAAATGTTAACGGATTTTGGATCTGACCCGTTAATCTGCTAAATTTTCAAAATTCCAAAACACTTATTTAGAAGCATTTGTTAGAAAAATATTGAATATAAAAGTTATAGATCTCATTAATATCTATAACTTTTATTTTGAATGTTTTTTCAAAAAATATTAATATAGTGGTCAAAACGAAATAACACAATTTTTGAGGAGGGGCCTAAATGGAACGTGTGATTCTTCGGGGGCTGAAAAGGAAGAGTTTTGGGACTCTAGGGGCTGTCCGCGAATTGCCCCTTCAGAATTTAAGTCTGTAGGGGTTGTCGGAGTATGGGCCAATTATAGGTCAGACAAGTGCGTGACGTTACAGTTATTTCTTGGTATAATGAGGTAACATCTTCCTCACATGTTTCCTTTCTTTTCTTTTTCTTTAAAAAAATCAATTAGGAATATCTTGTCTTCATTTTTTATATAATATTTCTTTTGTAGCTTGTATGATTTTTCACGGATATAGAACGCAAAGAGCTAATGCCTTCTGATATTAGATTGAAATTATTTAACGAGCTAAGCTCTCCTTGTATACATTCGTGCACACTGTTACGGATGTAAAATATGAGCTACCTCGGCTCCATTTCACATCTTTAACAAGTTTATTTATCGCATTATTCTTAGGTTTATCACATTATTGCTTTAGAATTGACAATCTGGAAGCCATGTTGATAAAGACAGATGAATCACTTTCTTCTAGGAGAAAAAAGGAGTCACAGAACAAGGTTTCATCTGTCAGCCATTAATGGATAGAACAAGGTTTCATCTGTCAACCATTAATGTCACAGAAGCACCTGATGTTGATAAGATTAAATATCCTTGGCTCATCAGGAAGTTTTTTTTTTTTTTTTTTTTTAAATATTTGAATACAAAAAATATAAAAACACAAAAAAAAAATTATTTTTCATTTTTTTTCAAAAAATAATTATATAAAGATTGAGATTATTCCAAAGTTGACTATAATTGTATGTGAATAAAGTCAGGTAAATTTTTTATAATAGGTTTTACGAATCGACGATCTGCTCTATTCATATTAATCTACTAACTGTAAAACATATAAACAATAAAAATTATTAATTTTGAGTGTAATTTGAGAAGGCATTGGATGGTTCTAAACTTTACAAAAAATGAATTGTGGTGAATATGCCAAAAACATGTGATTTGTGACTCCATTTGAAAAATCAGACAGCGGATGTTAATCACATAAAAATTTATCCATTAGACCAATTTTTATGGAATTTTAACATTTGGATGATATATTTTTAAGCTTTTCATGATATGCCACTACTTTTTATTAATTTGGAATCATCCAATATACCATCAAAACAAAATGAAATCTAATAAGTTTTATTAATAAGAGAGAGAGAGAGAGAGAGAGCATTGGATGGTTCCAATTAACAAATAAATAGACGGGGTAGAATATATAATTGCCTAAAAATATGATCTGTAACTCCATCTAAAATACCAAACGATGTTAATTATATAAAATTTGATTTAGTAGATAAGTTTTTATGTATTTGATATTTAGATGTTTTTATGTAACTCCGTTTAGAAATTTTTCAGAGTTTACCGTGTTTTTATGTATCTCCTTCTATTTGCACGTAAACACGGTAAACTCTGAAAAATTTCTAAACGATCAACTCTGGAATGATAAAAAAAAGACCCTCCAAAAGATCAAACGGTTTAATATCATAGATAAGATCGATGACGCAGACAAGGAAGAAAAAATTGGTGCGTCGCTTTCTGTTTGCGAACTGCATTAACTTCGTTCCCTTTCACCTAAATTCGTGGTATGTTGTTTATCATCATCACCAACAAGATAATATTATACTAAGGGTTGATGGTAGAGGGCTTTTGTAGTTTGGACTATTTTGGTGCAAAGATAGGGAGGATCACTAGCTCCTATCTACATAATATAAGTTTTTAATCGCCACCTTGCCGTAAGTTCTACGTTGAATTTGATTACAAAATAGTTAGAAATGAATGTCTTTCTGAAAATTTACATGTTCTTTCCTAAGTTCTAAAAGATGGAATCAGAAACAAGCAGGTTACCCCCTAAAACAAATCATAATCGGCTAAGTTTATCAATTAAAACGACAAACACGCACATAAAAAAAGCCTATATATTGATACGTAACTTTTTACAAACTGCATAACATAACCTAAGACCCAACTAAACACATGATTATGGTGGATCTAAAGCTTAATTTGCAATTAAAAGGTGTATATATTGGCTATGAAGCCATATATCTTATTATCATTGTTCAACTAGGATAACATAAGCTTTAGAACGATCCACCGATGTGGAGGCCACGGACGCTTGGCGGGAGGCCATATTCGGCGACGAGGCAACGGAGCTTCCAGTCAGGCAACTGCGCTTCGCGTTCGGTGGTGCTCCCCACAAAGCTGGCTGCCGCCGGGTTGAAGAACACGGATGCCCGCTCCCTCCCGCGCTGATGCCGTGTTTGGGCGGCGCCGATGGAGGTCGCCGCCGGCTGGGCTGGCCCCTGCGGTGCTGATCCCATGTTGCTCATTTTCTAGCTCGACTTTTTTTTTAAAATTATCTGAAGCTGTATAGGGCTCTATTTATTGTTTATTTGTTGGGCTTAAGATGTAGAGTGCTTGGATGAGACTTTTATAGGTGAAGTCAATGGAAAGTTGAGTCATAGCGTATGAAAGAAATTATTGTACACATTCGGTGCACTACATTATCCATATATCAAATATATCCACAATATTATTTTAAAAAACTTTTAATATAAAAATTATGGATCTTAGTAAGATATACAATTTTTACGTAAATTTTTTTTTCAAAAAATAGTTTTAAATATATATTTTAAGCTAAATAAGTTTAACATCAAAAAATATTTTTAAATTTGTGATAATTTTGTGGTTTAAAAATAGCCATTTAAAATTATTTTTAAAAAAATTTATATAAAATTTATATATTTTATTAATATCTATAATTTTTATATTAAATTTTTTTTATAAAATATTTATAGATGCTCTCATGACAACGCTTGATGATGCGTCATTTAATTCCTTGTAGATGGACACAAGCATTTTGCGCCGTTGCAGCGGCCATTGAAATTTTTTTCTATATTTGTATAATTAAAAATAATATTATATTAAAAATGTTATTAACATTTGAAAATTTTTGAAGAAATGATATTAAGTTGAAAAATAGATAAAATAATTATCATTAAAAGAGACACACATATTCAAATATGATATACATAGTTGTACGGCCTTATGTTAAAATTAAATAACTACACCTATCAAACGGTATTAAATTTTAAAAAAGAAAAAGAAAACTAAAATGTGGCATGTACTCTATGATAATTAGGAAGACAAGATTCACCTAATATGCATAATTGTACTATCTAATTATAATATTAAAATTTTTAAAAAAACATTATTTAATTTATATAGTAATATACATATATATATATTTATTTATGTATGTATGTATTTAATTTAAAAAGAAAAAGAAAAAAAAATTCTCTACAATACATATTTCTCTTAATGTACTGTTAAAAAAAAAGTAATTTAATATATATATATATATATATATATATATATATATATATATATATATATATATATATATGTATTTATTTATTTATATTTATATATATTAAAACTTCAACAAGAAAATGAAAATGAAAAAAAAAAGTTACTATAATTAGAACAAAAGAATAGAAAAACAAAGTTACCGTTCATAATATTAAATTTTTTTAAAAATAGTTATATAATATAATATATATATATATATATATATATATATATATATATATATATATATATATATAAAAGAAAAAGAAAAAAAAATGAGTTACTGTTCACTTTACAATAACTCGTCCATTTCCTTTTTTATTTAATAATATATAATATATAATATAATATAATAATAGTATATAATATATAATATGTAATATATATAATATATAATATAATAATAATAATAAACAAATATGAAGAACACATACGAACACACGCGAACACTCACGAACACATATGACCACACACGAACACATACACACACATACGAACATACACGAACACATACGAATACTTATGCGGACATATATACGAACACATATAACACACGCAAACACACGCGAACTCATTCGAACAAATACGAACACATGAGAACACAGAACACACACGAACACCTACGGAGACACACGAACACACGCGAACGTATACGAACACACGCGAATACACACGAACACTTACACGGACGCAAATTTACATAACTTTCATGTTGAAATTTTTTTACAAAGATACTTTTAAATGAGAATTTAAGTGGTCTAAAATCTTTTTGAATTTAAAACAAAAACGGATTTACAACAAAATAAAATCGTTTTTCAGCGAGAAAAAACGTATAAAATATATATTTAAAAATAATATTTTAAAAAAAATTTAACAAAAAAATCTTAGAATATGATCAGATTTAGAACTTTCATTTGAAAAAATTTATTCAAAAAATAATTATAAATAAATATTTTTGGACTTCTGAAAACTTAACCATATCGAAACGAAATAATATCGTATTTTGATATACATAAAAACATAAAATAAATATCTAAATATACTTTTTGTTAAAAAATTTTAGCATGAAAATTATAGATTTTGATGAGATCTACGATTTTCGTATTGAAAATTTTTTGAAAAAATATTTCTAAATGAGTATTTTAGAGGTCTTAAATTTTAACGAATTTAAAAATATTAAAAAATACTTACCGTCCGTATATTATGCACAGGGGAGGATGTGAAGAATAACACTTTTTGCATTTAAAACCAAAGCTTTTTAAAAATTATATTTTAACTCGTCAAATTCGGACCTCCGAAATTCCTACTTAAATGCCTCTTATCGAAAAACTTTTAATACAAAATTTATAGACCTCATCGCGATCTACAAATATTTCTAAATGAGTATTTTAAAGATCCTAATAACGAATTTAAAAATATTAAAAATACTTACCGTCCGTACATTATGCACAGAGAAGGCTATGAAGAATAATACTTTTTACGTTTAAAACCAAAGTTTTTTTTAAAAAGTATGTTTTAATCCGTTAAAATTCGGATCTCTGAAACACCTACTTAAAGGCGTCTTATCGAAAAACTTTTAACACGAAAGTTATAGACCTCATCGCGATCTACGATTTTTATGTTGAATATTTTTTGAGAAGAGGCTTCTAAATAGATATTTTGGCTGGTGAAAAATCAAATTTTTACAGTTGATTGGCAATTACTGTTGATTCTACAGTTGCTATTTTGTCCACTTCCTTTTCGTTACAGTTACTATTTTGTCCACTTCCTCTCCGTTTTAGTATAATGTAATAGGACCCTATCGGGATCCGTACCCGAGGACATGTGAAGGTTAGGAGCTTGATTCAAGATTTAGCCCACCACATGGCTCATTAAAAACGACTAATCCGTACCGGAAGACATCTAGTCCGTACCAGCTACTAGACTCTTCTCAATTTCACCCCTAACCCAAATCATCTCTAATCAAGTTCATCTAATCGTTCGTCCCTAACACAACTCTCTAGTCAGGTCCATCTAACCGTACCGATGCAATGCACATTTGATGTGCTCATGACAACCCATGATGATGCGCCATGTAATTCCCTGTAGATGGATATAACACCCTGTCGGGATCCGTAGGACCGTAACAGAAGACATGTGAAGGTTAGCCGTTTAGCCCACCACATGGCTCATTAGCATATCCTTATATTTTATTTGCTGAATCACCCTTCACATGCTTAGCTTAGGATATATATATATATATATATATATATCTTAAGACTATAAAATAAACTATACCGCAATCTGCTTATTTTTACAAAACAGTTAAAACAGATAAATTTACGAATGGCATCATCTCATATTTCATCAATCGAAAAATTATAATCTTTTGATCTGTACATATTCAAAAGTCCGTGTTATCCATCACGGAATATAAAAGGTTAAATTTTTCACACTTTTACGGATAGTTCTTACGATATTGGAATATGATATCTCCACTTCATAATGCAGAAGTTCTAACCATCTGTCCTAAATGTCATTTGCTATATTTGGTGTCCTATAAAAAGGTAGAATAATTAGTCTTCAAAATCATTAGGGAAGATAATTCTAGCTTTCCCTCGGTTCACCACCCTAATGCATATTCACCATTTGGTGCTAAATCAAGCACCGATCTCGAGACCATGAGACTACTGGAGGAGGTCACGCTGAGCCAACCAGATTGCGTTGGTGTCATCAAGGACCTTTGATGAAACAGTCCTCTTTCACAAGTGGTGGTGGACGTAGTAAAAACTTTATTAATTCGTAAATTAAAAATATAAATTTAAAAATATTTTTATAATAAAAATTATATTTTTTTTATAAGATTTATAATTTTTTATTATAAAATTTTTTTAAAGATATTTTGAAATAGATATTTTGGTTTTAATGTTTAACGTGTTCGAAACGAATTTTAAATTGTTTCTAAATTCGTTAAAATTAAAATTCTAAAATATTTATTTAGAAATATTGTTTGAAAAAATATGTAACGTATTATCAAAATATATAACTTTTATAGTAAAATTTTATAAAATGCTCTTAAAATTATTATTATTTTTTAACCACCATAAAGAATGATAGACAAATATTATTCTTCATAAATGGAACACAAAACGTATTGAACAGATGATGCGATTTATTAACGTCTGCCGATCATTATCCCTTTGCTTAAAGCAGAGATGAAATGATAGCTTCTTATGGACGCTAGAAATGATTGGCTGATGCCGATAAGAAATAATGGAATTGCTTGCTTGAAGCGGACATACAATATTTACATTAAGCAACCAAGTCTACAGTAACAGTATGATCAATATATATATATATATATATATGGAAAATGGTGTTATTGAATCCACAAGTAGAAATATAGCGTGGATACACTGAGTTGTAAGTATATACGCATATAGCAAAGAAGTTCTAATCATCAAAACATTGATTAGAAGTCAGTGGATTCAGAGAAGAAGTGTCACTCGAGAAGCGCTATCCCTAAAGAAAGAAATATAATGTACTAAGCTTGCATCAAAAGAAACCAACCAAAATGATATGTATATGTATCCATAGCTGGATAATAATAATACATGAGTATTTTCATACATATATAGCATCATACATGTATTGCATCGAGCAGTACTTGCAGTGATCGAGCTGCTGCTCATCAACTTCATACGAACTGCATAAACATTGACTAGATCCAACCAGAGACATACATAATCAGTTGAAATGAAACTGTATATCTAATTATAGGGCACAAGCCTTTCACAGAAGGCATATTATATATTTATCTTATAATGCATCGATCTCCGGTAACATATTATTCAGAAACAGCCACCGATATGGAGGCCACGGACGTTAAGCGGGAGGCCGTACTCGTTTGCGAGGATGTGGAGCTTCCATTCAGGCAACGACGCTTCGCGCTCGGTGCTGCTCCGTCCGGTGGCGCCGGCGGAGTGGAAGAACACGGATGACCGCTCCCTCACGCGCTGATGCTTTGGTTGGACGGTCCCGATGGTGGTTGCCGCCGCCTGAGCTGGCCCCTGCGCTGCAGATCCCATGTTGCTCATATTTTAGCTCAGCTTTCTTTATTATCTAGAAGCGGCTCTATCTATCTGCCCTGTGCATTGGTTGAGGCTTTATAGGTGAAGTTGCTGAAGAGGTGGGGCATAGCACTTAAGAGTATCGACAATATTAATAAAAATATCATTAAATGCAAATAAATGATAATAAGGATGTCCATTGAATAATGACATTTTCTTTTTAAAGTATACTTATATTCATGGAAATTGATGATTTTTCATGATGTGATATCATTTAATGGATGAAAGTGATGAAGATACGGGAATATAAATTTTATTTTTTTTAAAAAAAAGAAGATACGGGAGTATAATAGGCAAGAGATTCCGGCTTGATAAGTAACAACAACAACCAATGTAGAACGTGTTAAGTGAGCATCTTAACTTTATAAATAAGTTAAACTTTAGTACGGTGGACTTCTTTTTTTAAAGAACAAAATAATAAGACCGGCCGATCCATTTGGTTAAATCCTACATGGCGCAAACGTCATATGTTACTTTTCTATTTGTACGAAGGTGTCTTTTTTTTCATTATAGAGAGGATAAAAAAGGTTTCGATCGAACAACTACAAAACTAGGTCCGTCCCATTTGTACGAAGGTGTGTTTTTTTCGTTTAATGGATAAGATCTCCATATATTACCCATAAAAAAAAAAGCGCTAGCTTAGATTATTAAACCTAGATTGGTATAATGAATTCGCGTTCTCAACTATTTTGGCTACCAAATGCTTTAAATATTAAAGATTAAAGGGTAACATATAACCATGATTTATTTAACAGTAGATGAATAACGAAGCAATTTTTCACTCGAACTAGAGAAATATGTAAGGTTATAATAGTATATGAGGACTCCATGATGGTCGATTAAAATGGATTCATGCCCCGAGCTAAAGACGAAAGTCATCATAATATCGAATACGTCCAGTGGACTAGTATTTATAATCCATGGCCAATAAAAAAGACAGGGAGGATGACTAGATGCAATGATTACAATGTTAGACATGTCATCCAACAATTATTCTCAAAAGAAACAGACATATATATATATATATATATATAGAGAGAGAGAGAGAGAGAGAGAGAGAGAGAGAGCCAACAAAAAAAGGGCCCTCTTTTTTTTGGGGTGGAGGGTTATGGCATTAACTTATTAATTGAACGATCTGATTTACCTCCTAGAAAATTAAATCTTGAACGTCTTGACTAGGCGTGCAGAATATAGATTTCCATGGGCTTCAACCATCGGATGAGCACACCGACCCCGCATCAACCAATCATTCTCGTCGAGAAATGATCCACAAAAGTCTGTTCATAAACTCTCTACTTTCGCCGCGTTCGTAATAATAAATAAACTTTTTCGCTGACACCAACTCATGTTCTCCAAAACTGATAGTTCTAGTCATCGGTCTAGATAGTTTCGAAAGTTCTTATCATCTTCTATAAGATATACAAAGAAAAACTTCTATATATCTTTACAAATACACTTTCAGAATTAATTTGAATTCGGAACGTTCATATCGCGAAGCAAAAACTTTACCATCCGTCCTGAATATCTTATATTATAAGAACTTTAACTGTTTCTCTGGTAGCTTATTCAAGTAATGTTGATTCTAGAAACGATTGGTTGATGCTGATAAGAAATCATGTTGCTTTTATGAAGGGAGATGAAGTATTTACACGAAGCAACCAAGCCACAGTAAGAATAATGACGAAACAGTAAATTTTCTTACAAGTGTAGTGGATTTGATTATGTTTGTGAATAAGTATCCATTTACCATATAAAGAAACAAACTGCTAGGAAATTTGGACGATATATGTATTATTGAATTAAGTGTGCAGTATATAAAGCCCAGTACCAGTTTGGGTAATAATTATATTATATTATGTAATAATTATTTTATAAATAAAATTTAATCTAAATATAATATATATATATATATATAACACTTTCATTTAATGCCACTTTTCAAATAATTTTATATATTGTACGTAATATTTTTCTTGCTCTAATAATATATGACAAATAAATATATATTTAATACAAATATTATATATTATGATGTATATATCACTATCATTTAATGCCATTTTTCAAATAATTTTATATATGGTATGTAATATTTTTTTTTTCTAATAATATATGACAAATAAAAATAATTATTAATTTATATAAATTATAATATTGAAAATATAAAAATTTAAATTTTTTAGTATCATTATTATATATATGATAATGTATAATTTATGGGTACAAAAACTTGTTCGTCCCTTTCTGTTGTTCGTCCTTATATAGGAGCAGTTGCAGTACTGAATAGCCATTTTTAGTGTGATCTTCTGCTCTGCTTACTGTGGTATCTGCAGCGTCATTTGGATCGTCAAAATCTATATATATTTTGGGTTTTGCTCTGCACCCTAAATAAATTATAATTATATATACTGATGTGGCACAATTAAGACTATATATCACGATGGATATATCTGTAATTTTATTTTTTACGGATTATGGGATATATGTGGTGAAAATTGATTGTGTGTAGTTTGTTGGATAGTTTGTTTGGATAAATAATTTTTTTCATATATTTTTTGCCACATTCACCAAACAAGACGACAATCAAAAGTTGACCCACTTTCAGTGGGGCTTTACTACGTTAATATTTGCGCTTTTGGACATGAAACAAATACATTTTTTATGGTCAAACACGTAAAAGACCTGATACAAGTGGGATAATCATAAGCTCGTCGATGGCGTTTCATTTTGTCTACGAGTTAAAAATGGACGGCAGTGATCGGACGCTCCAAAGGCCACTTTAACACTCCGTTTGGAATAAAAAAATTAAATGGGAACGAAAGAAAATTAAAAAAAAAATAATAAAAAAAAATGGTGAGAATATTTTTCATCCTATTTATTTGAAGATGGAATGAAAGAAAATGGTGAGAATGTTTTTCTTCTATTCTGTTTGGATAATAGAAGAAAAAAAAATCGTAAGAAAATTATTAATATTTATTAAAAGTAAATATTAATTACAAAAATAAATTAGTTAATATTATAAATATTTTTTAATAAAATATTTTTTTTCTTTTTCCTCCCTCTTTTCTTTTTATTTCATTTTCTCATTTAAATCGGTGAGAAAGAATTTTGATGGAATCAATAGAATTAATTTTTTTCAATTTTTTTTCCTCCCATTTTTATCCCCTCCCAATTACTAAAATTTTTTTCCCCTCCCTTTCTTTCTACTGCATTTCTTTTCTACCCTTTTCTCACTTTCCAAACATAGCCTAAAAAGGACTCGGCGAGTAGACTTGATTATAGTGTATGAAGAAGCCATAGACAGCGAAAGCCCACTGACAAGGGACCTTACCTTCATGTCTACGGATCATGGCCCAACATTCCTTCCAACATTTGCAAGCCACGTCAATCTATCGGCTCTTCCTATCGCTGACGTAAGCCCTAAGCGCTATACGATCGTCTCCTCCAATTGCTAAAGACCATCGTTACATCGGCTTTCCTTCGATTAAAAATACAAAAAAGAGTCTAATTTTAATCTCAAATAATCAACCATGCGGCCAATGTTCTCGTAATTAGTAGAAATATGAGCAAGTAAACATTCTTGCTTGGTTAGGTTTTTTTTAACTACTTTAGTTAAACCCTTTGCTTTGCTATTTGAATTTATCACTACTATAATTAAACTTATATATACTTTATTTTTCATATTTTATTGTAGTAGGCCCATTAATCTCACTCAAACAATATCATGTCAACAAGTGAACTATTAAGTGAATTACGTACTGATTATGTAGTTAAATGGATAAATATACGGGGTAATACAGCGCGCTGCACTAATCTTATATGATAGGCTCAATTATAGCAATGGCTTGGTTCGCTTTTGAGCCCGGAGTGTCTAGGATGTAAAATCATATTATCTTATACGTAAAAATCTTGGATTCAATCTTTCGCAAATGCCATTGTCAATTGTATGAAAAGTACGCTACGAAGTTGACACAATTTTGGAAACTGTTACAATATAAAGACTATAATTTTCCATTGGGTGAAATGCGGACCTTGTCATTTATACAATTATCTAGTATAGCGTCAATACAAAAATAAAAAATAAAAATTCTAAATAAAATTTATAATAGGCCAAATCTTAAAAAAATAAAAAATCATCTATTTCAACCATGTTGTTGCTTATGTGACAATACTACGCATTGTCATGTCAGAAAAATAGACGTTGAAATAAAATCTCAGAATTTATAAGCGGCTGATTTAAAATGATTTACTATTTCAGGACTTTTTTTATTATTAACGCAAATGAAAAATCGATGTACACAATCGTTTCATATATATATATATATATATATATATATATATATAATAAAACCAACTTGGCTCGCTTCATTCATCAGCTGGCAGGACGCATAAATTATCCAGCACGTCAGGCTTCAGCAGCCTCACCTATTGACTATCTGGCAGCGTGTAACAATCTTCCACGTGTCTACATGCCATATGGCAATACCTCCGCGGCTCCGCCTTGCCAATGCCTCTACGCGCCGGGAGGCGGCTTCCTTGTTGCAGATGCGACAGGGGAGCCGCTTCCGCGGAGCTGAGTTGTGTGGCGTGAGCTGGCGCGGAATGGGCTGAAAGGATATTATTTGGGTCCCACGCACCCAACGCCCGCTGCTCAGGACCGGCCACCAACCATGTCAGCACTCTGCACGAACATAACTTTTGGACCACGCACATACCATCTTATCGTACATGTGTGTGCACGAAAAGGCATCTTCCTGTTGGGGTGTTATGAGCCGTACGATGTTTTGATATAGCGCGCATGATAAACGGCTGAATAAAAAGGCGACAATGAAGCGTAAAAGTGCTTACTTCCTACTGGACGGCTTAGATTGTAAGTGGATAAGTAATAACTGATTGATTGGTGGTGTGTCTTTTTTTCCCAAAAGAAAAAAAATTATTTATTTCCAACAAACTATCCAATAAACTACACATAATTAATCTCTACCATACACGCACCTCGTGATCCGTACAATTCTTTTATGATCCGTAAAAAATATTAAAATTATAGATATATTCATCGTGATGTGTGGTCCTGATTGTACCACATCAGTATGTATAATTTTTTGTGTGATTTTTTAGAGATGCATAGTAAAGTCCTTTGCAAAAATAGTATCTCCCTCGGTGTTTCTTTTTATTTTTTGTCGAAAAATCTGCAAATAAGTTTTTTTTCTCAAAAAGCTAAATAAGTATTTTTGAAGCAAAGCCCTTTGCAGAAATAGTATATCCCTCGGTGTTCCTTTTGATTTTTTGTCGAAAAATCTGTCAAATAAGTTTTTTTTTCTCAAAAAGCTAAATAAGTATTTTTGAAATATTTTTATTAAAAAAATATTTTATATACTCTACTACTATTGTATTCAAAAAAAAAAAATTTAAAAATTCTAAATAAATATTTTAAACTTTCAAAAATTTTATACAAGAAAAACTTTAAAACCTCAAAACATATTTAAAATTTTTGTAAATCAAACATATTATAAAATATTTTTTAAAAAAATTAATTTTTTTTAAATATTTATATTAATTTAGTAATTATCAGAAAAAAATAAAGACAGATACAACATGATTCTTTTTTTTTCCATGCACCGAGCTGCTAAACTCCATAATTAGGAGATTAAAAAAAAGTGAGATATCGAGCATACGATAGTTAGCTTCTTCTTTTTGGCACTGTTCACTGGTTAAGCAGGCTAAAAGAATCTCTACTTTGATTTGTACATGCGATTTTCATTCATCAGTGGTGGTCTGAGTGGATTCTACAAATCACATAATGGGATAGACTTTTTATTTCTGATTCGTGATGAATAAGCCCATAATAATACACTAACCCCTGCTTTGAGCTAGCTGATTAGCTCGTTTCGTTTGCTTTTGTTGTTCCAAGGTTTGGTCTTCCTTTTGTTACAAATAAGTGTCTTATTTATACTATTACTTCTTTCATCTCAAAATTACAAAATCTTGAAATACAGAAACTATAGATGTCAAAAAAAAATTATATTAATTCTTTTAAAAAATATTTCTAAATATATGTTTAAGGCTCCAAAAGTGTGTTAGCATATTAGTTTTGGAACAAGTTAAAAATTTAAAATTTCGAAATATTTTTTTTTAAAAAATTGAAATATAAAAAATTATAGATCACATTTAATATTTAAATTTTCTCAAAAAAATATTTATATAATAATAGAAATATTTTTGATACAAGGAAGTAAGAGCTAAAAAAAGGAAATTAATATTATTTTTAATATAATTTTTACTTTCTATTGTTGCTTATAAAAAACTACTAGAAATTAACAAAAATTAATGTTGTTAAATAATTAATTATGTTTATTAATAACTATTACTTTAATATAATTGAGCTTATATAGTATTATTATTATTACAATTTATGTTACAATATCAAATATTATAAGTTTATTACAAATATTAGTAAAAACAAAAATTATAAAACTTTAATTATAGTTTTTAAAAGTTTTAATATATATTAATAACTTTTTTAAAAAGTTAATTAAAGAATTGCTATTAAAAAATAATATTATTATTATAAAATCTCATTGTTATTAACAAATAATAATACAAATAATAAATATCAATATTTTTATTAAAATTAACACTATCTTTAAGCTATATTTATTCTTTCAAATCAATCTTTAATATGCGTCTATCCCATTATACATTTAAGTAAATAAAAAAGTTGTACTCACTTTTTCTATATTTTACACTTTCGACTTTTCCTTTTTCTATTTGACTTTCTTTCGACACTTTTTTAACTTTTTCCAAATAAACGAACCTTAAAAAATTAATTCTTGCAGAAATCTTCTAACTGAACTGCGAATTATGCAAAAAGCTTCATTTACTTTCTAAGACGGTCATCGTGCCTCGCTGGCACGGACGTGAAAATGAGTTGTAATTCTCTTTTTAAACCCCACCGCACTCGACCACGTCAACCCGCTCTTCTTAGCTGGCCAAACTTTTGCGGGTCCCTGATTACTCATTCCTTCTTATCACGACACGTGTCTTTTTCGTCCAACTGAACTACCCGATTCACTCTCTACATCACTACCAACAACTACGCAACGACCGCCAATAAAAGCTTCACACGTTATAGTGTATAAAAAATGGTGGCGAGTGGAGGTCGCATAAGAGCTTATCTATACACTCGTGATCAGGTCTGGTATACGAACGCGTGTTCGTCTGACGTGGCAGCCGTCTTGGCGACCCGCTCGCTCTCCTCCTCCTCCTCTCTCTCTCTCTCTCTCATTTTGCCTAGCTAAACTCGCGTTTTATATGCTAATGGCATAACAAAGTTGAGTTTTCGGTTGACTTATCACTAGTTTTTCCTGCCCCTTTGAAGAATTCTTAGTCGCTAGCTGGCGGTAGCGGTCGCGAACTCGAGGGGCGCGGAGCCAGAGATTTTTCGAAGGATTTCCCGTGGATAAAAACAAGGTAACTCTGAGTTTTAGACTTCGCGCTCTCAGTTTCTAGGAAAATCTTCTTCTGTTTAATTTGAATGCTGTTATGATTTTGACTTCTTCATTTCGTCGTCGTTATTCAATTTTATAGATAATGTGCGCAAGACCATATTGATCTGTCGGTAATTATATGTTTTGTATAGTTTCGGCTATTAGCATTTTATGTCCCAATTTCTATACTTTGAGAGACAGAGATAAAGGATCATATGGACTCGATTTACGAAAGAAGTACGTGAAGAAAATTTGCTTTTTCGTGGAGGGTGTTTAGGTAAATTTATGATTTTGTTCCCTCCCGTGGTGGTAATGTTGATGTTCCGAGTCTGTACGCCTCCTTGTGCACTAAAAGACGGATCCGTCCTTGTTTTCATACGAAGCCACTTATGATATTAGTAAATTCTTGATGAGCAACCGTTCTTAGTAAATTTGTATTTACGAGCTAGAAAAAAGTTGTCAATTATAGGGGGGATGAGAAGTCTTTACGAAGCCTACTATAATTAGTTTCATCAGTAGTTGATGAATGATGTGCTTGCCTGATGGGGCCATAGATGTTTGGATTTTATGAAAAACCCTCTGCAAAATTTAAATTCTTGGAACTCACTTTTGGACGTAAGATTGGTTGATATGGTACAAAGAACAGCTCCTTATTTTACAAATTTATGTTGGAGATTGTGTGGTGTGTTCTTAAACATTGTGTTTACGCAGAAGTGATCCTTTGTTGTCTCTTCATATTTGGATCCTTTTTGGTTTGCACATACAAAGAGATCAAAGAGTTGGTCAAGCATTGTTATTTTGATGGATAAGCTGTTTGGATCAAATGAACTGAAATAGTTTGTGTTAGGTTCATCATAAGAGGTTCAAGTGATCTTTTTTGGTCCTCCATTCTTTTTCGAGCATCAACCCATCTCTGTGGTTTGTTTGTTTTTTTTTTTTAGCAGAAAAGTTGAGGTGGAGGAAAAGTCCACTACGGTTTCTTCATTCAGTTACTTAATTAATAAGCAAAGATATAAAGAGTATGAAATAAAACAATTCTATACAAGAAGAGTCCATATAGGATAAGAGTAACTCCCCATTTTAGAAAGAGTATAAGAAGAGTCCATGTCCTGTTTTATAGCATTTATAGTTCTGTATCTTCTTGTTGTATAAATGGATTGTTGCAGTTAAATTTGGGACCATTTTGTAGAACATGGCCCAGTCACAGCAAATTTTGTGACCCTTCTCATTGAAGTAGTGTGATTAGATTTCGTAGAACCTCTCGCTTAAGTGGAAAATTACTATCTTTTATCTTCTCCAAAGTTGGTAATAACAAAATCTAAAACTCTTTTTTTGCTTTGGAAATCGTAATATGCAAATTTAAATGTTAATTAGGCAACAGTTTGAGACGGAAGAGGCTTGCGATACTATTTCTACTTATGCTTTTATTCTCTCTGTGACTGTATAGTGAATGTGGAAAGGTTTATTGAGCAGGTTTTGATTGAGCCTAGCTTGCAATGGGAAAGAATGAAGCTGCAAGTCCCGAATCTGAGAAAGCATCATCTCCTGTACAGGTAGGTAAGAATATTTATTTCTAGGTTTCTGTAGCATCATTTGTTAGACATGTCAGTGGATTTTGGAAGGAAATATAAGAATGGAAGAAATCTGAGGTGACAAGAGGGAGCTCGCAGCAGTGCTGCATTATCCAATTGGACATTTTGTGAGGTTTAGTTTAATGAAAGGGCAGGTTTTATTAGTTTATTCATGTTTTTTGCAGGACGCACCCACTCTTCAAGCATTTCCGGATTGGGCAACTATGCAGGTTCTTTCTCATGCTTTCATTTGAGGATTTTTTTTTTTGTTATATATACTTATGGAAGGGCTATGTTCCTCCTTTAAACAGGCATATTATGGACCTGGTGTTGCACTTAAACCTCCTTACTTTAGCGCTGCTCATGCACCTCATTCTTATATGTGGCATCCTCAGGTACTTCAAGCAAAGCAATACCACATGATCGTTTCTTTATTTGCCTCTAGTTACACTTTGCAACCCCTTTCTACAACTTTCTAGGTCATGTAGTTTCTGTCCTCTGTATTTGAATAACTCCTCATTGTGTTGGTATACATTCATTTTGAGGGGATAACCAAAGAATCCTATTGTCTTTTCTAAGATTGAGATGAGTATGTTACAGAAGCAGACAATATTGAGTTTCTGAAAGGATAAACACAAAGCGTTATTGGCTGCAAATAAAATGATTCTTGATTTGAATTTTTGCATGCCATTTGACCAGTTCGTCCACTACATTTCTCTTAAAATAATGGGGTCGATTAACTATCGAGAACATTCTTGATAAACAAGTTCTGTATTTGAAAGAATTGTAAATACTAGGCCTGTTGAGCGTGTTAGGTATGAATTAAAGTGTAATAAGAGGAACTAGCTTACATTACAATCTCCAAGAAAAAAGTTTAAATGACACATGCATGCACTGATGAACGGTGTAGAAGAAGATATGATTGAGCTTGGTCAAGGAACTATATATATTTATATATTCAATTCTTGAAAGGATAATTAACGAATTTTTAATAAAAATCTCTAAGTTCCACCTTGTGCTGCAATTTCAGCCTTTGATGTCACCTTTTGGAGCACCTTGTGCTGCAATTTACCCGCATGGAGTTTATTCTCATCCATCAATGCCTATGGTAAGTGAGATAATCACTCATTTAAGATCCGTATGTTAAAACCTAGAATTGAAGGTTTGATTCTCAGTAACTAATTAACTTATAACCTTTAGATCTATACATCATTTGCTGAACTCTGCAAGTCCTAAGTGGTTTTGTATTAATTTATCTAGGGCCCTTACTTTCACTGTCAAGGGATTACACTATCAACTACAGTTGAAGATGCAATAGTAAGTAATGAGATTCTTCAATATGTCAGGGTCACACTCTTAAGTTTGTAATCTCTGGATTTGATTTGTATTTTTCCTAGTTTTGCATGCAACATGTGTATTAATTTTTACTCGTGTTGCTTACCCAGTACATTAAGTTTTTCTATTTTCTCCAAATACTTGCAGATGGCAACACCATTTAGTGTTGAAACACCTGCTAAGTCTTCAAGCAGCAAAGATAAGAGCCTCTTAAAAAAACTCAAAGGGTCTGACGGGCTTGCTGTGTTTGTCGAAAATGGCAACGCTGACAACATAACAGGCGGTACTAGTGATATTTCTCAAAGGTATGTGTTTTCGATTACGCTATGTTGGTTGTATACTCCCTGAGTCATTTGATATACAAGATTGACTGTGTGTTTAATGGTTCTCTAATTTGCCACCTTTGATGCAGTGATGGATCTGGTGGACAAGGTTCAACAGATGAAAGTAATGGAAACAACGGCATTAAAGTACTTTCTTCGAATTGAAAGTAGGCTTTTTTATTGTTGTCTTGATGCCAGTACGAACCCTTAAAATATTTTCATATCATTTTAGGAAAGCAAGAACCAGGGAAAGAATTCTCCGAACATGCCATCGTCAGGTATACCTGTATATCCTCGTGGATATGTCATTTAATAAGGTCCACTAGTTTGGTGACTTTTTCAATCTCTATATATTAGTTCTTTAAGAGTGTACAATGTAGTCAGCAGGGTAGATTCAACATTTCGTGTCACAGCATAAAGAAATTTAATCATAAAGATTAAACCGTCTTCTTGAAGTAAAATTTAATCATAAAGAAATTTCATGACTCATGCCTGAAGTATGATATGTTGAATCTTTCCAGCAAAGGATGGGAAGGCAGATTCAATGTTGAGGACAGTAGCACCTGCAAATATCTCCGAGAAGTCAGTAGTAGATTCTAATGCTTCAACTGGTCGAAGACCGGCAATTGATTTGAGCGTTTATACTGGTTCAGAAGTGAAAGCTGGTGTTGCTCCCGTTATCCCACCTGCTGCTGCAATTATATGTGGTCGTGCTCAAGTGCCTCATGAACCCTGGTTACAGGCATGTATTGGCATCTCTTCTTTTCTGGTAGGAAAAAACTACTCACCCCCAATAAATAACACATTAAACCACACATAACTAATCTCTACCACACATTCGTCTTGTAATCTGCAGATTTATCTCGTAATCTGCACAAATTATCAAAATTACAACTATACCCATTGTGATATATGGTCCTGATGTTGCCACGTATGCTATGTGGTTGATTTTTAAGCTAATACATGCACTTCAGCACTATATCCATCTTTTAAAAGGATCGTGGAATTTCCTTAGCAGTTCACCATCTTTTTGTCTTCTCTCCTTTTTCCGAGTGTTTCTTATGTCAAGTTTTAACAAATCTATGCTGTGGACTGATCGAACAAGGAGGACTTGATACAATTTGCTTTCTTCGAAGTTTGGAAAATATTATAAAAATATCCAATTTTTTATGTACAAAATTTTGTCACAATGGAACTCATCTGAAAATTGTGATGACAGGATGAGAGGGAGCTCAAGAGGGAAAGGAGGAAGCAATCTAACAGAGAATCAGCCAGACGGTCAAGATTGAGGAAACAGGTGTTGACTCTGTTCTTCCACATTTGGTTCTCTAATTTTTTTTCATAGTTCGTTTACTTTCAACTGACATATTCCTTCATTTGTCTCATAGGCCGAAACTGGTGAACTTGCTTTGAAAGTAGATACTTTATGTGCCGAAAATACTCAGCTGAGATCTGAAATTAATCGGCTTATTGAGAGTTCAGAGAAACTAAAACAGGAGAATGCTGCACTAATGGTAAGTTGGTATTACATTCATACTCATCCAGCTGGTATCCTCAGGATAGCCATATTTCTATTGGTTTAACCTTTTTGAAATTTAATCAAGATGTGCCTCAATTTACAGACGGTTTACGTCCTGGATATTAGGTCCAGGAAAATGTGTTTCGTGTTTTCTTTCAAGAATTTTAAAAAGAAAATCCCATAACAAAAATGTAAATTGAACTTTGTGCTGTTTGAAGTAGAACTCCTGCCTTGTTTGCTAAAAGGGTAATGCTGTCGAGGTCGACCCATTAACCCGATTTTCCGCCCGAAAATTGGATTTCCCACGCGTTTCGGGCCGAAAATCGGGTTATGGGTCGGGCTCGGCAGCATTTTCCTTGCTAAAATAGAACTTATCAGTTTGCTTGAAGTGACTGAACCCATTAGAAGTGTTTCCCACGCGTTCGGGCCGAAAATCGGATTAATGGGTCGGGCTCGGCAGCATTTTCCTTGCTAAATAGAACTTATCAGCTTGCTTGAAGTGACTGAACCCAGTAGAACTTCTAACTTTTAGAGATTGCTTAGAGGCTACAGTGTTGCTCGTTGCTTTCGTAGATGAGATTAATTTTTGATATCCTGATTAATAGTCCAGAACTCACGGCATGCTTAATTGGATGTCTCAAATCTTGAGGTGGCTTAATTTGAATGATGTTTATTGTGTTGCAGGAGAAAATGCAGAATGCAGAAGGGAACTCATCAGAAGCATTGCCCTCTGAAGAAGATGTTGATCCAGATGGAATTGCATCTGTTGCTACGGAGAATCTGCTGTCAAAAATGAATAACTCCATTGATACAACCAGCAATCCACGGGGAAGTTCCAATAGCAAGCTCCAACAACTCCTGAGCTCAAGTCCTAGGACCATAGCTGCCGGCTGATCTTTTAACGCAAACCCTACCTACTTCTGTTTTTTTTCAAGATGTATGGTAACAAGTATAACATGCAGTTATGAACTTTAACGCAGAGCAGAGTAGTTTTATGAGGATGCTGATCGTTAACATGGAAGTACCAACTCCGCTTGGAGAAGAAACGGCCAAGCGAAGGAAAAGGCGGTTCTTCTGTATCTTTTGAAAGAGGCTCTTCGATGTACTCACGTTACCTGGTTTCCATGACTGATATTTTTACATCTAAACTTGTTGAAGAGCATCCATTATGTTAATTTTTTAGGCATTTTGGATGCCCTTCATACATTTTTATCCATATAATGCTGTTTGCTCGTGAATACTTAGTCTCCTCCAGGCATCTTATTCCCTTCCGTTGAATTTAATAGGAATGTTGTCGAAAAAAAAAAAATCTATACTTTTCAAAATTCGTACAAATTAGCTCATATTTTTTCAACTTTTTGAAAACCTCAAATATGTTCCATATGGTAATTATAATGTTGTCAGCACATATGTCGTAGTGTTAACATTGAAAGGTTCCGGACAAGCTATCTTAGTATTTCAGTAAACTGAAAAAAAATATTTCGGACGAGTTAAAAAGTTTTTTTGTGCCAGCTATAAAGGTTCTAAATTAAAATTTTAACTGAGGGGTTGATTCGTTTAAATTTGACAAAGCATGAGCTTTTTTTCACAAAACCCCAAATTAATATGCACATAGATATATAGAACGGATCATGGCTACAACCAAATCTAATTTCTTGAACTAGATGTATTGTAACTTGTTCAATACAACAAACAGCAAATGCTAATAATAACAACAATTATATATAATGATCACATCCACAACGAACAACTTAAATATTAGAATTTGACCATCACAAACCAAAAAGGTGGTCTGAACCAAACAGTGTGCTACCAAACTGTCTTGTATTCAAGTCTCCGGTATCCAACGCCGTGCTAAATCTATCTAGCCATGGACCAGGGCTTGGAGTTTCAAACTCCTCCACCCACTCTGATGTCATGTCTATTTCTTCCAGGGCGATGGGATCACCCTCTACAGCTTTTCTCAGCTTTAGATTGTAATGTAAATACATCAGGTCACTTAGTGTCTCCTTGTCGAGCTTGTTGCGTCTCTCAGAGTGCATTTGCTGCACCGCACTCCAGTTTCTCTCAAAGTTTGGGGCACTGCAAACTTGGCTGAGTATTCTGACTGCAACTCTCTGAAGCCCTGGAGCTGAATCACCATATTGCTCCCACCACATCCCTGTTCATTTAGGAAGGAAACATGAATATGTCATTTGCAGCTATAATTTATAGACCGACAAATCAAATAAAAAAGGATCATTGTTAGCAGCAGCTGCACAAATGGCGTCCTATATTTTATTTAGAAGTACATATTATAGCACTATTGTCATATTTGGCCAATTTTTCTAAACGATATTTGATGATACTAGTTAAAAACTGACCAATTTTCTAAAACGATATATTTTCGTATCTGCATCCATGTTTAGGTTCGCAGACATGGACTCTAGACATTTACTTTAAGGTCTAATGATTTTGATTAAACTATAAATCACATTAAACAAAGTTTTCATGGCAAAGATAGCAGTAAATCTAAATGCTCGTATTGGCGGTTCTTCTACTTTGTGTGTGATTCATGTTGTGCTATGTTTACCACATCCCAATATGTACTGACATACCTAAAGTAGATCTATTCATGGGCAAGGCCTACCCGATCCACACGTCTCCAGCTAATGGACTTGCCTAGGCCGGGATGGTTGTGCTCAGGCTTTGTCGGGTATGTCGGGGCTCATCGGAATGTCAGACACATGGATAATTCTAACCTTGTGGTGATTCCAAAGGCTCCAGATCCTTGTGCCCAACCAAAATGTAAATGTATAATTGCTCGGCTGGTCAACTTAGACAGAGGAGGCATGATTCGTATAAAAGGTGTTTCCACTTGGAGTTTGGATAGGGAAGCCACTTGTCTGACATTTCGGCAGATAGACTTAGCCTAAATGTTGGCCTCTCATCATTTAAAGTTGGTTAACAAAGCTTAGGACACTGAAATGCTTCAAAGAAGGGAAAACACATACCTGGCGAAGTGTTGGTGCGAGCTTCCCTAGCTAAATTGGAACCGAACATGCCATGGGCTTTCTTGAAAACAAACATCTCTGACGTTATATTCTGTCTAGATTCAGGTGTTGGTAGTAGTTTCTCTAGAACAGCAAAAAAATCTTCTTTTATCAAACCCAGAAATTTAACTTCTGGATTGTATTGGATGCTGGGGTTTAAGTAGGCTGCTGCTGCATGGAGGGGAGAATGCAGTTGATTTTGCCACCTCCTGTCAACTATGTCAAGAAATGTGGCGCATTTGCACTCATCCATTATGTAGTACGTTCTTATGGATTCTTTTGCCTTGCTCATTGATTCATATATAGATCCAACAGCAGGTTTATTTCCTGATACATCCCTTAACATTTTAAGAATAGGTTCAGAGACTGCAGCAATCTCTTCAACGGCTCCCCAGAATTCGTTGTCATCAACAATCTCAATACAAGTCATACTTTGAGGTCTATCTGCATATGAAGAAGATGAATATTCTGGGCTGTTGAACATGTGCTTCAATCTTGATTTTTGCTTCAACATCGACTGCAAAGACAGGAAGTTTGTTGTAGATTTTGTGTAACCACTGCGGACAATCTCCTGACCTCCAGTGTATTTTCTCATCAATTCTAGCAGCCAAGAGTGATTATAGATGAACTTAGTTATATGTTGTGCTTGTATAATGCATCTGCCCACCCAATCAATCTTTGAAAAATCATCCAGTATCGAATTCAGACAATTGGAAGCACAAGGGGACCAGAAGATTGAACTGTAACTCTGCATTATATGATTACCCACCGAAACATAGTTCAAAGTGTTGTCCACAATCACCTGAACGACATTTTCAGGGCCGAGATCTTGAATAACTGAATCAAACAAATCATATAGGAATTTTGTATTCTTGAAATTCGTTGATGCATCGACAGACTTATGGAAAAAAGCACCCAACGGTGATGAGACAAAGAAGTTTATCAACGCTCTAGATTTACCGTCAGTCCAAGTATCAGCAATGAGAGTGCACCCGGTGGTTGCCCAATCCTTTTCTATCTCCTTTACTTGCAAAGTGACTTCAGATTTGAGTTTCTCTAACCATGTTGTCCTCAATGACTCCGATGAAGGGCCTCTATAGCCTGCTCCACCAATTGCCTCTAACATAAGCATATACGAAGTAGAATTTGCAACACTCAAATCCAGCTTATTCTCAAAAAAGAATTCAGCAATGCATCTTTCAGCATCCAGAGAACACTGTGACTGCATTGTCGTGCCACAAGGAGGAGCTTTTACAACTGGAGTAATAGGATCTAATAGCACCAATGCTTTTGGACTTGATAAAGAAACTGGATTCTTAGTTTCACCTGATCTTGGAGTTTTTGATATAGCAGTTTCTTTCCCTTCTTCCTTCATTGCAATAATAGCTTTGACTCTATCAGTAATTTCATCTCTTACTTTGCTACATGGATGAACACCTTTGCTAGGCAGCCGAGATAAATGGAACTTCAACCTACTGATGCCCCCGTTGAGGACTTTTTGACAGAACCTACATCTCACCTTGTTTCCATCTAACTTTTCACAGTATTCCCAGCATACATCTTTCTCCCGAACCACTGCCCAAGTAAGAACTAGCTTAGTTCATCTCGGTTTTATCAACTTAAAGCTTAGCATTTAAAATATACAATTGAAACACCATAACTATTTTAAAAAATAGTGTTCCACTACATTTATAAATTAAGCTGCTCTTTCAACATGAAAGCAGATAACAGGACTTACTGATTATTCATGAATTCGAAACTTTTGTGCAGCCTGCAAGAAATAAGCCCCAAAAAAGAAAATTATTAATTAAAGGATCCATGCAGCAGACCCACTTAGGTCGTAAAGAGGCTTTGTTATTTTGTAAGTTCACTTACATAAACGAAGACATGAGCTTATAAAACTGAGCACCATTCAGCTACCAGCATTTACTTCCAACCATAAAGGCCAAGAATTGAACTAGTACAAATTTTGAAACATTTAACCACGTTTAAGCATAACTACTTGCAGCTTTGTCCAAGTTTCAGAAACAATTTCTTCGTTCTTTTTAGGAGAAATTTTGAGAAACAATGAATTCCGTTGTTCTATCAAATAGAAGTCGGGGGTGAAGAAGCCACCATCACCAAAACACTTGAAGGGCAAAGAAATTCATATATACATTACTATACAAAGAGCTAGCTATACATTCTCTAAGCATGTACCAAGTTTCCGTTTTCTCCTCTTCTCTTTCTGTCTAACTTTAATACATACACGAATATTCAGAAAATTGCAGAATTTACAACTTGAACTCCAGAATTTAGTCGAATACGTCGTCAGTGCTGCTAGAAAGTGGTATAACTGCATCACATAGGCATTAGTTGAATCTGTTCTTGTTCTGAAAAACCTATCCTGAATTCTGCTATCGGATTCTAAGTTTGGTTACTTCGAGTAATCCTGAATAAATTGTTGGAACATCAACAATTAAAGGAACTGTTCCTCAATCAAAACCCTAAATCCCAGCTGCCGCACGTTCCTAATTCCTCTTCGCTATTTCATTCATCATTCACCACTCTCACAACCGATTCGTTCTAAACGAAGGCACGAAACGAATTGCTAAAATTTCAAAACATAAGTTGCCAAAATCTCGCCACTATTGAGCTTTGAAAATGAGAAATTCAGAGAGTTTAGACAATCGAGATCTTACGGCAAGGAGAGTTCCCGATTTATCGCCGCCGAGGTCGGACCCTGAGCAGTTACTTCATTCCCGCGAAGAGAGAAAGAGAGAGGAGGGAAGGGAGAATCACTCGATCTGAGGAGATAATCGCGAGATCTCGTCCCTGTATTATTTTTAGGTCTCGATTTGTTGCAATAGTGCACGCTTTTTATACAAACCATAATGTTTAAAATACACGCTTTTCTACCATTACGCTGCGATATATCGTCTCACGTGTACGAATTGATGGATAATGCAAAGCGAACGAATGACATGATCGTGCTAAGTTTAGAGATGCTGTATTTTGATACTAATTAAGTTATATATCGGGAGAAACCTACCTTTCTTTAATAAGTCACGGTTGTTAGTTGCTATTAGTTGCTATTTCGGTGGAAATTTAAGGGGACAATTACGTTTCAGCCCTCCGTTTTTTAAATTTTGTATATTAGTTTTCGAAAATATCTTTGAAGGCTGATTTATTTTTTTTTTTTTCAAATCAGCCATCTAAAAATATATTTTTGAGAGTCCCTAAAAATAGAAGAGCTGATACGCAAATTTTCGAAATTTAAGTGTATATGTGTGATTATTTGCAAACACTTAGTCATTTGTGGCTTCAAGCATTTAATATTCAGTTGAATATGTCCTCGATTTGGTATTACTTTTTATAATTAAAATTTAAATTTTAAAAGACAAATTTTAAATAAGTAAAGAGTTGATTTGGACGCAAATTTTGTCTATTACATAATTTAAAAGACACAAATTTTTAATAATGCGGTATTGATTTCGGACAGTTAATTAAAGTAATCAGCAACAGTAGTATGACACGAGCCACCAATCCAATTAGAAACACTAGTGACCTCTATCGCATCTTAGGGGTTGTTTACTTCGCGCGAAACTGGTGGATCTCGTGGAACTCGGAACTCAGAACACAGTTTCGCTGTTTACTTCGCCGCGGGAACTCGCGGAACTCAATTCTGAGTTCCGCGAGTATATAATAAATTGAGTTCGCCCACTTCGCAGCTCCGCACGTGAGTTCTGTTGTGTTCTCGCGATTTCTTCTCTTTCCTCTGGCGACCACTGTAGTCAATGGTTGAAATACTTGTAATGTGTAATAAAATTTTTTTTTTTTTTTTTTTTTTTATGAATACATGTATATGTAATAATAAATCTTTTGTAAATTTTTATTCAATACAAAGTCTTTGTAGTCAATACTTGTTGTGTTCAATTTTTAGAACTTATCTCTTATAATTTTTAGTATTCAAGAATATAAAATTTATTTGATATATATATTTAATACATATAAAATAAAAAAATATATAATATAACATATCCTGTGTAATATAATATATATGTTATAATATATAAATTTAAGATATTAAATAAGAGATACATACAAAAGATATGATATAATATATAATTTAATATAAGTATTTAAATATAAATTTAAAATAAATATAATATATTTTTTATGTCTCAGTTTATTTCCAATTTTAAGTAAATAAAAAAAAAAAAATTATCTTTCAGCCCTCAATTCCAACCCCAAGTAAACAAATAAACTATCTTCCAACCTCTACTTCACAATCCCAAGTAAACAGAGAAACTCAAAACACCACTTCTCACCCACTTTTCATTTCTCACAGTTCACCCACTTCTCACTTCTCATTTCTCACTTCTCAGGCTTCCGCGCGAAGTAAACAGCTCCTTAACGTCAAGTTCACTATTTGAAATAAAAAATGTCGAATTGCTAAAATTTTATTTATATTTTAATAGTATTGACTAATACAGAAAAATAAAATAATAATAATAATAATAATCTAGTAATAAATTATGTTCGGTTGGAGTCTAAAATAATAAAATATATATTTTAAATTTTTAATGAAATTATTTTCTAAATACTCTCAATCTGAAATGATATAAATTCAAACTTGTAACAAGGTCCTAACTCCTATTTATCCAGTCGTAAATCATCATATTGTCAGTTTGAAATACATATATTCGAGCACCGACAGTTAACGCGAGCAAGTGATGGGAGATTTCGTTTAGGTGTTGGATCCAGATAATCTCATTTTTATAAAGTTTGGTCTAAAATAAAAGACAGTACATGTTTTTTCCAAAAAAAAAAAAAGGTTGGTAGCATTAGCACATTTTTGGTGGTGCAACTCACTGTCATTATCCATGCCTTGTGGGTAGAAGAAGCACATTAAGGACAAATTATGTAATGATGTATGAAAAACATCATTTCAGCCACTTAATAAGTTTTTGGATATCATTTTCAGCC
Organism: Xerophyta viscosa; assembly: GCA_002076135.1. Classification (NCBI taxonomy): domain Eukaryota; kingdom Viridiplantae; phylum Streptophyta; class Magnoliopsida; order Pandanales; family Velloziaceae; genus Xerophyta; species Xerophyta viscosa. The sequence goes on along the minus strand of MJHO01000007.1, from coordinate 2,822,697 downwards.
CACTAGAGTTTTGAATATTAATGTAACCATTATTATTATCGCGATAGTATGTACAACATTCGGAACACATATACTATTGTTGACTTAGCACATATTTGTACTTCATATATTGTTGATTTAATTGTGTTATTCTCTACGATGCACTAACTTAAACATTATAATATAAAGTATTATATCAAAGTATTATTGTGACTTTAAGGTTCTAAAACAACGTTTGAATTCAGGGGATTGAAATGATATTATGTTTTATTCGCATGCATAGCAATGCAGAGGGACTACTACTTAACTAACCGTCTTGTTAGTTCGCCTATATCCAAAAAGACTAACAATGCTTTAGTAAATATTAACTTATTTGCCAATAATATGCACTTATTTATCTCTTTCTTCTTTTGTATTTCTTTCCCGTGATCACAACTAAGGGACAAAGTAAGAATTTTACCTCGAAGAGTATATGTGGTTTTATTATTAAGTGATTGAGACGACAATCTATATATATATATATATATATATATATATATATATATATATATATGCTAATCTCCACTCGACAGGAGCACGGCTCGCTCCTGTCGACTCAGCAGCCGTCGGATCGCGACGATCCGACGGCTGAGATCACGCGCGTGTTTTGTAAGAGCTCGGATCGGTTTCAGCCGTCGGATCACCTCGGCGATCCGACGGCCGACATCAAGCGCATGTTTTTTAAGAGGTCGGGTCGGATTTCAGCCGTCGGATCTGTCGAGTGGAGATTAGTCTATATATATATATATATATATATATATATATATACATCATAATTTATGAATTGCATTAGTATTGATCTCTCTATGGATAACATAATAATAGAACTATAGGTGGTCCTAGTCCAAGTTATCAAGAACATGCATAAGCTGCATTTGATTTATTTTCAAATAGGAGAATAAAAATGGAAGGGAGACGTTGAAATCTACGTTAGTGGGGGTGAAATTCCATACTGTCATTGGGCCACATTTTAAATGGCTAGGATGACAAGTGCCAACCAACTGCTAATGTCCACCAGCTACAAATCTAGCAGTATGGTGTGTGTCTCATAAAGCACACGTCGCTCATTCGAATTTCATAGGTAGCCCTGAAATAAAAAAATGAACAATTTTAACAATTTTTCTGCTAGAATTGCTAATCTGGTGGTTGGACAGGACGTCAGTACTTTATACATGACTCTGAACACACATCAGATCGGAATTTTACTTTTTGACTGTAATTTTAGTCAAATACGAGTTGATGAATCATGATTAAAAAAATAGTGTTTCTCATAATATAAGAGTTGGTATATTGGTAAAGTTTCGGCTCGTTATTTAAGAAAAAAATCAACCAACTGCTAATTTGTGGGCCAATAGCGTAGGCCCGTAAAGACCGAGCCATGTGACAGCCCGGTGGGCCTGACGGCGCGTTGGGGCGTGGTGCTCATTTGTTGTCCCCATTACGTACCGCACGACAGCTTCTATTCCGACGGAGTCGCTTCTCGTCCCGATTCGTCCTGGATTTGTCTACGTTCCCAGCATCCAATTTAATTATATTCTGGCGTCTACTAATAATATTAGCACTAGCCTCCTTTCTAATTGCACGGGAAGCCTTCGTAATATGACAAATACTATTTGAAATAGAGTAATGCCGGTGCTTCTGTCCAATAAATTCACTTTCACTAACCGGTTTGATTAAAAGTAAAAAATAAAAATTTTGAAAATATTTTATATAAAAGTTTTAAATTTTTACATGATTTAAAATTTTTATGTTCGGAAGTTTTTCTAAAACATAATTCTAAACATATATTTTTGGATTCTAATGTTTAACGATTTGTGTAGCTGTTTCTTAAAATCTGTTTCAAGTTCGTTAATTTGTAGAGCCCAAAATATTATTTAGAAATATTTTTTTAAAAAAAAAATTTCAAAAAAACTGTCTCGACAGGACCGATCTTTAAGCGTGAAATCGCTTTTTCATCCTGTACGGAAGTTGTAGATCTTATCAACAATTTATAATTTTTTTTTGAAGTTTCTCCCAAAATATTCTAAAATATCTTTTTTTTAATCATGTGGGTATTTGAATTTTGGCAGATTTTTTGATAGTGCGATTGATTGATAGACTAACATTTTTCATTAAAATAGTGTCAAATTATTTGTGAAAATGTACCTAGACTTATAAGTTTAATAATTTATAATATTGAAGCGTAAGCGAAAAATTTGATGGTATTTTATGTTCTAACATAATTATTTAATAGTTAAAAAAAAATTAAAATATATATGATAGTTAGAATAAATATTATTTGACTTATATTTTTTAAAAATTATCTACTTTTGTCTCTCATATATATTATCTATATAATTTTTATATCAGATTTCTTTTTATTTGAGAGTTTATCTTTCTACATTTCTTTAAAAAAAAATTGTATTATTTTAGAAAATTAAAATTTTAAAAATAATTTTTAATTATTTTGAATACATATATCGTGAATGGTTCGTCTACTAGTTTAATAAAATTTGAATCATATATTTGTATAGCATGTATTTTAATATATTATATGCATCATGGGTCTCTCAATAATACTATAATAGCTTCTAGGCCTCCCGCTCTTAGATCATCGATAGACGTGCGGTTTATGAGTCGTGCGTCATGGATTCGATACCCAAAGATGTCTTGTAATAAGGATGTCTGTACCGTATGTTTTCAACAGTTACGAAAAAATTGGTGGCTGGATAACTCTCAATATTCTATGTCTGATTCGGAGGTAGACGTCAGACCGAAATTTTACTTTTGTACACATACCTGGGCCTAAAATAATTTTATAAATGTGCATAAAAAATTATAATATATAAATTAGAGAAGATCCAGAAAAAAAATTTCGTCCAGTTATTTTAAAAAAAATATAATAACTTCAACTCTTTTTGCCAACATTTCAAAACTTGCACAACCACCGCCACCAAATTTTGGCTACAATAACATGTTCTCCAAACTCCCGCCCTCTCCACTACTTACTTTTTCCCCCGTGAAAATAAATCTTGCTTCTTCTTCTTTGTGTCCGCTGAAATCCATCCGAAAAGTAATATATACTCATCAGATTAAAGAAGAAACCGAGAGTGACTGTACGTGACAGATATCCTCTTTCCATGGCTGTTTGCGGTTCCTTGTTGACCCACCTTCTTCTTCGTCGACCTCAGCTTGAAACTCACATAGATTTTCACGGAGTTAACTCTTTTTACTCGCTACTGTAACCTCAGCAGCAAGGACATCAACTAGCGCTACACTCAGATCCAGTGCTTATCATTGCAGTCAGTACCTTGCTGGCCATGCGTCCCCGCAACGCCATAAACTCTCTTTAACTTGGTATACACCTTCCATTTTCTGCCTTGGAATACTCGTATTTTGCTACAGCTTTTACTAGGATTTGTTACGTCCAGCAGACATGAGCAGAGCAGCGGCGATGCTGCTGCTGTTGCTGATATGCTGCGTTTTGGCGCCGCCGGTTGCGGCGGCGGAGCCAGCTGACGACAAGCGAGCTCTCCTTGACTTCATCCGCGGTGTGCGGCGAGGCCGGCGCGAGCTCAACTGGAAAGAGTCGACTCCAGTGTGCGACAACTGGACCGGCGTTACGTGCTCGTCGAACGGCTCGCGCGTCGTCGCGCTTCGTCTCCCCGGCGTCGGCTTCAATGGTCGGATTCCGGTCAACACCCTCAGCCGTCTCTCTGCGCTCCAGGTCCTCTCCCTCCGATCCAACGGCCTCAGCGGCCCGTTCCCGCCGGACTTCGCGAACCTCACCGCTCTCACCGGCCTCCACCTCCAGCTCAATAGCTTTTCCGGCGTGCTTCCGGACTTCTCGCCGTGGAAGAACCTCACTGTCGTTGACCTGTCCTTCAATTCTTTCAGCGGCTCCATTCCTTCATCAATCTCGAATCTGACACAGCTCACCGCTCTTGATCTCTCCAACAACTCTTTATCCAACACGATTCCAGATCTCGAGCTCCCAGGCCTCACATTTCTCAATCTATCAAACAACCATCTCAGCGGCAATATTCCAAAATCACTTCAGCGATTCAATGATTCATCGTTCGCCGGCAACAACCTGTCTACAATTTCCACCGGTATTCCGTCACCACCATTACCAGCTCCGGGAGCTCTTCCGCCGGCTTCTCTTCCGCCGGCTTCCACGGTGCCAACAAAAACCAGGAAGTTCAACACATCGGTCATTCTCGGGATCATCGTCGGCGGAGCCGCGGCTGTGTCTGCCGCAATTGGCTTTCTCTTCATCCTCTGTTTCTCGAAGAAGAAGGACGATGATGGTATTGTAGTTTCTGGAAAAATAGGGAAAGGCGATAGATCACCAGAGAAGGCAGTAAAAAAGAACATTGAAGACAACAACCGATTGGTGTTCTTAGAGGGATGTAGTTATGCTTTTGATCTAGAAGATCTACTGAGAGCTTCAGCAGAAGTGCTGGGAAAAGGGACTTTAGGGACAGCTTACAAGGCTGTGCTGGAAGATGCAACGACGGTGGTTGTCAAGAGGCTTAAAGAGGTTGGTGTTGGGAGGAAAGAGTTTGAGCAGCAGATGGAAATTGTAGGGAGGTTGCAGAATGAGAATATTGTTGAATTGAGGGCTTACTATTACTCCAAGGATGAGAAGCTCATGGTATATGACTACTACCCTAGAGGGAGTGTTCATTCCCTTCTGCATGGTATGGCTTTTGGCAAATTGTGTTTTTTATTTTGTAACATAATCTGTGCTAGGAAGTTATCTACTTCTGTTGAGTTAGCTAGCGCGTTAAGTGGTTTTGTTTTAGTTTCTTCTGTTTGTAATTTTCTGTTTGTTGAGATCCTTGATTGATTATGTTATTTCTTTCTTATGTTGTGACGTAATTTGTTCTCCTAACCTCATTCTTGCCAGCTAAGTATTCTATATTGTTACTAGACAGTTCAACTTTTAGATAAGTTACATGATTTGTGTTAAATATCCACGAAAATATCGATATATTCTTGCTTGTTGATTCATAAGGTATTCAGATTTTAAGTGATTTTTTTCGTGTTTGATTCTCTTATTTTGTAAACTTCTGAAACATGGTTTGCATTTCTTATTCTGACAAAAATACTTCTTGTTCAGGTCAGGAAAAGAGTTGGTTGATATTTCTTGGAAAATAAAATAAATTGTCATAAGATATTTTACTGTTCGACTTGGAAATAGGAATACCTATCCTCTAGAGTTTCTAGAAGCAACAGCAAATGAGAATGGAAAAAAAAGAAGCTATTGTACAAAAACATTGACAAAATGCAGGATTACTATTGCAGTTGTTATTGTTTCAGATTCCTGTTTTCAATCCATATAGCTTTATGTATATAGAGATAAAGTTAGAGTCTCTTTGTAGGATTAGGACGATCTCTATGGGTTGAATGAAACCAGAAATTTTGACGACTTTCCTTTTTCTTTTTAGTGCTTTCGGCAGGATGAGGAAAACATTAGGAGCGTCAAGTAATAGTCCTATATTTACAGGTGTATAAGGAAAAGTGTTTTTAGCTGTACAATTTGTAAGAACTCAAATGAAACGCCTTCTAGACATGAGTTAGTTATACTCTTTTGGCCCTATCCAGTCCATGCATATACACCTAGCTGTTAAGAACGATCTGAATCTGCTTTCCTGCTACGTTTCATATACATTGTTTTCTAAGTGGCCATTTAACAAGGTCATTGCCCCCCGCCGTCCGGGTGTGTGGTCCGGCGCTGCGCTCGTACAGGTCACACAAATCCAGCATTCCGCTGAATTTAATTTCACGGGGTGCAGACAAAGTAGGTCTGTCTGCGGAAGGTCCAAGCGTCGAAGGGGTACATAATTCTAGGCCCGATGTATGAGACTTGCAAGAGCACGTGAATCGGGTGCGAAAATCCGACAATGGAACATGGGTGACTGAGCGCCACCGAGAGTTTACGTTTTACGACGGGTTGCACAAAGTTGGCTTGTTAGGAGCATGGTTTTCCCTCGTAAACCTAAAAAAAATATCATTCTTACATACACACAAGGAGGAAGTCTAAGTGTCGATAGTCATGAAAACTTAATTGAATAAGCATGCTAGTTGATTTTGTTCATGTCTAATGCAAACTTATCAAATTTCGATTGAGTCTAGGAAGTTGAATTTGCACAATCCTAAAAGAAGCAGAATCTCATAGAACAGAAACTGACTAACCAAAATCATCAACTTGGTCGATGTATTTCAAGTTTTGAAAGCCTAAGACAGGGCTAATATTTTTTCGATCTTCTCATGGAATCCATGGTAAGGTATTTGTTAGATAGCCCTCAGAAGGAACTTGTTATATTAATATTACCTAGAGTGCTAAAAATTCGAGTTATTTACAAGGATGCCTGAAATGGTATTTTCTGGTGCATGCGCAAATAAAGGTCTTCACCATGAGAAAAGTTTAGATATTCGCATGAATGCACTGTCTGTGTCTGTTGCAACTATACCAGAAATCTTGGACAGAGATGCAAGCTACTGAGAATAGAATTGTTGGTACTTTAATGCTACTGGGCCTTGTCATTAAGCTGTTCGAGATAAATGGTTGTGATAAATCGTCTGTTGTAAGATCAATTAACAGATTACAGGCAAGTGGTGTACTTTGGCTGTAGATCATATTTCTTTAGGGCTATGGATCAGGTTTGTCAAGTTGAAAGTTTGAATCTCAAAGGCCCCAAGTTAAAAATTATTTAATGTTCTTGTTTTAGCTGATAGATTTTATGTAGATAGTGTTTAATCCTTTTATGGAATGTAAATACAGTCGTTAACAGGTTTACTCCCAACATTCATGACTTGTTTTTAACAGCAGTTATCTGGAATTCTTGTGTTGCATTAGGTAGTGGTTGGTGGATGGCTAACCCCATCCTATTTGCTGACTGATAACTTATGTTCCTAAGGACGTTTCATATGAAGACAGATTTTTCATTTTTTGTAATGAGCATAAATGTGGCTACAGGAACAAAACGGGAGTTTCTAGATTGGGAAAGTAGGATAAAAATAGCCATTGGAGCAGCAAGAGGAATCACCTACATTCACTCCTCTAGCAATGGGAAGCTTGTTCACGGAAACATAAAATCCTCAAATTTGTTCCTAAACAACGAGAACTATGCTTGTGTATCAGATGTTGGCCTAAGCCCCATTATGACAACTGTCCTTCCTCTTTCCCGAACTGCTGGTTACAGAGCTCCAGAAGTGGTTGACACACGGAAAGTATCTCAAGCTTCTGATATCTACAGTTTTGGCGTTCTTTTGCTTGAATTACTCACAGGAAGATCACCCATTCAGATACCTGGAAATGGTGAGCAGGTCATCCACTTAGTACGGTGGGTGCAGTCTGTAGTGCGTGAGGAGTGGACAGCAGAGGTGTTTGATGTTGAGCTATTGAGATATCCTGGTATTGAGGAGGAGATGGTCGAAATGCTCCAGATTGCAATGTCATGTGTGGTAAAAATGCCAGAACAAAGGCCAAAGATGGCTGATATACTGAGAAAAATTGAAGATGTGAGGAGGATAAATACCGGCAACCGTCCATCAACAGAGGCATCTGATTCAAATGCTGCGACTCCCCCACAAGCAGGAATTTCTTCGCTGCAGTGACGATTATTCTGTCTCTGATGCCTAGCATTATATTATCCACTGTGCATTATTGTTTTAGTAGTTACTTCTATACACCTGTCCTTCAGGTAATATTAAACTAGAGGTCAGCTTAATCTGATGATTTATTGCAAGTATTTATTGTAGGTTTAGCTTGTTCAGGATCCGTCACACTTCAAATGACTTGTTTGATGGATTCTATCACCTGTCGCTGTTGGACCCTGTCTTAGTAATGCATATGAATTTGTTTCCATGTTTAAATGTTTATGCTAATGGATTCGTGTAGTTTGACACCCATTCTCGTTTTAGTTCTCCTCTATTTGCCAAATGGTCTTATACATCTTTCTTTTTTTTTCTTTTTTTTTTTTTCTTTTTTTTCATTCTAAGGTAAGAAGTTATCTACTTGTCTAGTTGACCTTCCGCTTAACACTCAATCTGAAGTATCCATAGCAACAAATACTCATCTTCCTATACCCATCTCTCATTACCATTAAAGTATAATATTCCCACATATAAATCCCACTATTCAATTATTCTGAAATAGTGTTATTTATCAGGACCAACAATGATACAATGATCCTAAGACACGGATACATGGTAGTTATATTTATTTCCTTGGAAATGTTGTATTTTGACAAATTTATCTTAACTATTTGCAATTAAGTTGGACGCATTTTCAAATTCTAAGTAAAACTTTACTGCTTTATAAACCATTCGTTAAAACCATTTTCAAGGTAAAATAGGAGGTTAATTTAAATTGACTATTTATCTTGTTATACAAGCAATTGACGCAACGTTTATTGCAGAATAAATAGTAACAATATTAGGGTGACTTTATAATAAATGTTTCCATTAACCAAATAAACCAAATAAAAAAAGTAATAATGTCTCCAACCATTAAATCCAACACTATTTAATATTATCTATAGTTAACTTCGAATACTGGCACTATATCATCTTGTATTTGCTGTAAATACATAGTAGCATATAAGAAAAGTTCAAATTTGAGTGGGAGCCAAGGATCTACACCCCCACTCACTCGGCCGTCAGATCGTTCGAAATCGAGGCCAAGGTCGTAATGCGATTTGGAATTAAAAAACAGTTCGGGCATTAATTTTAAGGAATCCGTTACCAGCGCCCCAACCCCCACCGCCCCCCCTGGTGCTCGATCACGTCCTTCTCCTCTTGTGATCGAGCGGAACTCGATCACATCGTCAATCTCAGACGTCGAGTTCGTCAACGAGATCATCAATCCAAGGTTTCGCCGCGGAGATCGTCACCGAGATCGTCGATGAGACTGTGGCCGCCGAGATCAATCAGCCGATCTGGTCGTTGTGATCGTCCGGCGGCGAGAGTCCGCTCGATTGACGTGCTGTGAAATGCTAGTTGTCAAGATCGGCCGGCGAGAGGGGGGTGTGGGCTGCAGAAATTTGTTAAAACTAACGGTCTGGGCCATTCTTAAACCTAAATCGCGTTGTGATTTCGAACTCAGATTTCGAGCAATCTAACGGCCAAGATCGCAGCTGAAACGGGACTATTCTCATATCCGAAGTAAGTATAGCCCTCTCTCTCTCTGTGTTAGTATATATATATATATATATATAAAGTCTCCCCACTCGGGGGAAAACTATGGTTCCACTGACTATTCAATCAATGTAATTCAGATTTTAACATTAAGAGATCTACTCCGAAAGTAGCGAATGAAGTCCACGTGAGTTGGGTCAGGTTTATGACAGAATAGTCCGGATCGTCGGATTGATGCCCAACTGGTGGACTAGAATCTTCTAAACCTTGGGATTATGATTGTCTCATCTTAAACGATTGCATTTATAATCTCCATTGTAATAATAAGACCAAATGTTTTTTACTATAAATATTAAATTATTTTATTAAATATAATATTTTAATCATAATTATCTATGATCATGAAGTAAAAATTGGCGTGTGTTGCACTCCATCGTATTAGTCACTATTTTGAGATTTTTTAGATTTCTTATGTGCATATGAGATTTTGTGTGTTTCTTCATGATGCCTTTTTCCTCTCCAGAGTTTGAGGAAAATTGAAGTTGAATATTCACCACCAGTTTTTATAACAACCCAGGCTTTTAGCACTTCTCTGGAGGTTAGTTGATATTTTTTTTTCAAAAAAAAAAAAGAAATAGGAAATTAGGACCTGCTTAGAGATCAACTATTGCTTGCTTCTCATGAAAGGAAAATTTTAAGTTCGATTCTCGCCTATTACTTTGACGGTAACATATCTAAAAATTTCTCTTGCTCAATGGTATCATGTAGGACAATTCTTGTGTGCGACAGATCTTTAGATTTTGGCATATCTTTCTAAGCGAATTGATGGTTCATTAGTCATAATTCTAAGAATAGTGAATCTTTTAATCCCAAAATAAGTATATTAATCTACATTTATATGATTATTTAAATACTACTCGATTAACTTATTTATCAAAATAATATTTGTAAAACTGAATTATTTACCTAAATTTAAGCAAACCGCAGGGTTAAATGAGCAATGATTAAGATAATCATGAAGTTGTGAAGTACATTTTCGGAAGGGCGTGCAACAAACAAATGATGCAAAGGCAGCATAATGAATTATGATTGGCATGCCTTCTTCTTTTCATTGGCTGCTACGAATCTTTAACATAAACTCTAAAATATTTTAAAAAATGGGTGAAAATTATCTCCACAGAATATATGTAAATGATGAATTCCACAATACGAACAAAATAAGCGGTGAAAAATACCATATCAGTCCCTATATTTCGAAGACTATATATAAATTAGTATTTGAAAATAAAAGATATGCTGATGTGGTAGTGCTCGTGCGCTGTTATGCCAGTATATTTTTTTATTTTTAAAAATTAATTTATAAAGTCCAGAACAACTGAAGCAGATATACAACTATCCAAATGCTTATCACATCAATTTAGAGATTTTTAGAGTTTAAGATTTTAGAGATAAATTTTTTGAGTGACGGAACATTTCTAGTGTGCAACATGAGTACTTGATCTCTTCCAAACAGAAGCTGATATATAACTGGATGCGGATCCACTGCGCCCGCGCGCTGCCGCACTTTCCTGAACCCCCAATCTCAGCCGTCCATCCATTTAAACACATATCTCGAGACAATGTATAAAATTTTCGTTACCTCATTTGATCTATTTCTATACGTTTTTAAGAGAAATTTTGAACTACAAAATTATAGATTTTGATACGATCTACAACTTTCTAGTTCAACATTTTTCAAAAAAATGCCAAATAATATATCAAAATGATGATTAAATATACAAAATCTTACGGCAACTTATTTGACCTAATTTGAAGTATTTTTACAAAATATTTTAAACTAAAAAGTTATACATTTTGATGTGCTCTACAATTTTCTAGTTCAACACTTTTTAAAAAAATATCGTATAATAAGTCAAAATAATAATCAAAGATTTAATTATCATTTTGATATATTATTTGGCATTTTTTTGAAAAATGTTGAACTAGAAAGTTGTAGATCGTATCAAAATCTATAATTTTATAGTTCAAAATTTCTCTTAAAAACGTACAGAAATAGGTCAAATGAGGTAACGAAAATTTTATACATTGTCTCGAAATATGTATTTAAATGGATGGACGGCTGAGATTGCGGGTGCAGGAAAGGGCGGCAGCGCGCCCACACAGTGGATCCGCATCCATATATAACTATCCCGAATGTTTATCACCTCAATTTAGAGATTTTGAGAGTTACGCTTCAACTGTGCAGCATGGGTACTTGGTCTCGCCCATGTACGATACATTGTTTCCATTTGCTTACTATTGATGTGATTTAATAACGATCTAATACAACAACCAACCACATTTGCTTATACATTCATTGTCGAAAACTATAATCTCTGCAAGTGACAGCCCACCAAAAAAGCTACAATATTCCCAACAACCTATTTCATAGCTTATTTTCTTTGTTATCTTTTTGTTTTACTTGTCTATAATATTTAAGCGCAGAAAAGAAGTTTGGGAGTATTTTAAACTCTAATATAATTATTTAATAGTTAAAATATAATTATATACAATAGTTATCATAAATATTATGTGATTTATATTCCGTAGTAAGTTATAAAATCATCAACTTTTTTTCTCATAAATATCCCTAATATGATTTTATGATTATATTCATTTTTATTTATAAATTTGAATTTCTAGATTTTTTAAGACATATTTTTTATTATTTTTTTAAAAATATAATATTTAATTAATTGGTATAATTAAAAGAGTTAAAAATAAATATTGTAATTATAAATTAAATAAATTTTAAATTTATTAATTATAAATTTTAAAATTATTTTTAATTATTTTTTTACATATATATTACGTTGTATTCTTCTAGTTTTTTGTTAATTGTTATTATCTTTTTTTTATGTTGGGAGCGGTCCAAGCGGGTCATAAATGCCTGAAATAGAGAGAACGGACTTTTAAGCATTTCATATATCAACAAATTGGGACCCAAGCGGGTCCACTGGCCCTGCTGATATGTAATTCTCCCTTGATATATATATATATATATGTCCACTGTCCCTGCTGGGCATAGTGGGCCTATTCTTATATGAAATAATGTGGGATTTGATATCACCTTCATTTCTTGTCATGCCTCAAATAACTTTTATATATATTATGTGATACTCTAATAATATCTAGCAACTATAATTAATATTAATAAAAATAATATTAATTATATAATAAAATTTAAAAATAAAAAAAATAAGTATTTTAATATTATATATGAATTGTATATGGGGATGGTAACGGGTCGGATCGGGTCGGATTTCAGGCAACCCGAACCCGACCCGAACGAATTCAGGTTCTAGGTTTTAAAATTCGGAAATTCGAGTTCAGGTTTTAATTATTTTTTTCAGGTCGGATTCGGATTTGTTTGTCTCAGATCAGATTCGAGTTTAGATCTTTATATATATATATATATATATATATATATATAAAATAGAAAATATTTTTAATAATTAAAATTATAATTTAAAAGATTCTTACATAAACTAAAGATCATACAATATCTAACATATATGTGATATGTGACAATTTCTTAACTCCATCTTAGTGGGCTAACTCCATTAAGTATTGAGAATTAGATAATTGTCTTATATCATTTATGGGTTAAATATTGTATGGATCTTTAGTCTATTTAAGAGTCATTCATGTTATAATTTTGATTATAAAAATATTCCTTATTTATATAAAATACAAAAATATTTATATAAGTTATATATATATATATATATATATATATATATATATATATATATATATATATATATTATTTATGTTGGGCGGGTCGGGTTTCAGGCCGACCCGAATCCCGGGTTCGGGTTATTTTTTCGTGTCAGGTTTGAAATTTCTTACCTCGGATCGGATCGCCTGAATTTCGGATTCAATTGCCATCCCAATTGGATCTGTGTATCGTACCGTTGTAAAACTAATTATGCATACATTATTACGAAATAGGTTCAATAGGAACATAAACATGTTTCAATCGCTAATCATAATGAGATTAGATGGCAGTTCATGGCCTTATAAACAACCTAACTTTTAATTAAGTATAGTATTAAAAGGAGATGCCATCTTATTTGTCCACTTCGCAACCAGGGCCTAATTATGGGGACCATTTAGCTACCTAATTTTAGAAGTGTACGTGTGTGGTCGAACGGCCATTATCATGTCATCAAAATTAGCCAAGTAAGAGGACAAATGCTTATGTAGACGTCCGGTACGGTGCCCGGCTGTTCCCAGCTTCTCACAACCTGGACCACCCTATTAGTAGACAACAAAGATTAATTAGCTGATGACTACTTCATACTCATGGTGATTGAATGACCGGAGATACGTTGTTCGCTGGTGCGTCAACCGGTGCAGCTTCGGGTCACTCCTGCCCGGACTGCCAGGTTCGATGTTAGCAGTTGAGTTAGGTTCCTAGCCTTTGGCCGATTAGAATACGTAACCATAACTCCAATAACAAAACCTCATAATATATATATTTCTCTCTCGTTCGAAGATCATATAGATTAGATGAGAACTATATATCAGATTAGGAGAATGAATATTGTTCTTTTCTCATGTTAGAAAACGTGAATATATGGCGGAAAATGTTAGAATAAATATTAGCTGCTCATGATTGTGTGGATGGAATGAAAAGTATTACTCGTAACGGTTATATTAGAATGGTAGTCAACTAAGTTTATACGTGAGAGGCACTGGTTTCATAGTTTTTATTTAGAGCATTTTGCGGATATATATTCTCTCTTAATAGATTTTTGCAGATATATGCTATACTAATTTGATTTGGCAAATTCTAATCAAAATCTATATTTTATATTGAAACATTTTTCAAACAATACTCTTAAAATTTATTTATTTTTTTAATAATATAAAATTGATATTTTTTTAATAAATTAGTTGAGAGGATAAGTATTTTTATTAATTATTTTGGAAAGTGTTTAGATGAAATATTGTTTTTTTTTTGGTGAGTTTGGTTTCTATGCTATATCTCAATTAGATTCTGAGCAGTAAATGATATCTCTTCTCAATCAGATGGGGCTGGAATTCGAACTTCCGATCTATAATTCATGAGGAATAGATTTTTGATCTCCTTCCAACAAGAAGCTTCACTAATCAACTAGACCAACGCTGATTGGTTAATACATTATTTTTTAAAAAACAAGTTCAAGTAAGTGTAACTTAAAAATCACTCCTAGCTCCAGTTAATTGAACTTACATTGAATTTTACTTAAAAAAAGCTTAATGAAAATACAACTGAAATTAAACTAAACTCAAATTATATGTACAACTTTAACCCAAATAGCATCAAATTAAAGCAACAATATAAAATTAAAGCATTTCCTGCTAAAAATACTAGCCGTTCATCCAGCGGGCTTCTCAATGACATGCGCCACGTCATTCCATGAAGCAGCGCCGCGCGTGAACCTCGCAATTTAAGCGTTAACCACCTCATCTCATCTTCCCTCTCTCTCTCTCTCTCTCTCATCTCCAGCTCTGAGTTCGCCTCATTCTCCAGTACAGTATCTTCTTCTTCTCTCAAATCTCCGGCGGGTACAAACACATCTGCTCTGCTCCTTCCTTCTACATCCTGATCAATCAAATCAAACATCCCACAATCTGTGTACCAATCATCTTTTTGAACAGTTTAACGTACACCGGCGGGACACCACATGATTTACTCTTCTTAATTTGCAACTCACGAGTATATTTATATGTAGAGCTCAATCTCAATTTCTCGAAGCTGGTCTCTTCATAGCTGCACTGAAAAAGCTCCTCTTCCTAATGATATCAGAATCTAGATAGAGAAGTAGAGAGAGTGTGAGAGTGAGAGAGTTAGTGCGTGATTGAGAAAGATAAACGGATAAACCAAACCTGAGCAATGGCGGAGAACAGAGCGCCGGCTCCTGCGGCCGCACCAGCGTTACAGAAGCCACCGGGATACCGGGACCCGGCGGGGCCTCCTCAGGTGGGGCCGAGACCGCCGTTACGAAAAACTACTCTCCCACCAGCATTCCGGCAAGCCGGCAAGCCACTCAGCCACAACCGCCGCCGCTACTGCCGCCGCCTCTGCTGCTGGCTAGTCATCTTCATCTTCATCGCCGTCGTCGTCATCGCCGCAGCCGCCGGCCTCGCCTACATCTGGTTCAAGCCCCGCCTCCCCTCCTTCAAGATCCAATCAATCCAACCGTCTAAGTTCAACATCACATCCAAATCCGACGGCACATATCTCGACGTAACATCCTCACTTCGCCTCCTGGCATCAAACCCGAATTCGAAGCTCGCGCTCGACTACTCATCCTTCAGCGCTAACGTCTACGTATCCGACGACGACGGGGATATCGAGATAGGTTCGGCGAGTGCATCAGGATTCATGCAGAGGAAGAGGAATTCGACGGTGATACGGATGGACACGTCGGTTAGAGGAGTGATGATTGGTGACGCGGCTGGGCCCAGGCTCAAGTCGAGATTCAAGAGCGATGAGCTCCAGTTTTCAGTGGAGGTGAGGACGAAAATAGCAGTGAAAGTGGGCGACAAGGATGCCAGGTGGAAGGTGCCTATCCGAGTGGAATGCGGCGCGGTGAGCTTGAAACAGCTCAGGCGCGGCGGCCCCAATGTACCCAAATGCGTAATTAACGTCCTCAGATGGTGAGATTTTATTCTTTATTTTATTTATTTTGTTTCCCCGATGGATCCTTTAAAGATTATTGTTTGGTTGATTGGCATTATGGTGAAAATATATCAACGAAAAAATGAAAAATGCGGATTCAAGTAGTGGACTGAACTATGAAGATATTTAGGCCGACATACGGAATTATGAAAACAGTCAGTTTGAGTGTGAATCATGCTTACCGCAAATCTTCCTTGATGTTGCCAATACTTGTTAAGTAGGTTGGTGATTTTATTTTATAAGAGAATGTGATGTTTTTTTAAAGAAAACTTCTTTATCATACTTGCAGTATAATGTGCAAACCCTTAATGATCCTTGCCATAATATAAATTGCGCGAACATTTAGTGCATAAACTGATCATGTATTTGTGCTAACAATATTGTGGTTCTGTTGTGTTTTAACATATTTCTTGAGCATCCTCATGAGTGTTTCGGCATCACCATTATACTGTCTTGCTGATTACTGCCTTTCGACCAATTTCTAGATGAAACTACAGACTTAGAAATCCCCAATTAAAACAGCTCCTTCTAGATTAAATTATAGACTTAGAAATACCCATATAAAGCCTTTATATCTTACGGTACCTTCTAATAAGTTAGTTCTTCTTTCAACACTAATTGACGTGCCTTTTCTTCTTATCATATGTTCAAGCTGAGAATCTGTATGATTTAATGTTGCACTATACAATAGCGCATGCAGTGTTGTAAGATGTGCAATAATCATTTACCTGAGATAATTGATTGTAAGACTGATTACTAAACATGGAGCAATACTGATTAAATCTTGGAGACAATAGTAAGGGACTTCTTTCTGCCATCTTCCACACTTATTAGTTCCTTGTGGATGGTTGGTCACCATTCTGCCGATCTTCATCTCTTTTTATACTGCTAAAACTTTTCTATGTCTATTTCATGGTCTCCAGTAATTACGATGCTGATATATTTTACATCATATTGTTTTGGTAATTGTAGGATTAATTTGCATTGACTAAAGGGTGACAGGAAGTGTGTTCAGTGAGAGTCATGGACATCAACAGTGCTTCCTCCACATTTGATCTTCTTAGAGTGGGGACAGACTGGACAAACACAGCATTGGTATCTTTTTCTTTTTAAATTCTATGTAAATCTATCTTGTATTTATGCGATTCTTTCTTTAAAATTGTTAGCATTTGTATACCAAAGTCTGTGTTAAGTTGATTAATAAGCAGATTATGCCTGATTGTAATATTCCTTGACTATGCAAGTTAAATAAAAATGAGATGTCGCCTTGGTTTGAAGTGATTTTGATTTTAATTTGAAATTTAATTTTTTTTTCTCCTTAAATGGGCATTGAAATGTATGTTTTGAATACCATAGGCTAAAGTCATGCACCACTTCCATGATTTTACATCAGGCTTATCTAAAGTTATTACTTTTTGCTCTTAACTAAAGTAAAAAAAAAAAAAAAAAAAAAAAAAGAAGAGTAATGCTAGCTACTATCCAAGCTGATGTGGATAGTTTTATACTAGTAAGTGAAATTGAACAATATCTGTGAAAAAAAACGAGTTAGCACATAGGGATTTTTATACCAGTGGGTGAAAGTCTTGGTGGATTTTTGGGTTATTCTCCAAACAGCATTATTATGCTTCAAGAGCTGCTGACGGTTCTTGAGAATGTATTTTCTCTTTTCCAAAATAGAATTAGCTGGAAAAATGAAGACCAAAAAACCTGTCTAGTACCTCAGTGTTTTACTTCTTTAAGATGTGAACCTATCATAAAACAATTAAGATTTGACCATAGATAAAAACAGCTAAGATATAAGCCATGCAGAGCAGGATGGTGCTTACGATGTTCTTATACGATCACATAAAAATTATAACATCAAAGTTTCAATCTATTCCTTAAAAATATTGGGGAATTAACTTGATTCAGACAAAATTTTCAATTCAAGTAACTTCTGCCAGTATCCTGATACTATAACCCAACATCTTGATACCGTATTTACAACACCTTTATAAATTATAATATCATACAGAACTATCTGATAATGTTATCCAATACCTCGATCTTGTAATACCCTCATTCAACATATTGTTGATACATAGCGAATTATAGGAACCTAAATGAAAAGCCAAAGTTTGGGGATACCATCCTGATACTAAAATTTCAGAATGGACTGAAATTTCGCCTAAATATTAATCGAAACCGTATATTATTGTCAAGAAGTTCGTTAGTCACCCATCAGGTCTTGATTTTCCGCTGGTCCTTGCTTAGGAACGGGCACCCCGAAAGGAGAGATAATTTTATACGTTACGTTCGTCCGTGTAGAATTATCATATAGATAAGCATATGGAACAAATACTTATGGGTGTTTTTTGAAAATAATGGAAAAAAAAATTTAACATAAAAGTTGCACATTTTGATGAGATATATAATTTTATGTTGAATTTTTTTTTAAAAAATATTTCTAAATATGTGTTATGGAATTCCCAAATCTTCATTTCTTAACGAATTTAAAATAATTTAAAAATTCGTTTATATTTTCGAGTCACATATCATCTATTTAGAAATATTTTTTAAAAAAATTTTGACGTAAAACTTATAAATCTCATCAAAATCTATAATTTGTATCTTAATTTTTTTAAAAAAAATACATGTAAGTATATATTATAAATGGAGACAACAAATTGGGTAGATGATTTAAACCCAAACTACATCAAAAACAAAAAAGTGCCAAGCACTCTTTTAAAGATGTTTTAAAGTTCCTGCTTAAAAATAGTTTTAAAACTTCTATTAATTAATATAAATTTCACGTGAATTGTTTAGATAAAGATAAATGTCATATGTGACACAAAAAAATTATTCAAATATCATATAAATGTCATAGTGAATTAAATAACGAAATTTATACTATTAAAAAATTTTCTGTTTCCAGGGCGAGGCCATTATTGTCATCATAAATTTAATTCTTGCGAATTATTTATTACAAGGCCCATTGACATGGACATATAAAAGCCTCGTCACCCCCATTTTTCCTCTTCTTTCTCTTTGCCTTTTCCTCGCCCAAACCGCGTTTGGAGACCGTCCCTGGAAGTTCCCAGGTATTTTATTTTGTATTTCATTTATTTTCTTTTCGTCTCTCCCTAAAATTGTCAAGCTCAGATCTCAGATCTTAGTCTCCATCATTTTTTGTATTTGTTTTTTGTATCTGATTGATTCTTTTTTCGTTTGATTGATTAGCTCTTGGTGCTATGGCTTCCAAGCGGATCCTCAAGGAGCTCAAGGATCTGCAGAAGGACCCACCAACGTCATGCAGCGCAGGTGATTCGGTGATATGATGATGTCGTAGTTGTTTTTTTACATATTTCGAAATCATGAGTTCGATGTATAGATCTGTATCACTTTGCTTGGAGAACTCGTTGTTAGTTCATGAGGATCAGTATTTTTTTTGCTTCAACTCATGGTAAGCTTGTCCTGATTCGTGTTTGCATGCCATCAAATAGTAGCGAAACGATGACCAGTTATGGGTTTGCCTCATGACTCCCATGACCTGTATCTAATGGTATTATCGGATCAGAGCTTATCGTTGAGGGGCATGGTTGTCCTTCATTCAGCTTGTCCTTGCAAGTGTGTGTGTTATTGTTTTAAACAACTTATTATACCAGTGACTTGTTTGCCTTTTTCTGATCTGCTTCTAGGTTTGGGCATGTCTTTTGCATATCTCGATAGTTCTTGTGTGAATCTGTTGTTGGTTTGTATACATGACAAAAGATTTAATTGCATGAGGTTTGTGTTTCGAGTAGAGCTGTTGCTGTCTCTACCATATTTATTTTTGATGTGTATTAAATTTTGGCCTACAGTGATGAGTCCTTGTTTGCTGCAGCTTGAATATCTAGCTTTAGTTTCTGTAACTTTATGGAAAGATGGTTTTGCACACTTGCTCGCAGTATAGCATAGCAGGTCGCATGTTGTACTGTGTCTGATGACTGTGAAGGTTCAAGGATAGGATCAGCCTCTCTGGGTGATCTGGAAGTTTTATATGTTGCATTTGGGAGAGATTAATGGAAGATTATGTATACTGCTGTAATATGCACCCATTTGAAGTGTCAGATCATATGTAAATTCTAACAACCATCATATGGTTGTCAGATCATATTTGAAGTGTCAGATCATATGTAAGGGTCAGATGTGTCCGACACCCGTGTCGCAAGGCAAATCAAAGAGTCCGAGTAACATAGCTTTAAGAAAAGTAGGTTAGAGTTTGTCTTAGATATTTAAGAAGAGGCTGTTAAAACATGCTTATGGTGGCATATGGATATCTGCTTATCTCTAGTTGGAGATTGCTTATGGTGGGATATTCAATCTTTTTTATTAGGATTGAATATGGATATCCTAAAGCGTAGAGGAAAAAGGTATTATCTGCCATGGGCTGCTGTGACGTTTACCAACAAATAAATTCCTATGGCTCACGAAAGATGAATCAGGCTTAGAAACTCTACGTATATTTTAGTTTTTATTATTTTCTGTACAATTCTGTATATTGTGCACAGCTGGTAAGAGTACCTTGCTTAAAGCCATTATCTGTGGACTTGCTAGTTTATAATTTTTATATTGAACATTTAGTTTTGGAGACTGGTTTGGCAAAGTTATTGCTTTAATGTTTACTCACTTCTTGCTTTACAGGGCCTGTGGCTGAAGATATGTTCCACTGGCAGGCAACTATCATGGGTCCTCCTGACAGTCCTTATGCCGGTGGAGTCTTTCTAATTACTATTCATTTCCCTCCAGACTATCCATTTAAGCCACCAAAGGTATTCTTGCTTCCTATTGCCGCTCATGTTTGTTCTAGAATGCTATAAGGTTGTCTCCTACCCTCTGAGGTATCAAAAAACATTATTTACCATGTACGGAATTATCTTGTTTTCTTTTCAAGCAATGGCCTGATCATTGACTTTATTAGCTCTGAATTAGCGATGTGATTAGTGACAATTCGCTCCCGAAATAGCAAGTAGCTCACTATCTCTTTTTGTAATGTGATGTGCTATTGTTTGTTAAAACTATTGTTACTTCGTTATGTTTTGGAACAAATGTTGTTCCTTTTCCGTTTATTGGGAAATGGAGCAAATCATGACGAAAATTTTTGGCAACCGATCTTGTATTGTTAATTCTTTATGTTTTGCATTGTCGTCTTGTTGTTTATTTCATTGCCCTGTACTTGTTATTCCTTTGATCCTTTCGATAGTAGTAATCCAAACAAATATTATCCACTAAGAAAAGGGTGGAACCTTGGGGCTAATCTCGACAGGGCTCATATGTGTTCTAGCTGATTCCATATTGACTATTCTGTCCTGTTGCTTTTATCCTCGGCCTTCCGCTTGGTGCGTACAGCTATTTCTCTGGGTTTTGTTAACATTCAATTTGACTTGCCTCAATGGCAACCATTGTTGCTAAACCAACATAGTTCTGGCGGGGTTACTGCAAGCACCGCTTCTTGGAGATGGTCCTGTGAGCCTTCTAGGTGCTGAAATCTCTAATTCCAGTAAAAAGTTGGAAAGCTGTAAATGGTGAATCAGTGAATGTTTTGGTCCTGGTTTGCGTTTGAATAGATGTTACATCGTGGTTATTTTATAGTTGGAGCTCAATTACTTGTTCCTTTTCTAATGATGTATGTCATGGCCATTGAAATGACAACAAGTTGGTACTTTAAGATATGAATGGTTGTGGGTGACTATCGGCTCTTTTATTCTACAGGTAGCTTTTAAAACGAAGGTTTTCCATCCAAATATCAACAGTAACGGGAGCATTTGCCTTGATATTTTAAAGGAGCAATGGAGCCCTGCCCTTACCATTTCCAAGGTTTTATTCTTTTACTGAGTTGGTTACATTTATCATCAAAAGGTTTAATTAATAATATGGACCCCAGCTTATGCTGATCAGGTGTCAGTGAAGTTGTTAAGGATTACAATAGTTTGAATTTTGAAATAGCGGAACGGGACTCATGTGAGAAGGCTTTGTTCTTGTTGATTTTTCCTAAGATGCAATCGATTCTTCTACATCGTTGTTCATAGTAGTCGCTTACCACCATCCTTGATAAAAAACTAATTGTCATAGTTGTCCAATATATACCCTCTTTTGTTATGGATGATGCGCATGAATGGCTATAGTGATAGGATCATTTTTTGTCATTGTGGTTTGTAAATTCATTAAAAACTTTCTGTTTTTTACAGAGTAGTACTCATTTATGTGGTTGTGTTATTTCAGGTGTTGCTTTCTATATGCTCTTTGTTAACTGATCCAAATCCTGATGATCCTTTGGTCCCGGAGATTGCACACATGTATAAGACAGACAGGGCCAAGTATGAGTCAACTGCCAGGAGCTGGACACAGAAGTACGCTATGGGCTAGTAGAAGCGTTGGAACGAGTTCTTTGTAGCTTGTTCAACTGTTTATCAGCTTCACGTGTATGTAAGAACAACAAGATGAAATGGTTGCTGTTTTCCTCTTCAAATTGGGGAGCACGACTATGCGATCGAATGGGAACAACAAATGTTGCCAATTTAAATGGTCTTGTGAAACTGTGATGTGTAATGCGTTTAATCGTGTACTCTGCCACTGGATTTCTCTATTATAATTTTCGTTCTCTCCCATCTGTTTGTTGAAGGAGCAGTATGCGAATGCTAACACACTTAGATACGATTTTTCCCTTTTTTGACCTTTCTATCATTTGTTTATCGCAGCTTATGCCAGCCCAAGTACTAATATACAGAGCAACCAGACTGTCGTGATCTGGGCTGTAGTTTGTAGGTTGTTAATATGAGTGATTTGAACTTTCCTCGAATCGTTGCTTCGTTAGAGTCTTATGGAGGGGTGTCAAAGAACCAAGCAGGGGCTTTTTCTACAAAATTAACGAGCCTGACGAGCTTAAAAATTTGCACAGGCTTTGCTCGTTTCAAGAAAACATGGGAACAGAAAAGCAAACACGAGTGAGTTTGAACTTTAAAATCGCCAGATAAAAATCGCAATTTTGACAATAGAACGTCTGGGGCGTTAAAGCTTGACGGTAAGCCGAGCAGCACAAGCTGGTTGAATTTATGATGATTTCTGCTTGCCGCCGTGACTACCATCAATGCGAGCGGTCCCGATTTTGTGTGTGTGTTTTGCAATTATGAGCACAACTGTACCACAGTCCCGTACAGATTGACCTTTGTTTCCAGGTGATATTTGTGCGATCTGTGATACCATCACTCAATAAGTCCAACCACCAGCAGTCCTATCCCTCGGCTCACTGCATTGCAGATTCAGATCTTCACGTCTTAATTGGTTTCTCCAAGCCCCCACGGGGTAAACGTTAAAGCATATATGTGGATGCAACGAGGAAATGGCTGTACGGTCACGTCACGTCAGTGTATTTTAGAAACTGTACAAATTAATATTTGAAGACGAAAAAATGGTTGATTTGACTGTGTGCGTGTTATCACGTCAGCGTATTTTTCTATTTTTAATGGTTGATTGGCACATTTCTGAAAAATAGGGCTGATATGCTACCACCACGTCAACGTATTTTTTTCGTTTTCAAAGACTAATTGATATGTTTCTGGAAAATAAGGCTGATACACAACTCCCCTTATTATGTTTTTCCACGTAGTCTCGTTTTCATAAGTAGTTGTTTTTACTGCCAGCGAAAGAGTTTTTTATTGTAATTCCATCGCATTGCAAGTGATCCCAATCAGGTAAAGTTGCTCTGCTAATTGGTTAAGCTGATCTTTAGCAATGATACGGGTTGATTGAACGCGGTGCTTCACATTTAATGTGATCCCAGACACTAGCGCATTGGGTCACCACACTCCCTGGTAATAAGAGTTATGATTTAATCTGTTGGAATTATTAAAATATGTTGATACCCTTTTAAAACATATGATTTTCTTCTTTAAAAAAAAAAGAATCGCAAGTAATGCAAGTTTATAATTTCGTTATTAAAAGAATATATCCAATTGAGAGGATGAGCGTGTTATAGTGATAAAAGCTCACGTAAAAGGTCCTGAGTTTCAAAAAATATAATAGTAACTTTCTGCAATAGAATATAATAGCATAGGTAAGAAATTGTTATTAGGGAGAGTACAGTTGGATCTAAAACGTTAAGTTTTGTTGCATTTAGGTCCAAACTTAAATTTCAATTGCAGTTAAACTCAGCTGTTTTCAACACTTCAAAATAATTATTTAGAAGTATTTTTTGAAAACACTTTCAATATGAAAGTTGTTTATTTTGATGAGATCTATAATTTTTATGTTAAAATTTTTTTCAAAAAATATATTTAATTAATTATTTTGTAGTGTCAAAAATAGCAAAATATTTTAAAACGCGACCTGAACTTTGAAGACTCAAAACACCTATTTAAAATATTTTTGGAAAAACTTTCAACATGAAAGTTGTAGATCTCATTAAAATTTATAACTTTTATGTTAAAATTTATTCAAAAAATATTTATAAATAATTATTTTAGGATTAAAAGCAACATAAAAAATAATTAAAATGAAATATTGTAGTGTAAAAATTAGTTGATGGGGGAGATTGCAGTAAATTTTATTACTATGTGTAGATTAAAATAATATTGAAATTTAATATAAAAAGTGCATGCAATTATCTCTTGTTATTATGTTTATTAAATCGTACTTTACACGTGCTGAAATACTTCACAGAATATATAGTAGTATATATTAAATAAAAAATTGTAGCGTACGTCTGCACGTACAGAAGTATTTGCAACATCGACCGCTTTTCTTTTATATCTATCGAAGGACATCGTGATCAGAGTGGACAGAGTCCATCAAAATCAACGCTCCAATAATAACCGGAGCAATTAAGACTGTCCGTATGGTGTCTGAAATATATGATGCATAGAGAAGTTGAAATGAAAGCATTTGACTGAATATGTTGTGTGGTTCACCACAACTCCCGCAATGAATTGGTCGCATAACCATTCGAATAATGTAAATCATCTGTGAGAGATCTTCTGCCCTAAATTTAAACACTCGCACTAATTAAATGCTAGTTGCATTGAATTAGCAGCAGCGTCGACGCTTTGGGAAAGGAGAAGTCTCGCCGGGGCCATGCACGCACGCACTGTTCTCAGCACCACATGCATCAGATCGTCTCTAATTTATGGCCCTTGCTCCGCATTTCAACGCATTATTAAAGCCGCCTTTTGTTAATCGCGATATTTGTATCCTTCTATCTCGTTCTACGTGCGAATTAATTACTTAATTAACTCTTATTTTCTTCTGCTCGGTTCATTTCTTATATTTCTTAGAGAGAGAGAGAGAGGGAAATGCTGTGATAAAGTCTTTCAACCAATCTAATAATAGTTATAGGTATTGCTTACAGTTATATCATTATAATTATCATAACAAATATAATAATTATACTAAAAAAATAACACTAATTAAAATTTAAGTATTTCTTTTTTACTATTATTGTTTGTGTATATAATACTATTATATTTTTGTACTAATTATTTATTATGTTTATCAGTTTCAATAATATTGTAATTATACTTAAATACCATTATAATTATGCCTGATTATAATTTATTACTTTTATTAACTAATAATTAAATTTAGTAACCATTCCACAATTCTAGTAATAATTAGGAAATCACTACATGTGAATAAACCCAAAACCCACCCAGATGGTGGGTTTAGATGAATCCCAAAATTCCCATTTCAGTGGAATTGCTATGGTCCTTCACATTCTCTTAAACACCAAACAATAGAATTCAAGAAAAAGTCAAATATGACATAAATTTTAAAACCACTAGTATCGGCCTGGTTTCGGCCAATGTATCGACACTAGACCGATACCCACTGAGTCCAACCGATAGATTAAGTAACTCATCAACAACGATAGATAAATGCCGTTGAACCATGTCATCTCCGATACTTACGCGTATTGACCAATTTGTAAACCATGTTCGGATTTCAAATTGGGACAGACCAAATTTTATGTTTCACATAATCCCAGTTAACTCCTAATATTCTTAATATGCTGATATTATATAATCAATAGATAATATGAGAGATGCTAATCTCCACTCGACAGGAGCACGGCTCGCTCCTGTCGACTCAGCAGCCGTCGGATCGCAACGATCCAACGGCTGAGATCACGCGCGTGTTTTGTAAGAGCTCGGATCGATTTTAGCCGTCGGATCACCTCGGCGATCCGACGGCCGACATCACGCGCGTGTTTTTGAAGAGCTCGGGTCGAATTTCAGCCGTCGGATCGCCGCGATCCAATGGCTACGTACTCGACAGGAGCGGGCCGAGCTCCTGTCGAGTGGAGATTAGTCTATTTCTAGATAATATAATATAAACATGCTGATATTATATAAACAAGTTGTATGTATTTAATATTGCTCACAGTGTTGCTATTGGGTCCTCACCAATTTTTACGTGTTACAAATTTACGACCCTGCAACTAAATTTCAGACCTGCATCAATTTACGTGTTACAAATTAAATCTATCGTTATAATACGTTATTGTTTACACACCAAAATATATTTTTAAAAATATTTTTTAAAAAATTTTAAATATTAAAATCGTAAATCACATCAAAATATATTTTTTTGTATTTAAATTCTTTTCAATAAATATTTTAAATATATGTTTTGAGATTCAAATCTGTGCGTATTAGCAGATTAATTTTTTAATCTACTAATACTATAAAATATTTTGTAGAAACAAATTAGACCACATCGAAAAAAATTAGACCACATATTCAAAAAAAATTTTAAAAAAAAAATTATTTATATAGAATAAAATTATTTTTGATATGAACTCAAAGATAGACGCTGATTTGTAAAGAATTTAAAACAAAAAGTAAAAAAAGTTTAAAAATTAAGAACTTATATGCAAATTCCTCTTTTATTTGAGGCCTTTGTGTTCACTACTTAGACCGAATCATTTGGACTTTACAATATTAGTTATGTATCATTCTCATGGACCCACGTCATGTCCACTCATTTTATTTGATTTATTAAGTTGATTATAAAATTGGTTGGGACTCTGTACAGTCTTGACAAGTATTTTATGACTTTACACAGCGTAAGTTCCTACGTATTACAGTGGCATTTGTAAATCTTGACCGCTGATCGTGCACCACTTCAAAAATAAAGTACACACAAGAGACATTTTACAAACCAAGCCTCCCAAAACTTTGTCTTCAACATCATGTCTACCTATCTTATAGCTTAAAAAAGCTTAAAAAAAATATATAAAATTGATGACTAATGTATAAGCATCACTCTGCTGCACGATGTTTTTTTAGGGCTAGGGTCCTCACCTGTAAATATATATACGTATCAGTATAAACTTCTCATCTGACTTTTTTATAGAACATTGGGAAGGAAGGGGCCACACGCAAATGCCCGCATCTTCTGGTGTAATATCTAATTGGACATAATGATACTTTAATTATGTATCAATATATATAATTAGATAATCAAGATTGTTGTCTCGTCTGGTATCTTAATTTACTTTCAATATGTTAAATGACTATTTTTTTTTTCTTAAAATAATCACATATTATTTACAATAACTAAAAATTTTGGAGTCTTGATAGCCGAGTCCGTTTTGTATCTTACATCCTAACCGAAAATGGTGCATATTTAGATAAAGTCATTCCACTCTAGAGTTACTGAGATTTGAATATTTGATCTATTCTTTATGAGGAATAGACCATAATCTCTTTGCAACACGCAGCCATACTAACTAACAAGATTAATACTGATTAGTATTGATAAGAATTTTAAAAATTATACAACTAATTTGAACAATATAAAAGGTCAAAATGAAAAATGAATAAAATACAAAATCAAAATAAATCTTAGAAAAAATAATCTACGTAACTGTTAATATAAAAGTAATTTATCGTATAGCATGTACTAAGACTTCTCTTTAATAAAATTTTATCAATATTTGAAAATTGTTACTTATGTATAAATAAATTTTTAATAAAATTTTATCCATATTTAAGAAATTTTAATTATGTATATATATAACTGGATGTCACCTCTATTTATGTCTTATTTCAAATTATTCTTACAATATTTATTCTAGTTCTAATAACATTTGACGAAAGAAATATTTCTATTTAATTAAAAATTACTATTAGTTTATATAAAATTTAAAATATACAAAAATATCATAATATATATATATATATATATATATATATATATATATATATATATATATATATATATGATAATTTTGTCTCAGAAACTTGGGGATTGAACACGCTAGTGATTGTCTACTAAAACTATTTATAAGCATTCAATAATTCAATAAGAATCGAGGGGGTTTTATTTATGCAACTTTTGAGAACTTTCTAAATATATGTGGTAGAATCACTGCGAGAATGCTTCTTTCAGCAAAAGACCTTTTGAGCAGTATTTAATCGCATATTCATATTGTTTTTAAAGTTCAAAAGTGACATTATTATACAAGCCAAGTACGCCTTGGTCGGTTGTCTTAGATTTTTTATCTCGTAAAATAGAGTCCTACGATCAAATTTTGCAAATATCACCGATAATAATGCGAATGTTAATAAAAAAAATGTAGAACTTTTTGGCAAGAAAACATAAACAGGTGCTATATGTGAATTTACATAGTACAAATATAAGCGTGTCCTGTAATTTTGTCTTTGCTCACGTGAAATTATGACAAAAAAAATTTTAGTATACATCCAACAATATTACTTTTTCTCATCATACAACTGCAAGTTTGGAGTAGTTTTTAGGGATACTACCATATCAGCCCCTCAACTGTTGAAAATATCCCAAATCAGCCCCCCATTTCAAATTTAGGTCGGATCAGCCCCTGGTTACTGTTTGGGGTTTTTTTTGGACGAAATTGCCCCTATACCCGTTAACACTTCAGATACCGATATAATCCATTTAGAAGCGATCTCAGAAAAAACTTTGAACATAAAAGTTGTAGATCTCGGCAAGAACTACAACTTTCATGTTGAAAATTTTTCAAAAAAATACTTCAAAAGTTATGTTTTTGAGGTCGAAAGCATAACGGGTCGACCCGACCCGACCCGAAATTGCTACAAATAGTTCGGACATCGAAAACACCTACCTAGAAATATTTTTTGGAAAAATTTTAAACATAAAAGTTGTAGATCTCGGTGAGATTTATAACTTTCATGTTCAATATTTTTTCAAAAAATGATTCTAGGTAGGTGATCTCGGTGTCGGCAATAAAAGGGCAGTTTTGTCCAAAAAAAAGGATAAACAGTGAATGGGGGGCTGATTTGGGCTGTTTTGGAGAGGAGGGGCTGATATGGTATGAGAATTGAAAAGGGGGGGGGGGCTGATTTGGTATTTTCCCTAGTTTTTATGAACACACACACTTCCAAACATTGTATTTCTCGTGTATTTCTTTATAAATTGGGGTATCGCCTGTGCTGATTTTGTGACCCATATTTGTCGAGCATGATGAATTTCTCAATTTGTTCTTTTCTATGTGGACTTGTGTGAAATATCCAACAAATAGTCTTTAGCTTGTTACTTGTTTTATTCATTGTCCTTTCCAAATTGCTCTAGTTTGCGTAAGTTGCAATGAAATCAGAGCGTTTGTATTATAAAAATAAATAATTATAAATAAGAAGAGAGAGAGTTTAGGTTCGTGTGTTATCAAATAATTAGAACAACCCTACTTTATATCGTTATTTCAAATACATCCGTAATTTTCAATGAGAATTAGTAAATCAATACTATCAAGCAATAATACATGCTTATACATATTTTTTCAAAAAAAAATTGGATAGTAAAGAATAGGTATTGATATACTTTATAATTTTTATATTAATTTTTTTCCCTCAAAATGCACGTCTAGATATTTTTAGATTTAAAATTTTTGCTGGTTATAAAACTTTTAAGCTTAAGAATTATTGAGTAGTAAAACTATAGAGCACATCAAAATTATTTTTTATTCGTAATGTTTTCAAGGCGTCCTAGACACATTGACCTATTTTGTGAAAGATTAAGTACATAGCGACCATTAGGAGTATTTCTTCCGGCATTTACAACACAATGATAGTATGGTAGGTCTAGGAGATTGGATTTCATGCTGCCATTTTCTACGTCTAATACTGCTCCACCGGTTAGAATTTGTCACATGTCAATGAACTCACGTCATCTGCGCGTTGCAAGTACTAATTAGCGGAGCAATATTAGCTATAAAAAATGAGCATAGAGAATTCGATCCCGTGGCTCCAGCAGTTGCACCTAAGGTCACTCCGTGCTGTAACAAAGGTGCCGGCGATAGGAGACGGAGGGTAGAGCGAAGCGGTGATATCCTGCTTCCCTCAATGTATCCCACCGTCTGATCAAGATTTCAGTAGGTACATCTGAGCCGTATCTCCATCTCTTGAACACCGATCCCGAGATACTTATTGCTACCGAGCATTGTCCCTAGAAAAATTCTTGGGTGTATTACTTCGTGTAACGGCATAAAAAAAAATCTATTATAAGTATTTTTTGGAAATTTAACACTAATGTTATAAAATTTGACGAGGTTTATAACTTTAATATTTAACGTTTTTTTAAAAAATACTTCTAAAAATATATTTTAGGACTCTAAAATTTAGCGAGTTTCAAATCAGTTTAAAAATTATTTTAAAATCTGTTAAACTTTGAAACTCCAAAATATTTACTTGAAAATACTTTTTGAAAATAAAAATGATAGATCTCATCAAAATTTATAAATTTAATATATGAAATTTTTCTAAAAAAATAATTATATAATTTATTTTTTTTAATTTAAATATGAGAGAAATATATATTGACGTTGAGTAAACATTTTAATATAGAATTTTTTTTGTCCCTAACTATATAGCTCTTAATTAGCACAACATTTGGAGTAAATCACAAGATTTCAGTAGTAAGCAGACATGCGTTACTGTTGGTTTACGAAACCATGTTATTTCTTAACACTTTCACACGCGCCAAGCCTCGAGCTCCGCACGTGCTTGCGTGTTTGGCGACCTGTCTGTCCTCCTCGTAACTACTGCAGGCGGCTCCGAAGCACGAGAGTCAGAGTAGCCCAACATGGAATGACACCTGCGTCCGAGCACGATGGGTTCATTATGGAGGATGAGATTACTATTTAAGTTGCCCACCATATCTACAACGAGCGGTCGGAGAAATTGAATTATACAGAAATCATTTATAAAAATATAAAAAATTTATTATTATTTATTTCGTAGAGAATAAAATAATTAGTAGGGCAAGGATAGATACCACTCGTGAATTTATGATCTGTTATGATATTTATATAAAGTGACCCGGTAAGAGATAGAATTTTTAATTTTTTTTTTTAAAAAGATTACTATATAATTAAGTTTATGGTATTGCAACAAGTGTAAATTACAAGAATTATTTTTATAACAAATTTAAATAAAATAACAATAAACTTTGTTTAAGTAAAATATGTGATTAAAAATTTTTAAGATTGTAAGAAGTTTCAAAATTTTCATTTTAAGAAAAAAGATTCTATAATTTTGTTTTTTCAAGATTAACTTTTATATTGCTTTAAAAAAAACTGTAATTTTCCTAATTTCAATAAAAATAAATTAAATTATTATTTATTTTATTCAAAATAAATAATAATAGTTTACTTATCAAGTAGACTATAACTTTATTGAAATAAACTTGTAGTTCATTTTAATCAAAACAAGCTATAATTTTGGAGATCTTTTCGATCTAATTCTAATTACTTTAAAAAACTTTTAAAACATAAAATTAAATAACATAATAAATATTGTATTTTTTTTTATTTTTTTTAAATCTTGGAATGATAGTTTACAGTTTTACTATATGATTAACTATACATTCCAATTATCTGATCTGGAGGGCGGCTAGCTGGTTTCGTCGTAATGTTATGACCGCGACACACGATTGAATGTCCTCCGGGTCTGCTTCCTGCCAAGCGGCCAAAGAAACTTTCCGGTCAAGGCTATAAATATCCATCCACCAACTTAGGTTTGTTTTTTTTTTTTTCTTCCCTTCATCACGAGACTTACACTGTAGTCCGAGATAAGAGTTTGCTTTATACTACAGTGTACTAAATTAATTATAATTATATTTTTTTTATAGAGGGTGTCAAAACTTATCAAGAATGTATTAAAAATTATTAGAATGATGCAAATGTGTTATTTTTTAATATGAGTTAACACAAGGACGTCAGAAACTTATTAAAATGTGTTAAGATGTAAGGTGTCAGATGTGTGTCGGAGATGTTAAAAATATATTAAAAGATATTATTAATGCATTAAAATATGTTAAATGACTAAAGCGAAAAAAAAAATGAGAACTTAAGTGACGTTGAAATAATATTTGAGGGACCGCAATGCAATTGCCCATTTTTTCTCTAGTTTACTAGATTTTCAATAACAAATTAATCAAGCGATTATTTTTTGAAATTATTATAGAAAAATTCTGCTCGTAATCGATTTATTTTTGTACGAATGTTGTAATAAATAAACAGATAATACAAAATATTTCTAATAACTAAGCAGCAGTAATATTTAATCTGTACAGATTACTCAATTGATTGTTAATATAGTTGTTAATGTTGTTATTATCCCTTCTTTTTGACAAGAGAATTTTGGATGGTGCAAGTCTCAGTTTTTATAGGCCGGTTCTTTTTTCTGCTAATTTGTCAAAATCAAATTTTCCTATAAAAGATACGTAACAGTTCAGAATCGTCAACAATAGTATTCTTGTGGAAAAAATTACCCAACCTAACAAACTATCCAATAAATCACATACAACTAATTTTTACCACACACATACCTCGTGATTCGTAAAAAATATCAAAATTATAAATATGTCTATCGTGATGTGTGGTCTTAATTGTGCCACGATGTGTGGTTTTTTGTGTGATGCACTCATTTTACGGGAGGCGGCCGTGGAAGCAGATAGGGGTGTCCCTGGAGTTCCCATCATTGTTGTTATGATCGTTATCGCATTATGCGCATAGTTGGACTTCATGAAAGGGGTGGAATACTACAATAATTGTTGTTATTGATAGGGTCCTATTTTTAGTCATGTCTATGCCACAAAGGTTTGTCATATCTCACACACGTATCGCAGCTGGGTAAATTACAAATTAAAAGACGATCTCAAATTAAGTGGCTTCTTTCGAATGGTTCACATTCTGAAAAAAAAAAGGTGGTGAAAATGATGGTCATGATCTCATATATGTGTTCTGGAGTTTTAATATTTAACAAATTTTAAAAATTATTTTTTAAATTTGTTAAAATTTTGAAGTGTCAAATAACGGTTAATAATCAATTTTTTAGAAAATTTTAAATCTATAATTTTTATATTAAAATATTTTTTTAAAAAGAATAAATATAGATAGTTTTTCGAGATGATGTACGGAATTCAGGACTGAGGATTCTCTTCAACTCTTACTTGTCAAAAGTTACGGTTAAAAGCTACACCAGAAATAGAATCGGTTATACACCATAAATAGTACTTGACCTCGTTACCCCAAATAGATTATGATCTTAATATATTGGACAAAAACGAAAATAACATTGTTGGAAACATGACTGTATGTATAGTATCACTTAATTACTGTTGTTGTATGTTGTGATAAAAACATGAATTATCTTAGTAAGCTTAGAATATGATGTGGCGGCGGATCTGCCACGTGTAACCAAGGATGTCTATTTTTGTAAAAATGGACCATAGCCATCCTTACGGACCTCATTCTAGTCCGAGGTAACAGATCCAGCCAAGTATCAAACGACTCAGAAGATGCAACCCGCGAGAGCCGATCATTATAACTATCTCATATGATCCTAAGACAACACCTGATGCGATAAAAGGACACTGACTAATTAATACATATTTTGGCTAAATCTAGTATCTCTTACTCTCCTAACGGACCATGAGCAAGTAGCTACTCAAGCCACCTATGCAAGGGACCGACTTTTCACGACCCATAGAGAACTAGAACAATAGTTCGAGATGCGATGCCCCATACCTATGTATACCGAATGATCGTGAGTAAGAGTTGTACCTCACCTCCTTTTTATGTTTTTAGTGTATTGTATGTCCGCGTAGGACCAATAACATTATCTCGTCCAAAAGCCGAATATTTTACACGTAAAAGTATAGTGTATTTTGTGAGAATGCTTGTATCTCTTTTTAATCATTCTCTACCTTCAATCACTCAGTACATAAGTTGAGTATCGATCACAATCAATGAATGTTTTACAAATAGTAAACCTTTATCTGATGAATGGATCTCATTATTTCGTATTATCCATATGAATACTGGACAGATTTGTATCTCCCAACTTGTAATGTTATTATGTATGATTTCAATTTGATTTTCAAATTATTTCTGAACGATCGATGTAAACAAACTACAGTGAGCAATTATGAGAAAAAAATCAATGTAGGAGTTAATACACTGACATTGATCAAACGTGAACAACGTGTTCTGTCACGTTAAAGATGAGCTGAATCCAAAAATCTATCTTAAAACACCAAATTAGTACAGTACAAAAAAGTAATAAATGCAATATTTATTCAAAATAGAATCAGGAAACACAACCTCTCTGTAATCAACCCGACATTATACATTAACTTGACAATTCTACCAAAATCGAATCAATAAGAGCTGTATGTGCACTGTTTCCTGTATCTATTATGGTAAAGCAGTAACAAAGTAAATCTGAAATAATTTTTATGCCAGTGCACCATTACTTTATATAGATATATATAAATTTTTTTTTGAAATGTAGGGCTTATGCAATCATACAAATAAACAACGTCCAAATATAGAGATATTTTTAAAATTTTCAATTCTGTACTTAATATGTTTATAAAAACTCCTTTTTTATAATCCATTGTTTTTTTAAACAAATTTAAGTTGTAAAATATGATTTTTTTTAAACAAATATTTTAATAAATTATTTGTGTAATATGATACGTATAATCATAGTTCTAAATTTTTAATAAATTGTTATTTTTTTAAGATGACAGGGTAAAATTCAAATAAACCATGAATTTGACTGGCATAATGCAACCCAGAAAGAAGTGGGTTGTTCACCACCCTCCTCACGTGGCACACGCAGCGGGAGCCGAGGCGCCGATTGGCTATGTCTACGTGGGCCCTGTTCTCGCGGCGCGGAGTCGCCGGTAACAGCTTGCCGCGCTGCGTACTGCAATTGCAGCAAACAATGGAGGGTGAAAGTGTAAAAACGTAGATTGAGGAGACCAAGGAGAGGGAGGAGAAATGGAAATAAATTAATTGAAATTTGCTGATTTCGTCCGTCTGGGATCCTATAAAACAGTCGACCGCTTCTCACTCTCTCACACTCTATTCTCTCTCTCTCTTCTATCCCTCCACCATTTTTTCTCTCTTTCCTCTCTGTTTCTCGCGTCTACGGAGATTGCAGAGGGAGGTTGCTTTCGATTGGTACGGCGGTGGTTCAGCCAACGAAGCCAGAGTTTCTCAGAACAACAAGTCCTTGCTTCTACTGCTACTACTACCCGTTTACGGTAACCATTTTTTCCTCTACATCAGAGAGTTACTTTCCCCTATATTTCTTCTTTCCATTTTTGCTTCTCCTCGTTAGAACGTCGCCGTGGTACTTTCTTTCCTCCTTCCGTATCTTCTTCTTCAGTAAGAATAGAAGCGAGCAACCTTTTCCGGAAAATTTCACCTCTTTCACGCATTATTTATCTTCTTTTTCTTTTTAAAAAAAAATTCAATCTGTCTTTATGCCTCTTTGAATACGAGAGGAATCCATTCCTTTTTATCAACAAAAGATTAGGCCTTCATAATCCTCTCTCAGTCTCTCTCTCTTGGTGGGTGGTTGGTTTTATTTCAGGAAGCAGCAAATGCGAAAAGATAAGAAGAAGGTTTCATCTTTTACAAGCGTATGTTTTTGAAGAAAGCTATACCAGCAGTGGTTTTATCATGGACGGAGGGCTTAACACGACCACCATACTAAGGACTGAGCACGTCGACGTCGTCTCCAAGCCGCTCTTTCCTAGCCGAGTGTCCGCTGCTGCCGGGGAGAAAAAACACAGTCCAAAGACAGTGCGCATCTTCTGCGACGACTACGATGCTACTGACTCCTCCGCCGACGAGGATGACTGCAGCGGAGGCGGCGCACGCCTCCGTGTCCGCCGCTATGTTCACGAGATTAGGTTCGAGGAGAAGCCTTCTTCTACTTGCCTCAACGCGCCCCTGAAACCTTGCAAAGCTAAAAAAGAGGCGCGGAAGAAGAAGGCAAAGTTGTTCTCCCTAGGAGCTAAGCAGGACAACGTCGGCGAGACGAAGTTCAGAGGAGTTCGCCGGCGGCCGTGGGGGAAGTACGCGGCGGAAATCCGCGACCCCTTGCGGCGAGTTCGCGTCTGGCTTGGCACTTACGACACCGCCGAGGAGGCTGCCATGGTCTACGACTCTGCTGCTATCCAACTCCGCGGTCCTGATGCTCAAACTAACTTCGCCATCCCTCCTCCACCGAAGAGCCTCTCGGACGATAACCTCGCTTCCATCGAGGATTCCGGAGATGAGTCACGCAATCAGCACTCTTCACCCATTTCCGTCCTCCGCGGCGGCGAGTTCTGCTCGTGTTCAACTTCAGGCACAACGTCGGAGGGCGAGGTTCCCTTCGAAAACCACGAAACTGAGCATCCCCCGCCGGAGCTAAGAGGAGAGTACAGCGAGGTAACAGAGGCGGCTCCCGCGGCGAGTCCCGGGTTTGCTCTGGCGCAGGACGTGGAGATGCTGTTCGACTTGTTCCCTCACGAGGAGGTCCCGCTGCATAACGAGTTGTTCGGGATCGGCGCGGCCATTGAGCCGACGATTTTCGACGACGTGTCGCACCTCGGCTTCTACGGCGGCTTCGACGCAACGCCGTCGTGGCAGAACTGCGATGATTTCTTCCAGGACATCGGCGACTTATTCCCGATCGAGCCGCTCCCCGCCATCTAAAATCCCAGTCAAGTTCGTTAACTCGCCGCCGATTCTTCGGCAAGTTTTGTACCCGCAGAGAGAGTAGATCGTAGAGTATCATAAGAGTTTAGAAAAAGAGCCGTTCTTTTTCCCCCAAAATTTATTTGTTAAATGTTTTTTGAGTATTCTTCCTTTTTTTTGTTATTCCCTAAAATTCCGCAATGCAATGCCATGGATTAAATTTCAAAATGCAATCCCCATGCTTGGTATAATTTCACAGTCTATGCTTTTTTATGGTAATGGCTCGCATTTTACTTTTATATTATTAAGAAGAAAAATTCTATGCCGTCATATTCAGCATCACTATGGTCATTTTTGTTGGCTTGCAAACAAAATTTTATTTTCATTGAGGTGCAAAATTTTTATCTTCATATTGAGTGTTAGAAGAAAATTATGGAATGTTCTTTAGGTTGGATGTTCGAATTTTAATAAATATTTACTATGAGTAATTTATTATTCCTATTCGTCATTAACGGAGACGGAAATATAAAATATAATTCGAACTTAGCAGTGTCATACCAAAAATTTTGCAACATTATCACATTATTACTGTGCGGTGGGCTAACATTTATAGAAACGGAATTGAAAGCGGACTATACATCAACCTAAACTAAACCCACTTGATGGAGTCATATATACTATCAATGGACTTCTAATGCAATTCTTGTAACTATATGTTTTTCAAAAGACCCTCCGAGAATAAATAACTTTTATTAATAGTAAAAAAGCTAATTAAAAAAAAAAATTCTTGTCTGTTACATTATAATTCCTATTGGGTTTAAAGTACTAATCTCATACGCTCGTGTATATGGGTTATAAAAAAAATTATAATTTTTTTTAAATAATTCAACATTAAAATTATAGATTTAATAAGATTTAAAATTTTATTTTAAAATTTTTTAAAAATTATTTTTAATAAACATTTTAAACTTCAAAATTTAACGGATTTAAATAAATTTTAAAATTCGCTTTAAATCATTATTTTAAATTTTTTTTAATATAAACGTTCAAAATTCTATACTTGAATTTTTTTTTTAAATAATTATAAATTTTTCTGTGTATGGGACCAAAATTTCTGGGTTTAAGCGGCAAGTCCGGTGTTGGCGTGTGAGTTTGGCGGAGCAAGCAAGCGGAACACATCGAGAACAAGGACGGGACGGAGCCAGTGCGGCGTGGTGGTTAGTTCAGGTTGTCGGATCGAGTTCGTGGGACAAAAGCTGGTTTAGGTTGTTAATTTTCTCGAGAAATAGATCATGGCCTGCAAAACCGTCCTAATTTAGAACTTCTGTATCTGCGAAAGGTAATCTTCGCAAATCTTAATAATTTTTTATTATCAGCTTAGTTTTCACATTTTCCGTTGTTAATGATGATTAATGAGACTTCTATTCTTTTGGAGGGCTGCGCTTTTTTGGAGACTGGCGAAGAGCGTGAGAGAATGGAGAGAAAGATCATATGCGATGGAGCACCTCCGGCCATTCTTTCATGGAGGTCTGGTCACTCTCTAGAGGGTGGGGATAAAAGAGGGCGATGGCGGAGCACGTGCGGACAGTCAATGAGTCAATGGTGTTAATACCAGAAAGGTTGTGTTTTGTAGTGAAATTATTATAGGTACCCTGTTTAACGTATCATTCCTGTATATTACATATATCTACAAAAATATTTTAAAAAAATTTAAATATAAAAAATATAATTTTAATAATATATAATTTTAATATAATTTTTTTTAAAAAAAAATTATTTTTAAATTGATATTTTGAGACACCAAAATTTCCACGAAATTAAAAATATTTTTTTAACAATAAATTTTTTAATATAAAATATCTATTTAAAAATATTTTTCATAAAATTCTGCCACTAATAATTAAATTTGTAGGTGCACGGAGAACGCAGTGCATCGAATGCACCCAATATGTTTTGTAGGACTTCTCACATGCCCTTTTTTCGAACCAGTCCTAGTTTATTTTACAAATATGACATCCAAAATTTATTCTTTTAGACTCTAAGTGCTATATGAAATGGTTTTCTATCGATATAAGACTCCTATCTGACTTTTCAATAAGAACATTCTTATATCAGGACTCAGGAGTGTTCCGTTCTACCGTTCTACGCGATGCGGTGAAAGAATTAGTATACACCAACGCATAACCAATTTGCACGACTAATGACATGGAAAGCCTAAATCAAAATGGCGAGATTGTTTGAGGTATATTCTGCAGCTGTAATTTTCCATCACCTCCTCAGAGGTTTATATTTCATCAGAGAAAGCTAAAATTGGTGAAGCTGTAACGTGGCACGACCAGTGTACAGCTCTGAGCACTTGTGTGAAAGGTCGTTTTCTACAGAAGCACAGGTTGTATTACCATAAGCTATTGCATGTTATGCTGGACTGTTTTGCAGGATATATTATCTCTCATACACATTTATTAATAGGCAAAATACCTTATTTTGCCCCTGAATTTTACAAAAATGTGCTTCTATAACCCTAAACTTTAAACTGTACTCGCGATAATCCTGAATTACGAAAAAATGCCCACGATAACCTTGCCGTCAGGTTTTCCGTCCGCCGCCGTTAATTCGCTGATGTAGCAATTTTTCGTAGTTTAAGGTTATCGCAAATACAGTTTAAAGTTTAGGATTATGAAGGCACATTTTTGTAAAGTTCAAGGATTAAAAAAAATATTTTGTCTTATTAATAAGCAAAGTGGTGTTCTTAAATGGAGAAGATTCATGTGCAAATTCTGCCGCTGCAATGCCAAATTGGATTTTTTCGAATTTTAAAAAAAAAAATATTATGAAATTTACGACAGATATGTATGTGTATTTAATGACTTGTCATGAAGCAACGCACGTTCGGAGCTTTACATCATGACCATAGTATATAGCCTACGGTTCAGAATACTGTGTCGAATAAAATAATTCGTTGTTTCCCGTAGAAAAAATTCTTCTTATTATCTCAAAAAATTGGAAAAAAATTAAGTTAAAGAACGTCAATATTATTACCAGATTTACACCGGACGACCAAGAATCTAGAATACAACTTCTAGTTCATGTGGTTTGAAACTTCCTTCAAAATAGTTGGTTTTTATTTTTTTAATGCGACCGTCGAATTTGATTTTATCATATATCTCGATCCGAATTCTGAAATGGAGGGGTAAGCTAGTTCCTCTAAACTTACGCTTGTTGGAATTCGAATATTCTACCTATCATATGAGGGTAAAACTATGATTTTATTTCAGCACCCATTCTAGCAAACAAACTGAACCAATATTAGTTGGTAAAAATATTTATATTATTCACAATGCAAGCGGTTTAATATCTGTGGGTGTTTATAGATATGAAGTAAGAGAATTACATAACACTATGACTTTAACATACAAAAACAATACGATGCATATCGACAGGTTTCAACTCAATTAAATGCTAATCGATTAAACATCATACGAGGACAGGGGAATTTCATTTCCTTTTCCTATGAATCAAAAGTTGTTTTCTTTATGATCATACAAATCTCAGAACACTTGTGTGGATGGGAAGCACTTTGTGCCTGATCACATCAGTCATTTCTAAGAAGCGAATCAAATTCCCTTGCTTTTGGTAATAAAGGAAAGCTGAGTTCTTACCTTCAAAGTTGCTGTTTGGGAGCTTTCTCAGAAGCTAATTTAGTACCAGAGCGTCATGCAGACATGCAGCCTCCTGCGTCCATTTTATGGACATCCAATGTTTTAACGAAGATGGTAAAAGTCCCATCATCGTTGGTCTCAACCAAGTTTTTTCAAAGGATAATTACATATCAGCCCTTCTATTTTAACAGTTGCACATTTTAGTCCTCCGAAATATGGAAACGTATTTTGGGAGACTGATTGACAAACTATTTGAATCGGATGGCTAATCTGTAATTATTTATTTTTTCAAACAACGCAGCTAATAATGGTGAAGCTAGATAATACATATGAAGTTGTTCCTGAAATATTCGAGAGAGATCGCGTAGCTATATATATATATATATATATATATATATATAGCAAATAATGAGATGTACGTAAGAGGTTGGTTACCATAAGGAAGATAAGGAAGAACAATATTAGTCCTATTTTCAGCTTTAATCATTGATATAACATTCTATTAGTATGATTTTTTTTTTTTGAGGAAATTTTTAACTGCGGTTTTATCATAATAAAAAAATTAGTTTGCAGAAGTTTGCTTAGAAATGAAGGAGAAATTAATTACATTATTGGCATCAGGATTCAGGTGTTTAATTCATCCAAACAGATCCTCGACTTCACAGTACTCTGTCCTGCATTTTATGTCAAAAAAATCAGGCAATGCCTCTCTGTTTTTATTTTCTCTTTTGTATTTAATTCATTAATTTCAAATAAAAGTTTGAGGTTTCGGAAGAGCAATATACAATTGAAAAATGCTAATCTCCCCAAAAATTCACCAATCCAATAAATACAAAATAAAAACAAACATTTTTAAAATATTATTTCAACATAATTATATATTTTGATGAGATTTACAATTTTCATAATGCACGATTTTCCAAATACTGCTATTACCTAGATAGTTTAGGACTTCAAAATTTAACGAGTTTTAAAACTATTTTTAAAATCTGCTTCAAATTCGTTAAATCTGCAAGATCCAAAATACATACTTAGAATCGTGTTTTGGAAAAAATTTTTAATACAAAAGTAATATATATAATCAAAATCAACAACTTTTATATTGGACTTTTTTAAAAAATACTCCCAATATTTTTTTTTTTTTTTTTGTTTAACCACTTTGATTGACCATGGGAAGAGCAATATTCAGTTTTGCTGATGGAAAAGATAGTTCTCATAGCTAAGGTGGTCCCTGTGACAATTACGTTGCCTTCAGTCATTTTATGTTATGTTATCATCTTCCCGCTTCAGGTGATATAATATATAAGAATATAATCCCTGGATTTTTATTCTTTTTTTACAAATATATTTTTTTAGCATAACTTGATTAATTTCTCATTTAGTTTACAATTAAACTGATGGTAAGTTAATTAGGGACTACAACTATGATTCATATGTTATCCAATCAAGTCCAAGTAAATCTAAGCATCAATGTGTAAGAAGTAAAAATACCGATTGTATTCTGTTGGAATTCTCTCAATTCCATTTTTTTTTTCTTCTTTTTGAATAAAACATTGTGGTGTATCAATTACCCACCTCTTTTTTTCTTAAATAAAAGAATCTACATATATTTCGCTTAAATCAGGACAAGTGACTTCTATAAGAAGCTTATAGGAGCTACAGTAAGCTGGCGTCTTCAAAATAACAACCCAGTAAAATTTCGTCCGCCGGATAAGATGGCTTATTCGTACGATTAAATATATATTAAGCAAGTTGCATAAGCACAAGAAGACAATTACATATTTGTTATTATATAAAGACAAAGATCCATTAATTTGAAAGAAGTGCTTCAATGCATGCTCTCATGTCTTGATAAAAGTTTATTTATGTCCTGTTTGCTTGCTGCTACTGGATTGTAGGTTGTAGACAACTAACGTAGAATCTAATTGACCTATAAATACCTTAAAAACTAACAACTATTTGACTAGGAAGGGAATTCAACTTTATAATTTAAACCCATTATTGGTAGCTGCTATTTAAGCCAAAAGTGATAGCTCAATCTGATTTTGCCGTGCAATGGACTCGAACACCATGAAAGTAAGAAGGGGCATTTGTATTTTTTTATACTTTTAAATTCGAAATGGTATTTTTATACCCTCTTGCCATGTAAATGACGAAACTATCATTGTATTTTCTTGAAAGATGTGGGCAGTTAGTTTGATGAAGGCAGTTTTGTTATTTCATACGGTCAATGGCAAGAAAATTAAAACTTCATTTTGAACTAAGAGAGCACATTTTCGCAATTTCGAATTGTCGAATGCATAAAACCGTAAATGACCCAAGTAAGAATAATCTGCTATCACATTAATAATATCATAAAAGAAGCTTTTAATGAATTTGATTATATTATTTATGCCATGAAAGAACATAAAAAGTAGACCTAAAACTAATTCATGTTGTTGGAAAAAATTTCTCATAAAAGTCATTCTAGTTCAAGTTGAACATCATTCTACATACACAACCACTTCTTCCATGATTTTCCAGAGCTCTATCTTTCTTTTCTTTTTTCGATATAATGCTGCAGAAGAATTTAGACATATCATAGTTCTTCAGCCTTGAGTAGAATAAGTCCTTTCTGTAGAGATTTTAGTATTGTATTAAGGATAAAACTATCTTTTTTGGGTTTTTTTTTTTAATTTTTGGTGAAAATACATCTGTAACCTCAACATTGTGGCCTTTGAACACGTTGGACGATATGCATTTAGACAATTGATCACGGTCCACAGTAAGCGATGGCTCCATTTTCAAGGTCTTCGGAAATTGAAAACCAAAAGCTAATAGTGGTGATGCTCTCCCTTTCATGTACAGAAGATAGACTGCAGGGCTTTTGTAGTCCCTGCTTGTGAGCTACTAAAACCAAGCTAGAATCTAGATAGAACATAATCTGTGGTTTAGTTCTTCAAAAGTGTATTTTGTCTCCAACCCATAGATTAAAGGTCTCATAGCAGCTAGTTTTTTTTTTTTTTTTTTTTTTTTGAGAAATCTCATAGCAGCTAGTAAGTTACTGTTCCATAGTTGTATGACCTATTAACTTTTTTATTATAAAGAATTTGAATAATTTTGGGTGCTAAGACTCCGCCTGTAAATATTTTTACCCGGTTCTATCCAAAAGGTTGCTCATAACCTGAAACCTAGGAGCACCCGTCTTCTGTGAGTGGACGCACGTGCACGTTACCGTCAATATAGCATTGTAAATGCGCGTGAATCTGGCAGCACTGAGTTTTAAGAATCTTGAGCTTTCGTTCATCTGCTTCGACACCCGTCATCCCATAACCTACTTGCCCTTGTAATGTTAAAACTTAGTCAACCAAACCACATAACTTGAATGAACGATCACAATCACTCTCCTTGGCAAGTCTAGAACAGCAAAGCTTATCATTTGATATAGGTCCAGAGGGTGTGTAAACTGTAATCCTTTTTAGCTTCTATCACTGTTCACCCATGCATACATCCCTATCACATCCTTCATAGATCTGTATGTTGGCATATGTGCACTGATGGGTTGGTCTACTGGTCTTCATACCAGAAACAAACTAATATTTTCGTTTAAGTACCTCCAAATACAGGGTTTTTTACAAGAAAATGCTCTTATTTATGTATGTAATTTTTCATCTATTCTGATTTCATAGAGGGTATGCAATTCTCTCTAGATACCACATTCAAATTGCTTCATTTTTTTTGAGAAATTATCATAAGGATAACAAGGATGAACTGTAGTGTTGAGTGGTAATAGTTTCTCATTAAATTTTTTGTTTTTTTTTTTTGAGGAACGGATAATTTCGTGAAATCCAGCTCGACCAGGACTAACTCACTCGTGACTGTCTATGAAATGAGTACCCATCGCACGTGAAGGGACGTATATGCGCGTCACGTCCGAGAAACTAACTGGTGACAAAAAAAAAAACAGCAATGCTAGTGACCCCAATGGATTCACCAATTTTTTCACCAAATATGATGTGGCATCTCTTGGAGTAGTGAAAATTGATGTTTGGTGTAATGCATGTGGGAGGTAGTGGGATCAAAGTTTGTGAGATGTGTGTGTGGGTGAATTTTTTGGTGAATTTATGGGGTACACAAGCATTTTTCAAAAAAAAAGTCGAAATCAAAATATTGAGGCTTCATTAGGCCAATCGTACCACCTGCGGTAAAAGTTCTAGCTAAAAGATAGATAGGTAGGTTTGGAGCTGCAGCCTTCCCTTTTGCTCTTTGAATTACTGCTCAAGTTAGATGTAGCAGGGACAGCAGCATTGATGACCTCTGGAGATACGCAGCAACTTGACGCAGGTCTCTGCAATAACCCCGTCCTCTCTCTCTCTCTCTCGTTATGCTACAAATCCATCCATGTATGGCTTCTTGCGCAGCTGCACTGCACGGTTTATTGTAGCAGAAGAAGATAATGGCAGAGTAGCTTTTGATTCTTCTGCTTT
Source organism: Xerophyta viscosa (assembly GCA_002076135.1). Lineage (NCBI taxonomy): Eukaryota > Viridiplantae > Streptophyta > Magnoliopsida > Pandanales > Velloziaceae > Xerophyta > Xerophyta viscosa. Next base: position 2,777,727 of record MJHO01000007.1, on the reverse strand, counting down.
TTTCACCGCCATTGCTGACCCCTGCCAACAAATCGGTTAGTTACTAGTTCCTCTTTACCGTAGTAATTCAAAGTTGTACGAAGCAATGAGGAACGAATTGGAGCAGAGTAAATATTGCATTCGTTGGCCCCGACCAAGCAGTACCATACACGTCGATGAGAATCAGAAGCGTACCGAGCTGCTACTGTAGACTTCATTTTTTTGATTTTGAGACAAACATGGCTGATGCAGATCCGTCCTTTCAGCCATAGGCCATCCTCAGGAATCACCATTATTTACTGTAATTAGTTGAAAACATCGCATCATCGAGCATGATCTCGACTTTGTTAAATATTTGAAGGCAGAGATAGTTAGAAAGGAATATTAGCACAATCACACATAACACACTATATTTTTACGTAGAAATCATTGGATAATGTCGAGGTAAAATGACGCACTTTAATGAAGCCATCAGTAAATATGACTAAAAGTACGAACATTATCGATTACAATAATTATTAGTTGATTTGATGACTGAGCTTTATAGAATCTCAATATCTCCTCAAACCTTATCTCTAAGGCCCGGGAACTCAGTCTTCGTAGAAACTCAACCCGAATCTACTCTCGGTGGTCCGGAGTCGAACTGAGCCCACAAGTTACCTACGGAAGGCATAATTCAGTTTTCAAGCTACATTTCAGCTTTTTTTTTATTATTATTTTTTTTTAAAAAAAATGAACTTTAGCCAAAAAAGAAACCCGAAAATTTTGTACTATCTTTTCGACAAACTTCGTTTACTTAGCAGCAACCTTCACAATTAGCCAAGTTGCTTGTCCTGACATGTACCTAGTGTTACGGCCGGGTAGGACATGAGAATTGAGCTGCTGGATCGGAATCATCAGACTTGATTGAATTCTCTGAATGCAGTGCATGGAATGCTTCCGTAGTAAGATTATTTTTATAAAACTTTTAAAATCTATAGTAACCATTATTGTAACGGTTATCTATCAGTGCATTTCAGCACTCTTTATGTAGCCATTTTAAAAAAAGTAACAATTACAGATTTCAATAAAGTTTGGGTGTTCCACATACAAAAATCATGTCGCGGTTGCTACGGATTCAAATCGCACAAACATCAGAGAATTAGAGATTTTTTTATCCTCCTCGGCATATAGTTGACACTACACACACTCCCTCCAGTAGATGGTGGGCACACTAGCTTTCTATTCAAACAATATTGCTGTGATTATCTGTGTGATTGGACAAAGAAATAAGTATAACAGCATGGAGACAATACTTGGACTAAAATGCATCGAAAATCCCCCAATTCTTGAAGCATTTTAATGTAGTCTTTGCTCAGAATATAACAACTATATTAAATACTTCACTAAACTAAAAAAATTACGTGGCTGTTAACCTAGAAAGTTTGAAAAGAAGGTTAGCCGGCTTAATTAATCTCATCGGCTTATCTTGGGTTTATCATAACGGATTTATTTGACTACGTCTACAGACTATAGTAATAGTCTAGCCTTGTAGAATAGGTTGATATTCTTCATAATAATCCAATAAATAAAAATATTAGAGGATAACTTAGTTAAAACCCCGGTAATTGTTCGTCTGAGACTTTTGTTGTATATGATTAACTCAGTTATTACTGTTATCAGTTTTCACAGTGAGCCAAATTATAATAAATACCTAGCCATAAAGAATTATGAGCATGCCATGTTTGTTTTGAATTAGATGAAGGTCAATATGATCTTGATGAATGGCATTAGTCTTTTCAATAGGGTGTAATGTTTGGAGGTAAAGTTAAACACCAAGACAAAGCTGTTCTTCATCCTTCATTTAATTTAACTTTTTTTCATTTATTTAGAAAATTTCCACATCTTCTTTATTATTCACAATGGAGACAAATAATCATAATTGATATCATACTCAAGTTGATGGATAGTACAGCTACCTGGCAATACTCATATCTTCTTAACAAAAGAAGTTTAGAAGAACATCGATCAACCTCGAACTGTGTATTTCAATAATGTAGAATATGACGCTCGACAACCATTGATCGAGCTGGTCCTCGACCGATCAATAAAGTGTTCGAAAGCGGAAGAACGGCAAGAAGAGACAAGAAACAGAACGTAAAAGCACACAACTTTTTACGTGGAAACCCTTGGGAAACAAGGTAAAACCACGGGCTGTTCACCGTAATGCCAACGTAGTTCTCACTATCAGTATAAGAAAAGGATTACAATCACTCAAACTCTCAGTCACTCAGGTTGCCGAACGCTTGAAAGCTAGGGCACGAAGAAATTGCCTAAGTCTGAGAGAATCAAAGTGTGTCCCCACTAACGGTGCTGTTAATTGCCTTTTATAGGCGGCGCTGGTCAGCAGGGCGCAGCGCTGGTCAGCAAGGCCGTTTGGAGGGATGTAGGATCTCCTCCAAAAAAGGTGGGTTGACTAGTCGCCATCGTGTACCACGTCCGCGTCGTGATCCGCAACTGCCGCGATCGTGGGGCTGATGGGTGGAAGCGCCTCACGAGTCGGGAGGCGCAAAGTACCCGACTCGTGTCTTCGAGTGTTTCTTGAGTCGAGCTGCGGGTGGCCGGGCGAGTCGAGCCTTAGTGGATATCCCAAGTAAGGCCACCGACTCGGGTCTTCAGAGGTTTCCCGAGTCGGAACGCCGACTCGGGTCTTCAAGCACTTCAAAGGTCGGGGTTCCGATCCAGGTTTGCAAATACCTTCCGAATCGGAGCACCGCCCCGAGTCTTTAGATAGTCCAGAGTCGGGATGCGACCCGGATGTTTTACCCGAGTCGGGATACCGACTCGGGTCTTCTTACATTTCTCGAGTCGGGCTATCGAGTTGCAGACACGGACATCTGGAATTTCTGAGCCCTTCTGAAGCTGACACGTGGCAAGCCCGATCTGCGCTATATCAACCATATTTGTCAAAAAAAAAAAAAAAAAAAAAAAGACAACAATGCAGTGGTCCATTTTATGTTGAACTCTTCAATCATAAAAGTGTGGCCTTCATGCTATCTGTCTGGTATTGTCTTTTGTTGATTGTTAGGATCACAGTTGGTGAAGTATTATAAATAATGAAGATTATGGAGAATTTTCTATATATATATATATGAGTGAATCCATCTTTGGAGATGGAACCTTCGAAAAGCGCATGGGGTTCGCGGTGAGGAAGTTCCGTTCAAAATTTTTGAGAGCAACCTCAGGCGGTCTTGTTGCAGATTGATCTTACAAGGACGTCGCAAACATTTCAAATGTGTCTATTCGATTTCATCCAATTATCTTTTGCTTGTAGAAAATATCAGATACATTTAGATGATTCACATGAAAAAGCTGTCTGAATTATTTGTCGCAAGCAAATGGGAATTTGCTTCAATGAGAAATTAGTTATGCTCCTTTATGTTAAGAAAGCAACAAAAGAATAATTGTTAGCTTGTAGACATATAGAATGTATTATTCGGAATATTATAGAGCTATTTTACAATAGGTAGCTAGTAGTACTATTCTATAACTTCTCTCTCTCTCTCTCTCTCTCTCTCTCTCTCTCTCTGTGTGTGTGTGTGTGTGTGTGTGTGTGTGTGTGTGTGTGTGTGTGTGTATATAAACATTATAAGAAATATAACGTAGGAATAACTAATTAACCATGCATAGTAGTAGTGTTCCTGAGATACAATATTATTGTTCTTTACCTCTGTACTATACCTAGCTATAATTATCGAAAAGAAATATAGTACTTTCAAGTAGTTGTAATATATGGTATGTACTATAAGAAGGAGATTCAAACATTAATTTGCAGCCAGGGACAAAATAAATACTTTATTTCATTACTGAACATCTTTCTGAGTCTGCAAATTATTGAGAGACTTTTCGGAAGGGTATCAGGATATATGATATTATCAGCCATCTTATTCCTGGAAGGATATGTTGAGTAGGACGTGCCAGCGAGCGTCGCTATGATCTCATGCGAAACGCCATGTAAATCAGAGGGGAAACCAGTGATTTTTCTCGCCATTCAGATCCACCTCGCACGGTGCGTGCATCTGTCTTCTCGTTAGTTCAGCCCTTGAGTTAACCTAGAGGTCACCGTGTATATATAATTATGCTAGAACAGAGTCTGATAGAGACCTTTCACTGAGGAGTAGCAAAGTTGAAGATTTCCATTTCGTGATGTTTTAACATATGCATGCAAAATCTGGACATTGATTATCCAGGAAAGTGCTAATGACCCCCTGATTTTAAAACCTTTTTTACATCAGCATCTAATTTTAAATTCTTTACAAATCAGCCTCGCAAATTTATGTAAGATTTATTTTGACTACTATGTAAATATTTTTAAAATAAAAAAAAATTTATAATGTGATATATGTCTTAATGTTTTTCAAAAACTGCTTTTAAATAGCTATATCGAAGCTTTGAAGTCTCAGTAGGTTTAAAAAAAAAATATCCGCTAACATATTAAAACTTTGGAGTATTAAAATATTTATTTAAAAGTATTTTTTTTAAAAAAAATGAATACCAAAAACAAATTTAAAGTAATCTAAAAGTTTTGTTTACAAAATTTTCTGAAAATATTTTTAAATAAATATTTTGCTGTATAAAAATAGGGGAAATAAGAGATTTATTTGTAACTTAAAAATCGTGGTGGACTGATATGTAACTCTCCCTTGATTTTGATCCCTTAGCACTCTTCATTAGTATTGTAAATCGTGTGGGCCTGAGCCGTCCCGTACGGTTTAATGCGTGCCGCGGGCTGGCCCGCATGATTGCTACGGCGGGGTGACCCGCTCCACTAAAAGTGCCGGCTCGACTCGACCGCAATCCGCTGAGCTGAGCCGAGCCCGCCGGGCAGCCCAACGGCTGGCCTGCAATGACGCGCTCGCTCGCGGGCTGCTTGCGAGCCGCGACCGGTCCGCCCCGCCCGAGCGAGCTGATTTTCTCATCTCAACTCGGGTGGCCTGTAAGGCATGTCGGCCCGCTGGCCATCCCACGGCCCGACGAGCCGGACTACGGTACGGGTCGCAGTCTAACTCGCCGGGCTAGAGCTAAATTAGCATCTCTACCCTGATTGCTGGTTTCCAAGTTTTAAGGAATCCGTCATAAGGCCCTTAACGTGTACGATAAGGAGAAACAAATCGTATTCAAATATTATTGGTGCAGTATCTTCTGAAATTTTGGAAATAGTACAACAAACCGTTTGTCAATAGGTAGGAGGTACATAAGTTACCATGTTCTATTTTGACCAAAACAAAAAACATATTTGATCATTTTCTTAGGGTTTCCGCGGAGCTCTTTTAGAGAGACAAAAAAAAAAAAAAAAAAAAAAAAAAAAAAAGAACTGTCCAGCACCCATAAAAATTTCCAGGATATTTTTTCCGGAAGTAATTTATTAAGAAGTTTCTCATTTATGTTCTATAAATTTACTATTCAGAATTTGTTGAAAGAATGTCGGTTGAAAATTTTGTAAAAGTTCATATAAAACTGTCATGGTGAGCGCCGGCCAACAGAGCAATGCTGCAGACATTAATTCTTCATATTATTTACATCCCTCAAACTATTCTGGTCTGGTTTTCATTATAAATCCTCTGAATGAACTAAGTGATAATTATAACACTCGGTAGATGAACACATTGAATGCTTTGTTTTGAAGAATAAAATTCTATTCATCAATGGAAGAATAATCAAGCCGAATAAAACTCGTCAGACTACTTACCTTTGAGCAAATGTAATGACGTGGTATTGTCATGCTTAATGATGCAATCTCTAACATTTTATATGGCTGTTTGAGAGCTGTCAGCATTTGGCATATCTTGTACAGCTGAAGATGTAAATTTCACTCGCTGGGCCTCTAGGATGAAAGCGTTATACTGAAGTCCAAACTAATAACACATAATCGATTTATTTTTATGCAATCGTCATAGCAAATAAAATGGATGTCGCCGGCCCACGTTTCATCAATAGAGTACCTCCGGCCTTCAATTGAAAGTTCTTGGAATTCTTTGTAAAATATAAAGTGGAGAAATTCCCTACATGTACAATAAATGGATAAGTGATGTAGGGCATATGTAAAGGGAGGCAGTGAGGTGGGTAAAGGAGAGAAGCTCCATACAATCTCCATGGCGGGGTCTCTCTCTCTCTCTCTCCGCCTGCTGACAATACATGTGAATTTGGATGATATGTATAAGCGGGGTCACGCCCGTACACCACCCCTGGATTTCATCCCCTGCCACAGCATTCACTTAGGGCCTGTTTGGTTTGCTGGGGTTGGGGGCGAACTGCAGCAGTTACAACGCAGGGTCCGAACTCGGTTGTTTGGTTTGGTGTAGTTAGGTGGGCCCACCGCCAAAACGCTGCAGTTCGCGGCCGAACTGCAGCGTTTTGAACTGCGGTCGAATCAGCCGCGGTTGCTTTTCCGCGTCGTCTCGCGTGTAAACGCCCCCGAACTGCAGCAGTTGTTTTTCCTCTCCTCACGAGCAGATCCGCGGCGCTCGATCTAGGGTTACCACCCGAGTTGCAGTCTCGAAAGCAGCTGTCTATCTCTCTGCATCAATCTCGAGCTACGGACTGCGTCGAGATCCCTGCGCCGCGATGCCCTCCGCCGTCCGATCCGCCGGCACCGGCTCCACTGTTCCCCTCCTCATCCTCATCCTCCTCCTCTTCGCTGGCTCCGCCACCGCTTCCGAGTCGGACCACAAGGTGAATATCTCCCTATCTTCAGATCTCGTTCCCTAATTTCTAACATTGCACTAGATCTTCTGCGATCTTTAGATCTTACGAGATCTCGCGATCGTGGAGATGATAGTGTTGAAATCTTCGATCTGTAAGATCCTGTTTTCGGCGTGATATGATCGTTAATAATTGCTGCTATGATCTCTTAGGTTGACTCTAATTTGCTGTATGCTGAGAAGCAATACTCAAATAATGTATAACGAACTGTATATCTGTTAAGCATGGATGTATTCTGCCAGTATTCGGTGGTTGATTGGGTCGCACGAGGGTTTTCCGTCATGTGGAACCCACCGGTCGGGGCAGCGTTACAAGAAGGGTTCCCCATCACTCATCTTTAAAAAAATCAAATTATCTTTCTGTCAATTTACAACTTAGCTTTACCTCTTGCTTGAGAGATGGATGTATTAGTTTTTTAAGAAAAATTTCTAAACTGCACAACTCTATGTATGAAGATGAAATTGGATGCCAATTCTGTTTGAAAGTCAATGTACTGAACATTAATGGGTGTAAATCAGTACGAATGACATGATCAGCAACATGTTCTACCTCTTCTCATTTTCCGACTGGTATGGCTACATGAAAAAGAGAGAGAGAGAGAGAGAGAGAGAGAGAGATGAGTAGTGAATTTTGACAAAGGCGAAGGTTTGAGTGAGGAAGAAACAAGTTAGATGTTGCATGCTTCTTGAGCAAAATTAGTTAATTGAGTGTAGCTAGTTAGGCCAGTGAAAAATTGGATGATGATAAGACGAAATCTTGATTTTTAAAGTATATGGAGACCTAATGTTTGGGCTTGGGAGCATTCATGAGGAGCAAGCATATGTTTCTAAATGTGATCCAGATGCTTGCGAAGCAGCTCAAGCTCAAGGTAGGTGGTTAACTAGCTTAATTAGAGTCTTTTGTTTGTCTTTGCTAAAATCATTCCTATATTTTAGAAATGTGTGAGTTCCTGATTTCATATACGTCGTATTTTTTTTTTTTCATACATGAATAGATATATTGAGGGATTTTACGTCATTCTTGATATTGAAAATGCTTCTTATGAATTAGATATTGTTGTTGCTTGAACCATAGCACATTAGTTCTAGTATTATGATTACTTTTGTTCGTGTTCCATATTTTGACAGTATCAAGCCGAGGAGCGAGTCGTTCTATGGGTAAACAAGGTTGGCCCGTATAACAATCCCCAAGAAACATACAATTATTACAGCCTCCCCTTCTGTCATCCAGGCGAGAATCCTTCACATAAATGGGGTGGACTTGGGGAAGTACTTGGAGGAAATGAACTAATTGACAGCCAGATTGACATAAAGTTTCAGAGTACATCTCTTCCTTTTTATATTCAAGCTTACCCAGCTCTTTTTCACCTTGTTAATAAAGTGGAGTGAGTTGGTTGCAAACTTGTGAATATTTAAGTTGCTTACTGGCCTCAATTGTTTAACTTTATCAGAACGTGTTGACAAGGAAGCCATCTGTTCACTTGAACTTGATGATGCAAAAGTAAAACAGTTCAAGGATGCAATTGAGAATTCATATTGGTTTGAGTTCTTCATAGGTATGGTTTTTTATGGCAGTCATCGTCTGCATGGTACATTGTATGTGCTTGCTTTAATTTCTTGCAAATGAAAGTTTTTATTTTTTTTTACCAGACGGGGCAGCACAGGTTCGCAATATAGCAAGTTTTCCGTCGCGTGTGGAATAGCTGAACGAAATGTCAAAGTGTATATTTTTATTTTAACAATTGTAAATACATATGTATGAATCATGTATATTTTTTAACAGATGTACATCATCAAAACAATTGTAAATAATATTGTAAAAGATTATTTTTTTTTTTATTCTAATAACATTATTAATATGTTCATTAGTATTTGAAATTGTGTTAAATATACTCACTACATTTTTAGTAATAATTCTCAGTATATTAATATATTTCATCTTATAATAACTTTCAATATTAAATAAACCAACTCCACTCAACTAAATAAAAGATATAAATAAAAAATAATAATAACACTTAACTAGGAATCTTAAAATTTTTATTATATATATCATTTAACGTTTCATACATTACATATAATTATAATTTTATAATATTTCATATACCACAAAAAAAAAAAAAAAAAAAAAAAAGAGGTAACTCTACCACGAGTTACCATATCCGCTCAACTGCATCAAACCAAACACAAGATTTGGAACTGCACTGCTCAACTGCATCAAACCAAACAGATTCTTTTCAACTGCAGTAGTTCGAACTGCATCCAACCAAACAGACCTACTGCATTACCAACAACAGCAAATACAACTCCCAGCACTTCTAACTGCTGCATTTACAACTTCGATTTTCAACTGCACCAAACCAAACAGCACCTTATTGTTGCCCATGCTATAGAACTTCTCCTTAACTACTCAATTTTATCAGAATATTTCTCTCCCCTACCTTTTGTTTTCATGAAAGTCTAGTTTCCATCCTACAATCTTGAAGTGAATGGTTTCTTTCCAGCTTAAGCAATGTAGCAGTTCTTCAAAACTAAATATGCCAAATTTTAAAGGGGCTCTTCCTTCTAACCCCCTGCAGGGACAAAACCATTCGGTTTCAGCCCCTGCAGTTTTACAAATTTATTTTAGACCCCTCCTCGTAACACGTGTAATATTATTTTGACCACTGTATTAGTATATTTAGAAAATATTTAACATAAAAGTTATAATTTTAATTAGATTTACAGCGTTAATGTTCAACAGTTTTTCAAAAAATACTTCTAAATAAATATTTTAATACTTGAACTTTTTAACGGGTTAACGGGTCGAGTCCAAAATTCTTTAATAGTTCGGAGCATCAAAATATCTACATAAAAATATTTTTGAAAAAAATTTGAATCAAAAGTTATAGATTTCATTATGATCTACAATTTTTATGTTAAATTTTTTTTCTAAAAAATATGGATACATTAATCAAAATTAATATGCACAGAAATTGAGGGAGGGGTTGAAAAAAAAATAAAAAATATAGGGACTGAAAATAAAAAAGTTTAAAAAAGAGGGATTGAAACCAATTTCTGCAATTTTAAATGCCGGTGAGATGACAAATATAATTATAGCTCTGAGAGCTTGTGCAGAGGTATGTATAAGGATTATGTTCCACAGCCGTCTAGAGAAAGTTCATTGGGTTTGTCCGAATGTTTGAAACTGGAACAAAATGGTCCTCAATTGAAAGTTTTATCCAGCTCATTAGATAATCGTTGAAAAGCAGGGGTGACTCCGAAATCCTGATATGCTTGACTGATCCAATTCTACAAGATAGGTACTGCTATGAACCTAAAAGAAAATAGAGTAATAAAAAGATACACTTTCCTAGACAATGAACACAATTTACTCATTCATTATGTGCATGGGTCCGTATAACTGCCAGCCCTTATGAGCAACTTGGTCGATGGTGACTCGTTGCCGCCCGTCGGTTTGCACTTGGCAATGAGATGCGGGTCCGGGTATGGATGAGTTCCAGAGCAGCACGGGATACGATAAGATTCTGCCCTTTCAATTAGGCGCGCAGATACAAAAGAGCCCAATGGTCCAACTCCCTGGGCGGATTAACCTCTTTAAGTATTAAGGGTCTACAACGAGCAGCAGCACCAGGACACCAGGGCTTTTGTGGTCCTATGGCTCGTGTCGCATCAAGATTGATTATTCATTCTCAGAATAATCTTTTGTGTGTATGTGCGTGTTGTTTTTTTTTTCAAATGAGTTCAAATGAGTTCCCTTACCATCTTCCAGGTTTACCCCAGTACGTAATACGAAAGAATACAGGCAAACCCAATTTTTTTGTTTTTGGTGTCATTATAATTTTCTTTGTCTTTCTTGCATTCAACTATTTGAATATACTCCTCTTCTGGTAATGTGCTTCAACAATCCGTTCTAGTAGCATTCTCTCCATCTACTTCATACCATTAATCTTAATTCGGAAAAATGTTTATCAGCCCTTTTTTTGAGGACGCAGATCGCCTGCTCCCTCTCCCTACTACCATTTGCTACACCGGTCCTATTTTAGAGCGGTGCATATATTTTTTTGAAAAAAAAAAGTTAATTTGAAAATTATAGATTTTTAATGATTTTTATAATTTTATATTGAGAGTTTTTTTTTTAAAAAATATTTCTAAATTGGTGTTTTGGAACTCCAGAATTAAAGGATATAAGCATGTTCAGAACGATTTTAAAAATATTATAAAATTTGTTAACTTAGGAATTCTAGAAAACCTATTTATAAATATTTTTTTTAAAAAAAATTAACATTAAAATTGTAAATCTCATAAAAATCTATAATTTTAATAATAATTTTTTTTTAAAAAAAATAAATAAATGCACCACCCAAAATAGAACGGATGCAGGGTTTGGCCGCAGGGATCGCGATCCCTTTTTTTGAAATATGTTGCCGCCGCGTGAGTTTAAATCACCATGAAAGAGCTGGCAAATGAGCAAAATAAGAAGTGAAGCTGCATTATTCCTCTTTCAGCAATTACCACCATGCTCAGAAAGAGAAGTCCGAGAATCTCAGGCGACTTTAGCATCAAATGGCTTGTTTCTTCCTCTTGTCTTCCAAAGTTACAACAGCGGAACGCGGGAAATCCGAGAATTCCCCTTTGCTGTTTTAAGGGCATGGATGCAATAAGAATCCAGGGGAAGAAAGCACAAAAGCACGGAGACGGAAATACAACATAACACTGACATAGAATAAGGTAAAACTTTTTAAAAAATAAGACACGAAAATGATCCGGACATGAAAAAAAAATATAAATCATTAAAATAATCTATATTAACTATTTAATTTTTACATATACAATAATATTAACCAACAACATTTATACGTAATACAACACTTCACGTGTCTTTAATTTAAATTTAAACAATTAAACTTTAATTTGATCAATAAAAATTAAAAAAAAATATAATTTAGTAAATAGTTATATTCTACTCCAAAAAAAATTAAAAACAAACTAAAATATGCGTACATGCGTGTTGGAATACTTGTTTGGCAAGTCAAAAAGTCCAAAAAATTATTTATTTATTTTTCGAAAACTTTTCACTTTTGCAAATATACTGGTATCAACATATTCGTACTTCCTAGAAGAATTATTTTTTGGTAGCCACAATGGGCCAAAAGTCCATACTATGACCAATAATTCACTCTGCAAGGGGCTCACTTAGGCTGGGATTATTCGGGCCGAACAGAATGCTAGAGATAACCTAGAGGATCGACTTAAAGGCAGGATTTCTAATTGTTATCACAAAAACCAAAAAGAATGCTAGAGATTAACCTAGATATCACCTTGTTCATTGTCCTATCGAATCTCACTCATTCACCCTGCACCAATTCTAATGTCCCGAATTGCACTCATGCCCACTACAAAAGGTGTCCACCATGTTATACAGAGCCATAAATGGATGCTAAATAGCACTGCTAGTTTTCACAACAATTTGCAAGAACAAAATCATCAACTTGAATTACAAAAACAATTACAAGGTCTCAATGCTCTATTGAAAATAATTCAGAGAGGAACACGAAGCTAGATAAATTCTGAATTCAAAGCCAGAACATTGCCAAGTATTTGCAACACAGGCAGCCATTACAAAACCTCCTTTCGATTCTCTCTCTAACTCTCTTCATGACCAAATCAATCCATTTAGACTGCGACGAAATTAGAAGAGCTTGTAGGGGGATGATGCGTCCAATGGGTGGATCAGGTAGGTCAGAACCAACGCCACCAGCATCAGCACGTATGCGATCCCCTGATCGATTGATGTACCTGCATTTTTTTTTATTAAAAGAAAAACATCATCAGATCTCGCCGCAACTAAAAAAATTGTCTTTTTACAAGCAATCTCAGTATAACGTAAGCCTAGATTCATAGAGGCGGAATTTCAAATATCATAAATATAAAAAGAAGGGCGGCAATTATTACGTCAGTAGCTTGTTTTCCACCCGAAAATTGAAAATTAGAACTTTTCGAAGGTAATGAACTTATAATGTCTAGCAGAATTAGAAATTTAAATACCCAAAAATATAGAAAATAAATAAACTATTGACCTTTTTTTTTGGTAAAAAATCTTAAATTTTAACTTGTTCAAATACAATGTACCAACAACCAACAAAACATTTCTTTAAGAAAAGAGAAAAATTGTTTTACCATCGCTGGTGGGTGCTGGGGCGGGTGCCTGAGCCTGGACGGCTGGCATCATTATTCCGAAAATGAGAGCAGCGACCACAACGAGACCAAACGCAAGTCCAGCTGCCATTTTTCTACTCCCTTTTTTCTTAAACAATTGGAAAAGAAAAAAAGAAAAAAACACAAACAGAGATGCAAATCTACTTGGAGAAGAAGAGAGCGAGACAGAGAGCCTCCGACTAAAAGAAAAAAGCTCTCAAGCACTGCGGCTCCCTGTCTCTCCCTCTCTGTTCTCCGTGTCTTCCCTTCTCTGATCTTTTTATTTAATACGGCTCTAGGGTTTCTGGCGGGCCTATTTATAAGAAGCTCCACGAAACGAAGGGAGAAGGCCCACAAGCCCCGTGCCATGTGCGCGTTTTCCCGACAGTCTGGTATTTGCTTGCCGCATCCTTCGTGGGGCCCTCCATCGTCCACGTGGCTGTTAGGATTGTTTATGGTAGTTGATCTTGGCCGTTCGTTTTTATTGGCGATGTTGAGCCTGGCTGGAAAAATAGAATGACAGGTTTGAGCTGTGCGCCTGGCTGGGCTAAGCTGGGGAAAAGGTCTGATGGTTGGAGTTGGTTTAAAGTTTTCAAAAAAGAAAATTGTCTGGGTTTTGTGATTCTAAATAATTGAATTACGACATTTGAATGTTTAATATTACAACAACAGCCGTGAGTAAAATTTCGATCGGACTATTAAGTATTTAATATTAATTATATCATATTTGTAAAAACTACTTATTTTCATGTAATGCACATAGAAATTAGTTGAATCTTTCCAGGACATTTTCGTCGATTATAATATTATTTTTCCATATGCAGCAATGATAAATTGAAAAAAAAAAGGGATTTCTAAATGGTATCACCTCTTTTTCCATACGTGTGCCCCATTTTTAACGAATTTTTTTCATGAGTTCTTTCTCTCTTTAATGTTAGAGGTTTTTTTTTTTTTTTTTTTTGAGGTAATGTGACAAAGTACAACATACATATTATTTCATTATTCTAACCACAGTCTATTAAACCGTTGTCGGGAAGTAAAATTCAATGTGCATAGTTCTCTAACTATTAATTGTATTCACCTATCAGCTATAACTTTCATAAATTTTTAATAAGATGGTAAGTCTTAACTGTGTTCCATGGTTTGTAGTAGCACGGTTACTGTTAGTAATGCAATTAGTTCTGTTAGTAAATGGGCACAAGTGTTTTTTTTTTTCTTTACGTACACTAGCAAATCACCCTACATCTATGAAAGCAAATAAAAATTCTATTAATGGTATTATATAAATAGGTGGAGAAGTAACCCGGGAGAGATGAAAGAATATTATATAAATGATTTTCTCTTCATTCGTTTTTTTGCTATGAAATCTGAAGTGGAATTCAAATCCATCGACTTATTTTGTCTTTGGGTTGCGGAGGTGTATTTATAGCACTTACCGACATTTTTTCAATTAATGCATACATTAACTGTAACATGACAATTGAGAATGGGTAAGAAGAGTCGTGACCAATTATAGTACTTCATATGGGGTTGCTCACTGTTGATGCGACTTCGTCGAAGATCCCTTACTACATGCATGTTTCTGATTAGCGAAGCAGGGGGAAAATGACGTATTCGACATTGCGCGTTACAAGATTGTAATACTAGTTTGCTCACGTGGTCGAATTGTGCAGGTATGCCTGACAGGACGCGAGCATGGGCCAGCTGCCAGGTGTTGTGTTGCCATTAGCTTTTTGTTTGACTTTCTGGGCCAGTCATCATTAGGTTTGATCTCACCTGTTGAATACGTTGCCAAGGGGCGTTATAATTTATTGTATTTCAGTAAAAAGAAGTAAAGACAATGATAGGGCGAATTCATAGGAGATGTGTTTTTAAGTAAGGACGTGTTTACTTTTAGAAAAACAGTAAAATTATAGAGAAAAAAGTGAGAAATTGTAAAAGTGTAACAATCCTAACTTTGTTTACTTAAGAAAATAAAGTAGCTTTATTAATTTCCTCCTCTTTTTACTTTTTAGATAATTTTACTTTTTTGTACTTCATCGCCAAAGAATAGTAAGAAGAAATCACTTTACTTTTTGACCGCTGAATTCAACTTATATTTCTATGTTCTGACTAAAAATTATATACGTTAAGATAAATTCTTCCCAAATAGATATATTGGAATTCGAATTCCTAAAGTATCTTTTATGAGAAATAATTTATGATTTCCTTTCAGCATCCAGCTGCGCTAATCAATCAGATTAATGTTGATTGATAAATTATTCTTGTTATTATCTAATGATGAACCTGGCGAAAAACCCAGGCAAAATACTCCCCCATTGTGCCGAATACTATCAGTTCTGATATATTTTAACACAAAAATATTACCATTAATAAATTTAGAACTCCAGTTAGGATAGAAAATTGTACAAATTTATGTATAAACTAAATACTATAATGAATTTATATAATTTATTTAATATTTACGGTAAATTATTATTAATTTTCAAAAAATGTAATTTCAAATATTACAGAAATAGATAGTATTAATAAACATTACAACATACACTAAATACCAAAAATATTTTACAAAAGATTATTTTTGGATCATGTCTATAATCCACATATATCTTCCAAACCAATTCCATCCAACCATATCTCCAAATGAATAAAAGAAATTCAAGCAAGCTTTTTCACTACTTTCCAAGTCTTTTTACTATTCAACTTTTCAATTCATTTTCTCCATGCTTTCCTTTTCCTTCTTCTAAGCAGTCCCTAATGATTGCAACTTTTGCACCACAAGAAAAATCAACATTATATTTCTCAAAACAATAGAAGGGTAGAGCAATGGTTGCAACTTTTCAACTTTTGCACCACAGGAAACTTTTGTTAGGTACAACCACATCAACTCTAATATCAATTATGGAAACATCTTGAATATATTTATCATCTCTGGTAAAGATAGGAAAACCAAAAAAAAAAATGATGTCCATACCAAAGAATTTCGGATTGTATATTTATAATTATTTTTTTGAGATAACGAACGGAACATTTCTAGTGCACTAACCGCTGTTATTATTAAAAATACCGTTTTCTAACTACGATTTATCAATTTGTAGTAGGCCCGACTTGCGTTCTGAGGCAGACGTGGACTATTGACGTCATGTTTAGCTACCACATTATCAATTATCGTTGAAAACTTGTTCGAATAATTTATTCTCCATTTCAAAGCCACCCGTAAAATTCGAAAGTACGACATTATTTTATAAGCCACACGCCATACCCGGGAGATTTTATACTCATAATTATGAGTTTTACAACCTTGCATGAGAATACATCTGACCTCTATTTTTCCTTTTATAGCAAAAGCAAATGAGCACTAATGGGAACCCTGAATATATCTCTATTAGTGCTGTATGAGTGGAGTTATGGTGAAATGAGCGCGTACTTTATAAATAGGAGGGATATAAATTACGAAGGATGAAATTGTGGGACCAAACATGATAGATCTTTAAAAGTATGAACATTTTATAGTAGCCCATGTTTTTTTAGCATCTTTTCAAATAAATTTATAATTTTTTTTCTTATAATTACTGTATTAAGTAAAAATAGATATGTATAAATATTTTTTTAAAAAATATACTGAAGACGAAAAAAATAATTTGTCTGCTCTACAATTTTTATATAAATCTTTTTATTTTTTTTAAAGAAGTTTATTAATAAGTATTTTACGGTCCAAAGCATTTACTAGTTATAATAATTTTGGATAAGTTAAATATTGAACACTTGTAGATTGTATTAAAATTTATTTATTTTTCTTCAAAATTTTTATAAAAAATATATAAGTTTATTTTAGAGTGATTTTTAAGTTTTTTCTAAAAAGTCGAAAATAATTTGACAGAATACTGCAATACATAAACTTTCCAGACAAAATCTTATGAAAATGCATTATAGCTCAAATATAAAATCTGTCAATAATCTGCCACATCAATAAAAATTATGCCCTCCAAATTTTAATTTTCTAAATTAGATTAAGACGCTCTATTTGAGATTTATGATATTTATAAAAATTATATTATAGATATTTTGAGAATTATTTTTACCTTAAAAAAATCATGATTGATGTGGATACTATCGTATTAACCCATCTTTTATTATTTTTTAATTAAATGTCATAAAAATTACTTTTCATATAATTTTTTTGAGGAATTAAAAGTGATTATTGTTAAAATATTAAAAAGTAAGAATAATCATCTCCAATAATGGCACATTGCTACTAATTTTTTTAACCATGAAGAATATCATTTATCTTATTATAATATTTATTTTTTGGAAAAAAATGTGAAAGAGCTCAAATGGCGTACGTAGTTCAACCATTTTAGAATCAGATACCATACCATTTTGGAATCAGATACCAGGCTAGTTTTCAGCTCCGACCCAAATAAGGACCTTCCTAGTTCTCAACGAGCCGCGATCACAGCCGCCTCACACAAACTCGCTCACTTCCACACAACAAAAAGCTGTAAAAAGAGAGTCACCACTTGCAAAATCTCAATTCCTAAAGCCCCTTACATTTTTCTCCGCCTGCAGAGCCGCCACCAGCACCGCGGGGGCGACCGCGATCCGATCACCCCGTGGGAGTTCGTCTTCCTAAAATATAGCCCCGTGAGGATGGCGTCGGAGGACGTTGTGGGGAAGAGCACGGCGGGCGAGACGGCGGTCACCACCATCGTCAACCTCGCGGAGGAGGCGAAGCTCGCTCGTGAGGGCGTTAGAGCCCCTGGCCACGCTGTCCTCGCCGTCTGCAAATCTCTCGCTGCCGGCGGCATCGCTGGTGGAGTGTAAGTCCACTTTCTCTCCTTTTTATTTCTTTTTAAATGGATTGTTATGTTAGGTTGTTGGTGAAATGATCCTGGCAACTGTTTGAAAAAATATTACCTTTTCTGTCCGTTTTGTCATGTTCCTTTAATGATTACGGATGTAGCATAATGGGTGTAAGAAGATACTAAGCCTTTTGCTTTAACGTTGGATATATTAATTGTTAAAGCGTCATTAATATTTATTCAAGTCCGGCATATGCACTGAACTATATGATTCGTTTCCCCCTTAACTAAATTATGCGTTACATGATGTTTGCCCAGGTCACGAACTGCTGTTGCTCCACTTGAGAGGCTGAAGATCTTGCTTCAGGTGCTATTTTATCCTGCTTTTTCATTTCTATGCGCCAAATGGGTTATCCTTAAGTGCTCTCTGTTGTCTTCCCCCTAACTAGGTGTCCATATCATTTTTAACTTATTATCTGTCAATGACATGGCTGTGGCATCACATTCTTCACTTTATATTTTTCTTCTTTTTCTTCATCCTACTATCGGTGAAGTAAGTTTGGATAGTTCCATATAGTGCACAATAATTTGTATTGTTTGAAGGAGACTTGTTTTCTTCCCTTGGGTTGTCTTATTTGGATTTTTCTTTTTTTGACACAAAACTTTGCTTCTTCATGAAGAGTTCAACAGGAAGCAGTTTGGAGATTGCACAGATATGTAGTAACCTTTATTGTCACTTGTTTTTTATATTTTAAGATCATCATATGCTAGCTACTAGTTTCCATGGTTTAGGTGCTAGTTGGCACAACCTGTGGCAATTAGCACGTGCTAGTGCCCGATGGTTAATGACACCAGCACGGCCAAAATTAGGCGTGCCAATGGGCACATCTCATGTCAACTGGCCAAGCCAAAAGTTCTTTTTTTGTAATTTTTATTTTTTTAAAAATAAAGTTAAATGTGCACTGCACATTGGACATATGTCAGAATCCTGGTTTATTGAAACTCGGCTTGGTTCTGATGAAAAACCTGGGTTCATATGGAACGTGAGTG
This sequence comes from Xerophyta viscosa, assembly GCA_002076135.1. Taxonomy (NCBI): domain Eukaryota; kingdom Viridiplantae; phylum Streptophyta; class Magnoliopsida; order Pandanales; family Velloziaceae; genus Xerophyta; species Xerophyta viscosa. The sequence continues at coordinate 2,758,958 of MJHO01000007.1, read as the reverse complement.
CACTTGTCTCAAATCTCAATAAGGCATGGTCTTGCATTACATATAGGGGGAGTCTTTGCATGTAAAAGATGTCTCGGTTAAATAGAAGAGGAAATTATCATTGGTTTCCATTGACGAGTTGCTTTATCAAAAGGAAATTTGGATGGATTTCATGTTTTTAACTAGGTAAATTTGTGAATGGAAGAACAGGGAAATATGTTATGATGCGCCAATATGTCTTCTGTCCAAGATGAAGTAATTACATGACCTTCATAAAGAATTGATTGAAGAAAGGAACCTTTTTGGTTTGTTATAGTCACATAGACAATTCTTAGTTGTTGCTGTCAAATAGCTTATTGAAATAGCAATTAGGCATATGTAGGGTCAAGGTTTTCAGGGCTAAGTCCAGTTTCGGTAAAATTGGATACTGGCATGTGTTGACTGTGCCAATCGTGCTATGCCGACCATGCCAATACATATTTATATTTATTCTACAAAAGTAAAAAAAAAGAATATGGTTATTTTGGCCAGTGTTCTGTGCCTGTCTGTATCAATGTCGGTAATTATCGGAGCCGGCACGTGCCGTCTGGCACAAGCCATACTAATCGACACGTAAAACCATATTTAGGGTAGACATTGATGAATTGAGGATTTACTTCCTAGTTTCGTTTTCTTCAAATTGGAAGCTGCGGAAAAGTGTCATTATTCTTGCTAGAGTTTGTACTTTTCCCATGCCACTCCCACCTCTCATTTGGGATGTACTGTGCATCTGAAGTAAAATGGTGGCAGTTTATCTGTCTATCCAATTAGAACACTACGAACATTCTTAAATTTGACCTCTTATTGTTTGTTTTAAGGAGATTGAGATGCATTAAATATGATAGGAGTGAACTGTGTTTGTTTGCTGTCTTACAGTTGATCCTCAGGTAATTCTTTGGGAAATGAACTACTTTTAGACGCATAGGTAGTGCCTTGGTTATGAATCATTTTGTGTTCTTGTTATTACGGTTGATTGTATTTTCATTAAATTATGTACTTCCAATCCTACTTTTCTGAAACTCAACAGACTTGTGTTAATATTTGGCTTGTTGACTTTTAGGTTCAAAATCGACATAATATCAAGTATAACGGTACTATCCAAGGCCTGAAGTACATATGGAGAACAGAGGGAATTCGAGGACTTTTTAAAGGAAATGGCACGAATTGTGCCCGGATAGTTCCCAACTCAGCTGTCAAGTTCTTCAGCTACGAACAAGCATCCAGGTTTGATTTCCTTATAATAACAACTTTACATTTACTACAGTTGTTTGTGAATTTAGACTCTGAATACTAGTAAGGAACTTTGAGTTAAATAAGCAATAGATTTTAAAAAAGTCTAGGGACTGCTTGTATATTGTATTTAATTAAAGTCTAATAGCATTGATGCCTAGTTATAATCTGACATTTTGATTTTTTCTCTGACTTAAACATGCACCTTTAAATATGGTATCTATCATATTTATCAGTTTTCGAGTAGAGGTTCCTGCAAAACATGAAGCTAAAGCATGAAAGTATTTATACTGAGCTGTATGCTTGTTTGACCAAAATCATGTGCTTTATGTTTTTTTTCCTGATCTAGCATTATCATGTGTTTTTTATCCAAAAATTATTGTTGTAATGTAATTAATATATGGCGATATTTGCGTTACTCATTGTTAGGAAGTTTGAACCTTAAAGGCTGACATTAGTATATAGTAAGAAACATACCTTCTGATGTAAAATTAACATAATTGAAGTTGTATTGAATGAAGTAATCTCTTTTCGAGACCAGCACTTTATTGTTTAAACCCTCGAAACCTGGGTGCTAATGATTCGAAAGGGTTTTAGAAGGTTAAAAGACCTTACATTGAAAGTCTATCTTATGATGCTTATTAAATGCCAAGATCCTTATTTTAAAAGTCAGTGATTTCAGGTCAACTATTTGGGTGTACATAAGAATGAATACCTCATAATAATTGCATGATTGGAGTTCTAGCTATAAAGCAATTCTAACACCCTTGGTGAAGCTATAAGAAAGAACATAGTATGGGTGAAGCTATAAGAAAGAACATAGTATGGTTCCATTGTTACAAGTTGTTCTCCTTTGACTTTTGTCACTAGGTTGTCGGAATTATCCTAAACACTCATATATTTCTGATCATGGATATCTTTGTACAGTGGAATTCTGTGGCTTTATCGGCAGCGGACAGGCAATGGTACGACCTTTTCGACCTTCTTGAAAAAATGGTTGTAGTTATACATGCAATGCATATTTTTCTGATAGTATGTACAAGCTGCTTCTGATGGAATTGCTTTTATTCTTTGCCTTCATGCATAATTGTCTATCAAGTTTCATTTGTTCCACAGTTCCACTACTTTGCTTTTTCTTACTCTCGCAGTAGCGAATTTGGCATGGTATTCTTTGGAGTCTGGTGTGGTTTTGGAATCCAGACCCTCCAATCTATGAACTGTAGATCCATATCAATATCATGATGAGCTTCTACCATAAGTTACCAGTGACCATACCATTCCGAAACGCGCAATTTGAAATGATTTTACCATGGCACTTAAAATGTTAAGGAATCCTTCCACGTACAAAGAGGCTTTAAACGTGTCTCATCAGTGAACAGCCTTCTGGTATCTGATGATGCATGTGTATGAGACACGAATTAAATCCTTTTGTGGTCATATGCACATTCTGTTGGTAGTTCTTTTATGTATTCTGCCATATCTAACTTGTTTTTTAATTGCATTATGTTGGTATGATTTTCATTCAGTTTCTTGTTTTTCACCAACTATTATATTTATTTATTTGTTTGTAGAGTTAATTTTTTTTGACAATAGTAAAAAAAAATTGTTGATTCTTCACTATGAGGTTTGTAGATGAGAAAGTAAACACATGTAAATGCGCATCACACTTTCTGTGCTGATAAGGTTTTAATATGTTTTAACTTTTTGTTCCTGCAGAAAATGCTGAACTAACACCTCTCTTGCGTCTTGGAGCTGGAGCATGTGCTGGAATCATTGCTATGTCTGCTACTTACCCAATGGACATGGTACGGGGCCGGATAACTGTTCAGGTGGGGTATGCATCAGAAAAGATGTCTTTCCTGTTATTGATGTTAAATTAATATAATTCGTAGTTTAGCTCTTTTTGCTAATCCATGATTTATCTCAAGCAGACAGACAAGTCTCCCTATCAGTATAGAGGAATGTTCCATGCACTAAGCACAGTCTACAGAGAAGAAGGCTTTCGTGCTTTATATAAAGGATGGCTTCCTTCTGTTATAGGAGTTGTAAGTTCTTCTGCTTGTAACTACGGAATGCATTAAAGAGAGTATCATATTTTCTTTTACTATAACCATACAGAAGCTATCAGTTGTATATTCGTCCTTGATAGCTGGGTGTGAATCATTATGTTGGTTTTGCCCCTAGATTTCCAACTTGATGGACCTTCTGCTTCCCTTTAGTTACAGCCTCTCCAATATGGCAATATGCCTTTCCCTTGTGCATTCTTCTTTATCCATTCAAATTTGCTCTGGCTTCTAACAACCTAAAATAAGGCGCGGTTAAGAGTTTATATAGTCTACTAAATGGAAAAATTTTAATGGCTATGCCCAAGATTCGATGAGAGATCAATAACCCAGGATCTATATGGGTGGGTTCTGCAATTACATAAACACATGCATTAGTGGTTGTGTAATTGCATTTCTTCATTGGTTTTGTTAATATCAGTTCCTGAAGCCGCTTACCTGGGATTGATGTTCAACTTCGGTTCCACATTTTTTATTACGATCTTATTATCAGAGAGTCCTCTCCTCTCGGCTGCACAATTCATATATTTTGACTAAAGACATGAAGCTGTCTCATCTTCTACAGTTTCATCTCACTGCGTCGGTTGGTCGTGTGTGACTTCACTTCGGTGGTCTCCTTTGTACAGTTTACGGAACAATAATCTCCAGCATCTTTTAACACACAATTTTTAAAATTACCAGAGGAGTAGGAAATTTTGCCTGCCTGCAAGAAGAGTTTTCAGTTAACTGCACTTCCCAGAATAAATCCCAATGTAGTTTCCTTCCTGCTTGTTAGCCTTTATTTTCCCATACTATTCTTTCCTGCTTGTTTGGCTTTATTTTCCCATATTATATGGTAGTTTGAAGCCAAATTTTGAAAAGAACTACACTAAACGTCTCAGTTCGCTTGTCTGCCTATATCAAGTAACCAAGTGACAATACTAGTATGAGCACTAATATTGATTACTTCTATCCAAGAAAATGTAGGTGCTCAACTCCATCAGTTTGATGTGTCTCACAGCCAATATTGTAGCAATTCTTACATACAAAGCCAGTCAATGCAAGGATGATTAGTAACAATGCAATACCATGAGTTGTTATCTTTTTCAAATGGCAATGTTCAATGCTCGTCTTTTTTTTTTTTTCTTTTTCACTAGCATATAGTTTGTCTTGGGCCTATCTAATTCTGAGCTGTGTATTTGACATCTGTGCCTGTTACTTTTATCTGCAGATCCCATATGTAGGTCTCAACTTTGCTGTTTATGAATCTCTGAAAGATTGGCTAGTAAAATCGAACCCATATGGTTTGGTTGAGGACTCTGAGCTCAGTATTGTCACCAAGTTGGCATGTGGAGCTGCTGCTGGGACTGTGGGACAGACTGTCGCTTATCCCCTTGATGTCATTCGGAGAAGGATGCAAATGGTAGGATGGAACCATGCAGCTTCAATCATTACAGGTGATGGGATGAGAAAAGCACCACTGGAGTACTCTGGAATGATTGATGCATTCAGGAAAACAGTTCGTTATGAAGGTTTTGGAGCATTGTACAAGGGCCTTGTTCCAAATTCGGTGAAGGTTAGTCCTTGCATTCTCAACCTTTTGAAATCGTGGCAGAATTTTGCAGCAGCATACTATTCTATTCACCTTGTATCAGTTGTAGTAGAATAAGAAGTAATATGCTAAGCTAAAATATCTCTGTTACAAAAGAATTCTTTTGTGTAACCGTTTGGGATAATTTGTGACGGATACGAAAACACGATTTTCGAAGACATATTTTGATCAAGCGGTCAAGTATAATATTGTTCATTTTGATGTGCTCTATAATATGTACTTCAGAAGTATTAAAAAAATGCTGAAAAATGGGTCAAGAGGATTTCATTGTAGTTAAAACAATTATAATTTTTTGAACTGCAACTTTGAAGATCATTTTGATAAATCTTGATATTTCTTGAAAAACTTTGATTTACAAAAATATAGAGCACATCAAACTAAAAATATTATCGTTCACCACTTCATCAAAACATTCCTCTAAATTCGAGTTTGCGAGGGCGTTACATATTGTCATGAATCTAACATATTACAAAAAGAATTATAACATATTACAAAAAGAATTATTGATCTGTTAAACTGATTTGGCATCCAAGAAAACCACATGATTTGTCTGGTGGGTTTGCGATTTGTGCCATCTAGGTTACCACGTCATATTAGATATTGGTTTAGAGATCATTTAGAGATTTCTAGCATTGCTTTAACCAGAATTGCATTAGCATCCATCAAATGAACTTCATATGGCCTATGTTGATAGGGGGAATGAGATTAACTTCTAGACGTCCATATCCTACGAGCGTATCAGTTTATTCTTCCAAATTTTCATCTCACATCTGTGGTCGATTTCACAACTATTTCAGGTGGTTCCTTCAATTGCCATTGCATTCGTGAGTTATGAAGTTCTCAAGGACCTGCTCGGCGTGGAGATGAGAATATCAGACTAATAAGTGATTCTGCTATTCTTTGATTGACTAATAAGAGAGTAGGTTTCAGGAAGCGTTGCCGCCTCTGACAATGTTAATATCCCAAGCAGCTCTGTACCTGGTTACCTTCTTCAGTTACCACCGCATTCGTTTGAAATAATGCTGCAAGGCTGTGAGAATATTTTGTTGGACTATTTTAGCTGTGACCAACAATCTACTTCATGGTGGTACAATTAGTTGGTAATTCTAGTGGAAATCTGTTTATGTTTTGGTTTTCCTTGTAATGTGGTTAATTTCTCGAATTGGTTTCTCAATAGGGTCTTGGGTGAGCTTATAATTATCACTTTTTTTTTTTTTTTTGAAATATATAGGAAAATCTTGACTAGATCCAGGTTAGCGTCTCAGACAAGCTATTATAGATGATACTACTTGTCCTCTAGGCTCCAGCGTTCAGGAAAGGGATAATTTGCATTCAGCCCTCCTTTTGAAATCTTCTATTGATTCAGCCTCTAGTTTATCCGTCTTCCATTTCAGCTCCTCTTTTGATTATCGTGTCATGCCGTTTTAACCACTGTATTAATAATTTTTTGAAAAAATATTAAATATAAAAGTTGTAGATCTCAATTTTATGTTCAATATTTTTTTTAAAAAAATACTGAAAAATAGGTATTTTAATGCTCCGAAATGTTAACGGGTTTTAGATCCGACCTGTTAATCTACTGAATTTTTGAAGTTCTAAAATATATATTTAAAAGTATTTTTTAAGAAAAGTGATAATATGAAAGTTATAAATTTTATAAAGGTATATAATTTGTATGTTGAAATTTTTTTAAAAAAAATATTAATTTTTCAGATGCCTAATGGGAAGAATTTTGCCCCTTTAGGGCTGTCCGCGAAAAGTCCCTTCAGGAAACCACACATCACCTGCTTTTAACGTGTCGACAGTCTGGCGAAACTTCATAGCTCAATCAGAATTCTACCGACTCTTAAGCTACACGTTATCTGGAATTATGGGAGGGTGGCATTTCGTCCCCTAGTTTGTTTTGTATGTGATCGCACCAATACGGCCCTACTTTGATGTATTTTGTTGGACAAGAAACCTGCATATCATTCGTGGAACATCATGCACTGTTTCTTTGGTATTTCGGTCTGACAAATCCTTGGTTACATCTTGGACAGTTATTTATTCTGGGTGTCAGGGATCCGAGCGGGCTTGCCTTAGCATTCTTGAGATTAGATAAGAATGTGTAGTTGATCAAACAATATCTGTTTTGAGATTTTTTTTTTTCATAAACCTTAAACACAAAAATAAATTCTATTATATTTTATAGTTTTATAATTCACAATTTTGTAAAATTATTTTAAATAAAAAAAAATCTGAAGTAGTTTAAAAAATAAAAATTTTATAACTAAGATTTTGGTTGCCTTTGTAATCTATATTGAAAATATTTTTTGAAAAATTTAAATTATATAATTTTAAAATAATCAATCTATTTATTTTTTTATATTCATTTTTTTTTTCAAATTATGCTAAGTAAGTGTCTAAAGTGGACAGCGAACTACATAATTATGACTACAGTTAAGATTACAGATGTGATCTCAACATTAATGGGTTGTTTTCTAGCATCTTGTTCATGATAATCAATTAGGAAATACAGCATCCTGTTTTCTATTCTGGATACGCAAGCCGTGACAATGAATTATCAATAGAGACTCTCTCGTCTTTTGTCCTTGGTTAGCTATTCAATATATCTTCTATAATGTAGATATATGTATACGAACTCTTCTAAAAAACTGAGGGGACCCCGCTCATTATATACTGGATCCGCCCCTGGATGTTTGTGACACTAGCTTCTGCTAGCAGCTTGTCATAGATTAGCGATAAGCATATGCGACCAACTTTTGTGGAATTTTAGTACTGAAAAACCATTTTGGAAAGAGCAAGTCGCCCAAGGTGTAAAAGCTAACTTTTACCCTTTTGTCATTTAAAACCAAAGTTGTGGCAGCGAAGAAGCTTCCCATTGACTAGAATAAGGAAATTATGTTATCATTTGTTCCTGTTTCTGAAAATTTTGGCAGGCGGAGGCCACTATTGATGTTGACTGAGTGTTATTACTGGAGGCTAATCCCATAAATGATGCTCTGATGAGTTCTGCTCAATTTTTAGGAAATACTTTGGATGTTGGGCTAATAGCCCTTGTGGTAGGTAGTGGTTCTTAGACAGATTTACGTTCTCGAGATCATCAATATTGATCGGTCATTTGGTTGTAAACTGTAAAGTGTGCTGTATGATGTTGCTATGCAATGGAATAGGTCCATATGAATGCACTGTTCTCATTTATTCCTCCAATTAGGATGTGTTCAATCTTTTCTATCACCATCTTTAGGTGCAAAGTATGTTGTATTTTGTTCATACAGTTTGTTTAGTGTATCGAAGTTTCACTCTTAGTATATCCAGCACGAAGCAACACTTTTATCAAATCGCTGAAAATCTTGAATTTTAATAAATGAGCTTGTCATATAACCTTCATCATGTTGATCATGTCTTCATTTGCAGATTTTTTGCATTATTATGAAACTTTCTACTAACATGTTGATTATGCTCTTCATTTGCGGATGAGGTTCCTTCCAGGTGTTCGATTTTCAAAGGGAGGTGAAGAACGACTTTTAACAACACCCAATAAAGGTAAAGTTAGTGAACTGAAAGCAAAAGCATGTGATTTCAATCTCATTTTATTATTTGTTTGTCCTCTTCATTGGATGAACTTTACCTTTTATATTCAGTGCAGATCATTTGAGTTGCTCTTTTTCTTTTTGCTTCTTTACTTTAACAAAATACGTTAGGAAGAGATGGACCCATATCCATTGACGAAGTTTCCTAGATAGAATAGAATACAATCCATTCAATGGCTTTATTTGCACCTCTTTAATGATGGTAAGATAAAGGTAAGGCAGCGTTCACTCCCAATTTGAAATGATATGTGCATCTTTTAAATCTAATTCTAATTTATTGTGCGAAAATTAGGTGAATTTATCTTCACTATATGTGTCAAATTATGGGTCCCCACTATATTTTGAACATATAGTAAAGATGAACTTAGAGTTAGAATTAGAGCAGCCAAACGTTCCTCATAAAACCAATTCATAGGGGCAAATATTTTGAGATAAACCAAATGGGAACTCTGATAAAAGCTCTAGTTTGAGTTCTAGCGTCTTCAATTTGATTCTCTTTTTTTTTTTTTTTTTTTATAAAAAAAACATTGGAGGCATGCATAACATGAATTTATCTCTAAGAAAATTAGCAATAACAACAGCAAAATCTTTTTTTTTTTTTTTCACACTGGGGCGAAATGATACATGTTGTAGTGCTAAGTGCTATGTTTTTACTGAGGTCAAGCAAAATAAGAATTCCTTATTAAAGTTTGTACCAGAGATTTGGTTTTTGCCAAGCTTTTTTTATAGGATTACAACCGTCTCATACTTACTAGCAGAGTTTTTGCCTAATCATTTTATTCCTAGTTCAATTTTAAGACATATGTAACAAGAGTTTTTTGCCTAATGACTTCATCATGTCTAATGCAATTTTTAGTTATATATGCGCACATTTGCCTAGCACTCTAATTACGGCACATATAATTTCCATACGTACTGATCTTTTACAGGCTAACATTGTGGCATAGAGTATCACCATCCTTATTATTCTTTTATAAAACTGTCTTAAATCTTTTACGGTATCTTATTGTCACATAGCACTTCGGCTATGTTACTTTATTTTGCCATTTTATAAAGCAGAAAAGAATATGAATAGGAAGCACAAGCCCATATCCTCTAATGGGATGGGGAGTGGTGAATGCGAAGTGTCTCTGTGCTACCTAGGTATGAATCTCTCTATTGCAAAGTTCGAAGTTCTATGTTCATAAGTCCGGCCAATGAAGGGGTATACAATTCTCTATCCGAAAGTATAATATATAAAGCGTCATTCACTGAGCGTATGGGTCCAAGGTAAACCGGAAACTAAGAGGCAATAGAGGTTTCCATAATACACAAAAAATTAGAAATTTCCAATAAATCTAAGTTATGATCCAATTATTCTTCCATACATATTCACCCTTTTCCATATTTATTGTTTTACCTTTATTATTCACTAAAGGAGGAGGCAAGTGTAGATTTCATCTTCAACATCATATGATTGTAAAAAAAAAAAAGTCACCATGGAGGCATGAACAGTACCCGCACTATGGATCCCACCTCGAAAAGTCCTATACCCAGTCCACATGACAACCAAATAATTTGATTCTCATGACCAACCCTTTGACCGGCTTTTGGAAAAGCCAGGTCTGCCAAATTTCACTGCACCTTCGTGCCCCACAAACATTACCAGTTCCAGCAGGTTCCCATCCATCTCTACAGTGCCGTCCATGCCCCTCTGCTCCATAAACCGGATCTGTACGTCACTGATATCGTGTATCCCGGAAACGTCCTTCCTGACTCCTCCCAGGAGCCACACTTGGGAAGGAAGAAATCTTTGAATTTGTATACCCTTTATATAAACTAGTTCAAAAAATAACTCCAACTTAAATCTTTTTAGTACATCAGTAGAGTTTTAACGAAAAATCACAAACCACTTATACCATATATTGTTATGTGAAATGTTTGTTGTAGGACTGGGCAGGTCTTTACTCAGGACACTACGAGGAAAAGATAGCTAGTGTCTTTTTATATCTCCACGAGTAGAGGGATTGACACTTGAGACTTCATTTCTTCGTACTATGTACTCCTTTCTGAAGTTTTTGCTGGTTCTCATTAATTTCTTATTATGTAATCATCATATTGTACGTTTGCTACTGTGTATTTTTCAATTCAGTTAAAACTGATGGGTCTATTTCTAATATAGACAATATTATATTCTTAAAATAAGATCCATTGTGCATGGTTTACTAACATTTACATTACTGATTGCTGTCACGCCGCAGCTCTACACTTTTTTTTTTCTTTACTTCAAGCGCTAAGTCTGCTATATATATTCAAAACAAAAAGAAAAAGAAGCCATATATATATATATATATATATATATATATATATATATATATATATATATATAATGGGATGTTGGAAGGGGACTGGCAGTCGTTACCACGTCTGAACTGAACGGTTCAAAGGAGAACTCGTCGTCCATGTAAAACACCTGAATATATTAGTACTCTAATGCTGATGCGATCGAACGACTCGTTATCGGTGAAAAATGGATTGTTATCTTGAAGATTCTAACACCATTAAGGGAGATGTTTATGTCAGATACATGGTGAATTAGTCAAATGTTGTCCGGATAGATCTTGGTTAGAAGCATCGAAATTTTAACTTTCAACCTTCGTTTATTTATTTATTTATTGTTTAAATTATATAGTGACATAGACTTTACTAATAATAATAAAAAAAATAATGGTTTTTAGGAATTATTTAATTTTGAAGAATTCATACTGATGTGGTCCAAAAATTTAATAAAAAATTTTAAAATGGATATTTTTCCATCCAGTAGAATATATAGGAAATCACGTTATATACAGTGTGTCAACTTATGAACTCCTGATTATCTGCTATATGGCAAATTGTAATTTCAAAGCAATTAAACAATTAAATTCATAGGATTTAATACTTTTATTTATGATCAGATTTCACATGTTTTTTGGTGTATACTAGCTATTTTATTTTTAAAACTAGATTCGCCTAATAATGTCAGTTGAACAAAATTGCACGAAAATTTAAATAAAAGGAAAGTTGAACAAAATTTAAGTTATCGTATTTGTATATAAATTTTTTCATTAATTTAGAAATAACTATGCCATCAATAGTTTTGATCATTTTACATAATTAAAAAAAGTTCCCATTGTTAAACTACCATTTGTTCATATTAAAAAATATTTAATGTAATTATAAATTATCATTTTATTTTTCTTTTCATGCCTATTTTTAAATTTTGTATTTTTAGGGTGACTCTTTAATTGATAATTTTGTGTTTAGCACAAGTTAAGTTCAAATTTTGAAGAAAAATTTTATTTTAGAACTAACGATAAACATTTTAGTTTAGCAAATCAAAAAGGCTAAGACACTAATTTCATATTGCCTTCAGGTTTTGGGCCAACTAAAAGGGAAAACTCTCCCAAAATCTTTATTTTTAAAAATTGCATGTCCCACCATTACAAATATCGCAATCTAAAAGTCTCACACCCTAGTTACAAATTTATCCCTTTGAATTATCCAAGAATAAAAAAAAAAAAAAGCTATATAATATCAGCATACACCCAGAATTCTTCTCAAAGAAGAGTTGAACTAATCAGAGATCCACCAAGTCTTAGCAACAAATGAAGCCAAAGGAAGTAAAGACATCCAACTACTTTATTATAGAGAACGACAACCCAAAAACCAAGAAGAAAACAAACGCTTAAAAACAAAAACGGATCTTTTGCACATTCAGCCTCTCATAATACGTTTGCTACAACTGGAACCCTACTACTTGTTTATCAAGTCTACAACCGGATCTTTTTTTTTATGTTATCGCCGAATTCGTTTCTAATTTATATCTTGATTAAAAATTGGAGTGGAACAATATTCTTTCCACTCAAGCACTTGCTAAGTTTCGGATCTTAGATTTATCTTTCATGATGGATTAGTCATGATCAGTTGCACCTAATCTCACTAGCTAAGTAAGCTAATGCTGGCCGGTCACAGCCAAATTACTACTCCTACAAAACCCTATTTAGTCTTTTTTTTTTTTTTTTTTTTTTTTTTTAGATGTGAGGAAACGTTATTATGATCATAGTACTAATTTTAAATATATTATATTTGACAAAGTTAAAAACAGCTAAAATCCATTATTAAGAATTAAGTACAATCAATATGTCAAACCAAAAGTGTTTAAATCTCTGTAAAAGACCGCAAATGTTCATTCATGTTTCTCATGCGAGTGACAATAGACTTAATTCTCAAATTAAGGCTTTTGTTTTTTTTTTAAAAATATATCTACAAAAAAGTATTGAGCTCCAGACTCGCAATTCATCGCCGATTTATTTATTGTTGTACTGAATCACAAAAAAGAGAGCTACATCTTCGCAGCAGCAGCGGCAGCAAAAGCAAATATCACAGGGTCAGCGAGGGTCTTCTTCCTCTTTTTCTTCTCTCTCTTTTTCATGATTACTCGCAACGATCCATCTCTCTCTTCCCAGCCTACGTCGCTCTATATATTCGATTCCTTCTCTGCTCGCTGTGGTTCTGAAACTCTACTGCTTCTGAGGTTCTTCTTCAACTGTGGAGGTGTCATGATGTTGTGAATTTCTCTCTGTTCTTTGGTTAGAGAAGATCGAAAATGGCGGAAGGAGCGAAGGTGCGGGTGGTGCGTTGCCCAAGGTGCGAGAAGCTCCTCCCGGAGCTCCCAAACTTCACCGTCTACCAATGTGGCAGCTGCGGCGCCACTCTCCAAGGTTAGCTTTCATGAACCTATTATAATGGCACTATGTTTTTCTACACTCCAAATCTGAAATTTACCTTCACCTGATTAAGTTGGTCTCTATTACGGAATTTTCTCTTCAAATAGCACTTTTTTGAAACCAATGCTGCTCCTTTCTCTGTTTTCTGACATTTCGGAATAACCCTGTAATTTGGATGACAAATTGAACTTTTGTTTTTGAGAAAGGTGCATTTTTTTGGTGGGGTAATAACGATTATCTCCCAGGTAGTGTTTACTCCTGACAAGTTCCTCTATCTTCTAGTTGATAGATTTTGACACTTTAGTTTATAGTGTCTAATACTTGGACCTGCAAATTCGATCAAAGTCGATAGGGGAACTGTAAATGTAAATTTGGTTGAGGGAGTGCAGAATAATTAGCCATTTTTTGTTAATGTTCGTAGGGTTTTATTGTTAGTACGAGATATAAATGGCTGGTTTTTTAATAGTATTAGTATAAAGTTTATACCCCCAGTGTTTCACCTTTTATGTACTTTTAAATAATTCAGTAGTTGGGAAGGACCTTATCTTACAAAAAACACATTTTTGACGATAGATTGCTTCCTACTATTTCTTACTAAATCATGAATTTCTATATTTTAGTGTAGGATTTGGTGTTTCCACTTTCTCAGAGAAATGTGCCTTTGCTTGTTACATCGAGTCAAGTAATTGCCGAATAATGTAGTTATATAAGAAAAACAAATATAATGGTTTTTAATGGAGCTCTGATATTGCTCATAAAATTTGAATTTGTCGGCCCTTTCCTTGTCGGACACTATTCCTTGCAACTTCAGCAGTTTGTTATGCTGTTGAAAGGTAGTCTTTTTTTAAACCTTTTTTTAAGTATCATCCTTTTGAATTCAGCTAAAAAACAAGGCTCAGAAACATCTAAGGCTTCTCCAGCATACTCCGATGAGGTGAAGACGAGGAATATAGACAGTCCCTTAGATAAAAAACGCATAGCATCTTCAAGTGACAGCTTAGAGACTAGTGGAGAAGGTGTAAGAATTGAGGATACTGAAGCAGAGTCATTACTTCGTATAAATGGCTCTTCATCTAGAACTGAAGGTGGAAATATAATTGGAAAAACCAGTAGCTCAAAATTAGAGGGCGGTTTGGTAGATATTAGTGTGGAGAAGATAGAGAAAGCACATGGTCAACCATCTAAACCAAATGGGGACGCATCAGTGAAGGAGAATGTTGAAGTGGAAGAAACCCGAGGCCACCATACCTCCCATATTTTGAATAACATTCGCCAAACACAAACCAGGAAACATGAAAACACCAGAGGATTTGCATTACTAAGAGCTCTACGTGCTCGGGCAGAAGGCGTAGGGCTCAAAGCTCCTCCTTATCCAAAAGGCGGTGCATCAGATTACCACTCTAAGATTTCTAGAGTTGGTGTCTCGGAAGAAAAGCACGATTCTAGTTTTTCTAATGGTATTGAGAATCTAGAGCGAGACCGTGTAGAGTTGCTGAAAAAGCTGGATGACTTGAGAGAGACGCTCAGTTGGCCAGGTGAGGTTACCGATCAACCAAGAGATAGAAGAACTTCGAAAGCTCCTTATGGTGTCCGTGACAATCATTTGCTCAGGAAAGACTTCTCATCATCATTGAGTAGAACTTATGCCCATCATTCGCCTTTCGCATATGGGCATAATGTGGAAGATGCTAACCCTTCCCATACTGTGCATGCTATACATGATGCTAACGAGTATGATGAACCCTTGATGCCTCGCATGCTTGGAAGAGCTCATTTTCAGCATCATGTTCAGTACCCAAGAAGAACGCTGGATAATTATCTTTATGGGCCGTTTGATCCAGAGCCATTCATCTCTTATCATCATGACGGTTCGTACACCCATACTGCCTGTACAGGTGCCTGTTGCTCTACTAGTAGACCCTGGCAAATGCCTACACAAGCATCGAATTCAATTTCCAGCAAGTCAAGGACGTCCTATCATCCCACTCATCAGAAATACCATTCTATGAAAAATCATTCTTTTCCTAGTTCGCGAGGCTATAAACAAAGAACAGCTAATTCTCGTTTGCGTTTTCATGATTCCAGCAGAAGACAACAAAATTTTCAGCGAAGGCCAATCTCTGTCAAGATGAAGGGACAATCTTGTCAACCTATAGCAGGTGCTGCCCCTTTTGTAGTATGCTACAACTGTCTTGAACTGTTGAGACTACCAAGGAATCTTACCCTGGCAGTAAACAGTAAGTTTAAACTGCGCTGTGGATCATGTTCTGAGATATTATCATTTGAACTTGATGGAAAAAGACTTGTTGTTTCTTCCCCTCCTCAACCTTCCAATTCAATAACTGGGACAAATAACAACTCTAATGTTAGAATTCTAGATAGTTCCGGTTCTCAAAATCATTCAAGTAGGCATCAAGGCATATCTTATGCTGGAGAATTAGATAGCCCAGGATATGATATACCATCTACAGAGGAAAAGCTGGTTTTACCTTCTCCTATTTCTGTGTCTAGTGATGAAGCGGCATTGAAAGAGTATGGACTCACGAGTGGACCTCACAAGGTGAGAGGTGTCCCGTCATCCTCCTGTTCGTTTGAGAATGCTGAAAGTCCAGATAGTATGAGTTGCCAGCGAGGCATTCCCAGCTCTGCAGAGCTTCCATTCAAGACTAAAGATACTTCACATGTTCCAAGTATACCTCTCCATGAGCACCTTGGACCCCCATTAACTAACCAGATAATGGATAGCCCTGGAAAGGGAAGTAGAAGTAGAAGATCTAATCAAGAAATGGTTTTGCCTATAAATAGAAACTTTAAACAGAACTCTATCAAAGATGTACCAGTGGCGACTGAGATGGATGTGCCTCCAGAGGATATCCCCAATGCTGGCTTTTCTCAAGATTCTTGTGATGAGAGCAAAGATGATCATTACTCTAGAAATAACAAAGGCGGCGAATCTTTCCTAGCTGGATTCTTAAAAAAGAGCTTTAGAGATTTCTCACGGTTTAACTCGTTGGAGAATAGCAGGCCAAAAGTCTCCATAAATGGTATTCCTATTTCTGATCGTCAAGTAAAGAAAGCTGAAAAGCAAGCTGGACAAATCCATCCTGGAGACTATTGGTATGTGCATATTAACTTTATCATTACTTCGGTGCTTAATTACTATATAGGTTTTCTAAACTGCTGTATGACTTCTTTTGACAACTTCTGTTGTGTTCTATTGTTTTCACAAAGATCTTTTTTTTTTTTTGGTGCATCCTATCTAGAAAGTATGTTCTTAAAATAAGTTGCAGATGCACAAAGAGGACGCATAAAAATCCAATTCTTACGGACTAGGTGACGGCTAATTTCTTGTGTGATGTTTCCACTACGTAGTATTTTGTACTTAATTTTCTTTCAATGTATGCCACAATTTTGATATGTATATACTAGTAAGTTTATAACAAGGTATTATTCAGTCTTTCAGTATCCCTGCTTCTTTAAAGAAAATCTTAGGCTTTTAGGAATGTTTAATGAACTCAAAGAAAAACATGCATACTTTTGGGACATTTGAATAATCAGTGTTACTTTCATGGATGATGAAATAATTTGTTATGATTCTCAAGTTTCTGGAAAGTGTTATTGCTATACTTTTTGCTGACTATTACGATATATAGTGGTTTTCATCCCATTGTTTTAATTGCATGCTAGTCATGCTTTTGATCTTTATGTTTATGAAGCCATATTTCTAATTTACTCTTTTAGGTATGACAATCGTGCGGGATTCTGGGGTGTTATGGGGAATGCATGCCTTGGGATAATTCCTGTAAGTGAAACTAACTGTTAACTGTAAACTCCTCAAACACCATTGAAAGGTAATGGAAGAAGAACTTACTGATGATTAAATTTCTTGCAGCCTTTTATTGAAGAGTTCCATTATCCAATGCCTAAAACATGCTCCGGAGGAAATACTGGTATTTTTGTAAATGGTAGGGAACTTCACCAGAGGGACTTGGATTTGCTTGCTAGCAGAGGTCTTCCAACAACTAGTGGCCGATCCTATATTATTGAAATATCGGGGAAACTATGGGATGAAGACTCAGGTGAAGAGCTTGATAGTCTTGGCAAGCTTGCTCCCACGTAAATCTCTGACACTTTGAGCTTATGGTTTCAAGTATCTAATGATTGCTGAAGTTTCTTCTGTAGAGCTTGTGATCAACTATTAATCTGTTTTGTCTGCCTTAAGTTTTCCTAATATTCTATTTTATAAGCATGAGAAATGAGAAATTATTAGATGGACCAAGAGCTTGCATAGTTGGTACACCAAGTATATGCTCACCTTTTTATTTCTTTGAAAATTTACACAATTGTCTTGTCATTCAATACAATGGGGAAGATATGGTGGGAGTTTATTAACGTACCAAGTGTCTATACTCTTAGTTAACCTAATAATTTCTCATGATTAAATTATCTTCTGATAGATATGAGCTTAAACTATCCTTCTATAACTGATATAGTGAGTTGATAATACTTGAAATGCACACTAGACGATTGGGCTTTATAAAGCTTGGAACTTTAGCTTAGGCATTGATGCGGATTGAGATGTTCCATTTCTTGTGATAGCATCGTTAGAATGGGGACCTCCTTTATTCACCTAGGTGGCCTACAAGCTTAGCAACCTAGATGCTCCCTATTTATGGAGAGAATCCCATCTGAAAAGGGGGTGGCTTGCCTTCATACGTGCCCTCCTGGCGGAATTGACACTAGGACCATCTGAGATTTTACCGCAGTTGGTGCCAAAAGGATACCTATGGGTAGAGAGACTGCTACAGGCGCGGCTCATGAACTGTTGCATGTCTGTTCTGTCCTGTGGGGTTGGATCTTGGTAAGTTGGTTGGCTTGCCCCAATTTCTCCTATAAAAGTGAATAGGGACCTCTCAGGGTCTTAGCACGCCCAAAGTGACTGCTTTGATCATGAGTCATGTGATAGTACAGCTTTCTAAATAGTTGCTAGAAGAGTGGTGACTGGCGCTGAGCATATTTTCTATTTTTCTGCTTTCCAAAATAGGTAGCTTTTGTCAATGTAGAAAAGGAAAAAAATGTTTCTTTAGTACTTAAGAAGGAATTAGAAATCTAGGTGACCTTATATGGTAGCCTATATGCGGCATGGAGTTGTACTCATGGAAAGAAAATCTGCCAGGAATCAAAAGAGGTAGTCTACACCAAATTTGTGAAATGTGAATTACAACTAGGGCCAGTGACAAATCTCATACTTTTTCATCTCAAAAAAGAGGGGCAAATCTCATAATTTCACATTACAATTGCCTAAAATCATTCAGTGCTATTATGTGACCAACATTATGGTCCATGACTTGACTCTATGCCTTCTTCATCCGTTTGACTATCATTTAACCTCTTCTAGTATGCCTGCCTTGTATTTCTAAAATTCTTTGTTGATCTAGCACTGGTCTAATATGCTTGATGAAGTTTAGTCAACAACAGTAAACTTCTTGGAATTTTAGCTGGTTCCTAGATAAATAGACTTTGAAAGTATTAAGTTGATGATTAAGTAATCACCAGGTCATGCCTAAGAGCTAATAAATGGAGATGCATGTAGAACACGATGGAATAAGACATTGCAGTGTAGAATTTACAGGAGTTAAGTCGATATTGATTGTCATGTTCTTCAAAATTCAAACCAGGATGTTAGTAATAAAGCTATAACATCATGCTTGAGGTTACCTATTGCTTCACAAAGCAAGTCCTTGACTTTCTTGTTTCATGGGACAGAGTTGAGAAAGTAAAGCATGGATTTGGCATGCGTCCTCCCAGGATAATGGCGTAACTGCAAAGGTTATAAAAGTGACACAGATGCAATTAGAAGTTCACTCCCTGAAAAATGCTGATGTGAGTAATCAGAGATGCAACCAGTGATTGATGCTGATGCTGCTGAAGGTATACTATGTTTACTTCATGGACTAGTTAAGAGCCAGCTTTGGATAATTATGTTACGATAGGTATCTTACACAATCACGTAGTTCTTCGTGATGGTTTTAACAGTTTTAGGAATGATCCAGTGTTCGACATCAAATTTTGGGTAGTTCATTCTTTATGAATGTTCCAGTTATCTTTTTTTTTTTTTCTGTCTTTGTGGTTAGTTTTTCATGTACAAATTTCTCACATATTGGTTCGAATATTTGAAGATGGTAGTAGGTGGCATTTTCTGATTAGGCATGCCATCTTTGTTGCATCATCAACAATTAAATTCTCACGTCTGTCATATCCAATTTCTCAAACATTCACGTCCACATCTTTGACCGACATTGTGTTTCTTTGCATTTATAAAGTATCATTGGGCTTGTATTGGTTAGATTTAGCTCTAATGACTTGTTTACTTAAAGTAGAAAGTGGGAAAGTAAAAAATTCACTTCCCTGTTTTTTTTTCTTTACAATGTGCTTATAACAGCAAGGATCCAATTTTTTAAGTATGATTCTGTAGCACTTGCAAAGATTTCAAGATAGTTTTATGAAACCAGCTAATTGGCAACCTCAATGCCTAGCACCCTCTCAGGACCAGACATTCCTGAGAACCTGAAGAAATTCCACGGTCAGTCTGTGTTCCTGCTTGCCACTGATCAATCTCGCCTGAGAGGATTATGAGCACCCGAGCTGAGCTCTTGGTTTAAGATGGTGGAGATTTCAATCCTTTCCGTCATTGTTTCCTTGAATTGCATCCCGAAATCAAGTTGATCCTTTCCTCGAAAGACAAGTGTTGGGGATTGAAATAGTCCACCACTCAAGAGCTGGAATTCTCTGTCACAATCTCTGTTCTATTCTGTCTCTTTTTTTTTTTTTTTTGAAAAATGACACTTGTTTCATTCTAAATTAAACTAATTTATTAATAAAATAGACTAAATATGAAAATGAAAAAAGAATGGCACATAGAATTATTTTATGAATCAATTTAGCTCATGGTATAAGATCTTATTACAGTGATGGGATATGCATGCTAATAAAAAACAATATAATAAGTATTTATAGCTATTTTAAGCATGTCATGTCGTATATGATTGAGCAATTTATGGCGGAGAATGGCATTCATGTGGCTTGTCTCCAACAAGATCCAAACGTCTGTTGGTCTATCTCATGCTCCTAACAGGATCTAAAATTAGGTCCATTTCTAGTACCACAATTAGGGGACTTACAAATCAGTCCATGTACCACAATTAAGGGTCTGTCCTATCCGTAAGGATGAGATTTTTCGATCGGTGGAACAGGGACCGGTGCTACCCGTAGGTTTACTTGTTACGACGGTCGCTCGAATAAAGGCCGGTTACGGGCAGAATTTCTCCCACGATAATCTTAAAATAAAAAAAAAAACAAATCAGTCTACGTACTATTTAAACTTTACAAAATTTTTATTAATCCCTTGATTTTTTTAAAGGTCAAGAAAGTAGGTGCCAACTTAAAATTTTATTTATTTTTTACGTTTTAAAATATTATTTAAAAAAAAATTGAGCATAAAAATTATAAATTATCAAATCTATTTTTTTTAAAAATATATACTTCTAAATATATATTTTATAATCAAAATATTCCTGACACGATTTCGAAAGAAAAATTGAATTTATAAAAAAATTAAGATAAGAAGCTGATTTGTACCATCTTTTAAAAGTATTAGTTGATATGGCATTTTTCTATATAGTTATGTGATGTATGTCTATGAATTTGGATAGCATCATAAGTTATTGGTTCGGGACAGAAAAAGTTATGCATTTAAATACGCTTAAAAAAAAAAGCAAAAGTCCTAAAGTGGTTAAAGCAAAAGTTATTTAGCCTTTTTTTTTAAAAAAAAGGAAAACATAAGCAAAAATAAGATGTACATTTTTCTTTCTTTTTTTTTTTGTTTTTTTCTTTTTTCTTTTGTGCGAGTGAAAGTTAAGCCTAGGAGGCTCATCGCATGCATCAGAGAAAACGATGTCAGATTTAACATAATGGTGAGGCACGATAGTCATTACATTCATAAAATACGCCTCGAAATTCATATATTAAGTATTGTCTATCTTAATCACCGACTATTTAATAATGGTGACTTGACGTTAATCCTAAACTACCCTCGTTGAATCTTGAGATAATTGAAGAATTTCAAAGGCTTAATACATCTATTTTATAAAATAATTAAATTTATTATATTGGAACTATCCGCTACTTTCTCATTTAAAAATAATAATAAATTAGCCTTAGTAAAGGTCAGAAATTTAAATTTCAGTAATATTTAGTTAAAAATTTCTTTTATTTTTTTTATTTTTATCAATATTTACGGTAAAAATCGAAATTCGGCATCCAAAAAAAAAAGGATGACTGAATAATTAGATTACGGTCATCTCAATCTTAATAATTATGATAAAAGCGGTTGTTTGATTTTAACCCACCACCATAAACCTTTTTTTTTTTTGCTAGCAAGGCGTCGTTTTTCTTGCACGTCCCCACCGTTAAAAACCGCTGCAGCGTCGGGGCAATGATGGGTTCTGAAAAGAGAAGAAGGAGATGGGGAAAGGAATAATGGGCTCAGAATGGCAGCCATGGTCACCGGCGCTGCAGCGCGGGGGAAACCACGTCATGGTGAAGCTTTTCGCCTCCGTTCTTCTCATTGGTCTTTCTTTTCGCGTCCTCTTCTTCTCTGACTCCACCAGTTTATTGCCACTCTCTCACCATCTCGAAGGTATCAGATTGTTATCTGTTATGTTGAGATCCGTGTCATTTTTGGTTGATGACGGGAAGATCTATTGTGGATTTCGTATAAAACAAGAGAATTAGTGTTAGTTTATGGTTTTTGTCTTGTTGTTGCCTGTCTAGTCTTTGGAGCTATCTGAAGTGTTCTGGAGTAATCCTTGTTGAGAAGAAAGCTATTTGGTTGTTACTTGCTATGAAGCTCATCTGTTCCTATTTTCATAGTTAGTCAAAATAACCTTGCATTCTACAAAAATAAAAGAGAAATGCAGATCTTCTGGAGAAATGCTATTGTGTTTTGAGTTTCATGTCCTAAGAGGAAAGGAAATGAGCTAATTGGACCTCATTATTGCAGGAAAAGTGATGATTATGTCTAAATTGCTAGTAAATGATTTCTATACAGGGAAGCTTTAACTCCCCGGGTAACTAGTAGTGTTGGTTTCCTAAATTATGTGGTTACTTATTGGATTAACCATTTCCATGAAAAATGTTTTGTAAATTGTACTTTCTGTAACTAATTTCGCTATTGATAATTCATTCTCACCACTCTTTCTAAGGGTTCTTTCTTCTTACTAGAACCATCATCTTATACTAAACAAAACTTTAATTTCATAGTTGCACTTTGATGACTCCTTACTTCATCATAGAATTCATACTTGATCCATCTGTCGTTATAATCGCGATATAGATGTTGCTTAGTACATCATTTGTTCGCTTGAATGGAATGTGGCACAGCAGTTCAAGGCGTTAATTGCTTCATAGACTTCTTATATGATTGCATAAACAAATGCTTAAAGCTTAAGGAGTGCTTGAATTTTACTTACTTCTCTTTGGTTCTACACCTCCTACGGCTGAATATTAACTTTTAATATTCCGGATGTCCCAATAGTGGGAAATGTAGAATCTTTACCTACATCGATTCCTGAACTAGCCGTTAATATTGTAGACGAAGAATTTAACACTGTTTGCTGATAACTTATTTTAGGACTTTCTGTTTTGCTAGATCTTCTGGTTAGTAGAAAGTGCTGGTGACGTAGTAAAAGTGCAAATAGTTTTGAGTACTGCCTATATACAGAGTGTTGATTCAGGACCTAGACATTGGCTTTAAGTTTTTTAATTGTGATTACCTTTAATATGCGCTCTTATGTTTCTCCCTGAGAGTTAATAAACAGACCTATGTACTGCATTTTTCTCAGTCACTTTGCCTTTATCAGGTATCGTTTACACTCTATTGACCTTTTGTAATGTTATACATATGGCAATGCAGATAAATGTGATCTGTTCAGTGGAAAGTGGATTCCAAATCCTGCAGGACCAGCTTACACCAATGTGAGCTGTTCATTCATCGAGCCTCCTCAAAATTGTATGACGAATGGACGCCCTGACATGGGGTATCTTTACTGGAGATGGAAGCCATACGGATGTGATGTGCCTCCTTTTGACGCAAAGAAGTTTCTTAATGCCATGAGGAACAAGACTTGGGCATTGATTGGTGACTCAATTCTCCGTAATCACGTGCAGTCATTAATTTGTCTTCTTTCAAAGGTACTGCATGTTTTCTTGATATTTGTTATTAGTTGTAGATGTCTTTGAGCCAATTTCATTAACCTCTGAGCTTATTCCTGATCTCAGTATAATTAAAAATTCACAATCTTTAGACTTCTTCTCGTCTGGGTATGTGGACTGAGGTGTTTAAAGTATACTTTTGAACTTGTATCAGGAAAATATTTTATTTTTGTAAAGATGTACCCCTGCAGTGTGTTGCCCTATATTAAGAGAGAAGACGTAGCAAGTGCATTCCCTGCGTACTGACATCTTCTCGCTTCTCTGTTCAATCTGGATTAATAACAAATTTAAATACCCTCACTCCATAATCCTGAATCCATACCGATACAACTGCAATAAGCTTCGGGGAGTACGACTTCCTTGTACTGCTTTCCTTCTTGAGATTAATTTGAGATGCACCTTAAGTAAACCATTTTTTTCATGGCTTCAGTGGCTTTCTCACTAATATGAAGATTGAATAATGAAAACTGTTCATTTCAACCTGTTGCTATTAAGTACGAAGTCATTTATTGTTATCTTGTGGAAATTTTTAACATGTAATACTACTATCTACTAGTAATGTTGGATGATATTTTTAGATGCCTTGATAAGTAACCTCTACTAATGCCGAAAATCAACATGAGGTGAGAAGGATCATGCACGCACGATGATTGGGGAATGTACCCTATCCACCAAAAATGCTCAAAATAAAAATAAATAAATGAACACACACACACACACACACACACACACACACATATATATATATAAATAAATATTCTTCTTAAATAAATAAGTAAATATTCTTTAGGCTTCAAGATTGCTATTTAATCTTGCTTCTTAATTGTCGGTCCTTCATTGCAACTATTATTTTGCAATATAGTAGGATAAGCTCAAACTGCATATGTCTAGGTATAGTGTTATGCATTGTAGTTAATTACCCGCATTTGTTGATGTTCTAGATATGTGTTTTGCTTCTACTTCCTGCTTTGAAACAATATGTGAATTGTTGTTGTTTTTTTAGTTGACAAAATTAATTATGGAAAGAAACCTAACATAATGTTCTCATCTTAGATGTCAGTGATTAAATTTTGATCAATCTACTATCTTCCTATTTAGATATTCACAGACTTAGTTTCTCTTTCCATAAATTGTTTTGTTTGTTTGTGATCGATATTACGATCAGGATATATAGTATGAGTTGCCTTTAACAGTTTTTGATTTGATTATTCTGGCATTATTAATATATTAACTCCCAGCATCTAGGGCATTTTCCCAAAACAACCATTTTTTGGCTGGCCTCAGTTTTTGCTGTTACGCAATAACTTGTTTTCACATAGGGAAATACTAAGTTCTTAAGTCTACCTGAGTCCATTACATATGAACTCTAAATCTTTTTAATGTTTTTCTATTGACTTCAAGGTAACTCTAAAAGTTCTGATCGTCTTCAATGCAGGAAGCAGAAGCAGTTGAAGTCTACCATGACAAGGATTTCAAATCCAGGAGATGGTGGTTCCCCAGTCACAATTTTAATCTGTCACTTGTATGGTCTCCCTTTTTGGTGCAAGCTGATATCTTTGAAAACGAAGATGGTGAGTCAAAAAGGGACATCGAGCTCCACTTAGACATCCTCGACAATAAATGGACAAGTGAGTACCAAAGCTATGACTACATAGTCATCTCCGCTGGACAGTGGTTTTTAAAGACGGCAATATATTGGGAGAACAAGAAAATTGTTGGCTGTCACTATTGCTCAGGAAAGAATTTTACAGAATACGGATTTGAGAATGCTTACAGCAAGGTCCTTAATTCAGTTTTTAATTTTGTTATCTCATCAAGGCATAAACCTCTTGTTCTTTATAGAACATGGACACCTTCACACTTTGAGAATGGGGAATGGTGGAGTGGTGGGACCTGTAACAGGACACAACCATACAAACAAGGGGAGTTTAATGGTACTGATGTTGACAACATGATGAGAGGAGTTGAGATGAAGGAGTTCGACAGTGCAGCTCGTATTGGATCGGAAAAGGGTGCCCGTCTGAAACTTTTGGACACTTATCCTTTGTCATTGCTTAGACCAGATGGACATTCAGGTCCTTATAGGACATTTCATCCATTCGACAATGACAAAAATAAGAAAGTCCAAAATGATTGCTTGCATTGGTGTTTACCAGGA
Source organism: Xerophyta viscosa (assembly GCA_002076135.1). Lineage (NCBI taxonomy): Eukaryota > Viridiplantae > Streptophyta > Magnoliopsida > Pandanales > Velloziaceae > Xerophyta > Xerophyta viscosa. The sequence continues at coordinate 2,733,285 of MJHO01000007.1, read as the reverse complement.
CCTATAGACAACTGGAACGATTTGATCATGGAAATGGTGTTTAACAGATGATTTTTCCAAGCGGGCTCCAAAAGTTGAAATTGTTCAGAACTCTAGTGTCCAAGCTCATCAGCAATTCAAGAACTGTTCTGTAGAGTAGAGTTGTTAAGTAATTTAAGTAATTGGAAGGCTTTTATCATCTCAATTTTCTTTGTTCCTGGCGATGGAAAAATCAGCTTTCAACTGTTGAGCATCTGCACATTTTCTGCAACCTGATCTCACACAAGTTTGCTTCATTGCTGATCAAGCCTTATTCTTAACCTTGAACAAGGTGCACGGAAGAATGTGGTTGAATTTTTATTTCTTAGATAAATTGGAAGAAATCTGTATCCAGCCCTCTATATATCCACCAGTAATCACTCTGGAAATCCTATAATAACTGTACACTACGACAGATTATTTGTTTGTTGCCAAGAAAAAGTTGGCTTTTCGGATAATTATAGGCTTCCCCACAGACAATTATAAGATACTAAGGATAGTTGATGTTATTGTCTTTTGGTCAATCAACATCGTTCAGTTGATATTTGGAATAACATTGCAACTCATTATATTTATACTTTTATTACAAGTATTTTTTTTTTCTCATCTTTGTGAGCATTGCAAGAGATTATTATCTCATCCTACATAAAAGGGACATGCTAAAACTCGCATGTATCCTCCATTATACATAGGGCAGGATCTTTACAAATTGCATCAACAGAAATAGGTTAACATATACCTCAAGCCTTGTTGTAAATTCATAGAATTCATTTGTGAACATACATCTATTTACACTTTGGGATATCAAAAGCCTCTCCAAGCTGCCAGAATCTAAGTTGCACATGTCCACTTCAAACATGGTGACAACCTGTTGAAAAGTAACACTCAAGCATTATGTTATGAACCGACTCGGTCGGCTCACGTCGGCGGCCCGGACGCGGCGAAGATAACACCGGCGGCCCGGACGCAGCTCTACAATTACTCTACTCCTAAGATAAAAATAATCTAAACTTACTAACCATACTTTTCCAATAAAGTTTACAAGCTATATATATAGAGGCTATTCCTCCATATTCCTTTCATACACATTCTATTAATAAAAATCTCCTAATATAAATACTTCCTATTACAAATATTCCTACTAAAGATATTCATATTACAAATATGCCTATTAAAAGTATTCCTAATATAACTTTGACTAATCTGAACTTGATCCGTGATCCGTGTCCTCATGCGACTCGAACCCCTTTAATTCCGTACATAACACATTATTGCGTCGCCAAACTTTCTCAGAACAAAAAAACAAGGGACTTGCTTAGGATCCTATCACCTTCATCAATCCATAGAGGAGAACTTACATTAACACAGGCTAAAACCAATTATATAAAAATCTGAACAAGATTGTTTCAACGTCTCAAGTTGATACAAAACTTCAAATGCAAAAGTTCATACAAAAATCATGTGCAAAAATAAAGACACATGCATAAATCAGAAAAACATAATGCCATAGAAAATCAGCGCAGTGCAAGTCTGTCATATTCTGAAGAGATAATTAAAACAAAATTAACAAAAAAGCCTTTTCCACTTAGTTGGGGTCAGCTATATGGATCCATGTTTATCTGCTATATTCTGGCGAGCATAATAGCACATTAAAAATGAATAAAATAAAAAGAATGGATACAAAGCAACTTATTTCCAAAAGAAAATTAACGATCACTAGGTTTATCATTCACTACGCAATTATCATTAAAACAACATGGGATCTTGGAGTTGCTATAAAACGTCTTTCTAATGTCCAATGCACCATCATCGCAGCATCAAAGACATCCCTCTTACCTTCCATTCTTTTAATCATCAAGTCCAATACACCATTTGTGTCATAACCTTTCCATTGTCTTATAAGTTATAACATTTGAAACCTTAAAGGTAAAAGCCAAAAATCATTTGATTTCTTTAACTTAAAAGTTTGATGCCATATTTTTGGGAATCGAGGCCATTTGGAGTACAATATAATTGCTGGAAGAATAAGTCAGTATAATCTCTTAAATGACCAATGCATACGTGTTCCAGGCTTGGAATGCTGGGACATCTACAGCGTTTCAATAAATGTGAAACCTAAAGGTAAAGTTTACAGCTACTCCAAAACATATTGAGGAACAATACATGGTTTAAAGTTCAAAGTTGCGTTGTGTTTAGGAAAGATCTGCTATTACTAAGAAGGTAGGATCAATTCAAAAACTTCCTTAGATAAGATGCTATTATCTAGTAAAAAGATTAGGATCTTTAAATAGAGCTAGAGAATTGCCATTAACTGCAATATGATTCGGTCGCCAGGCCATAAAATCATAAATTTTACAATTCTAGTATACTTTAGATTCATCCCCTTCCCCTCCCCCTCTCCCTGTTTTTCCTTTCGATTCTAAGTGGAAAAGTGAGTTTGACTGGCTTGCTACTTACACTAAGCAAAAGTTCCTAAGTGAATGTTTGTGTGACCAATTCACAAGCAACATTTAGCTGATGTTTCAAAGATATGCTCCATACTTAAAAAAAAGATACTTTTTTGCAGGAAAACCGATCCTAGAGATCACAGCCCCAACAAAGTACACTCTTTAACAACCTAAAAATTATTCAAAATACCAAATACACCTAATATTATACATCGAATCCATGGTACTGTACCATTCACGAACTAAACTCATCATAATAGAAGTGAAACCTGACAATTTCAAATTGCTATACTCCACTACCCTCTCAGATAAAATTCGTACCAATTTTAAAACAGTAGTGTATAGAATAAAAGTCTGGGCTGGTTACTTAACATGGCATGCACTTATCAACATGCCACCAAGCAAGACTCCCAAAGTTCATCTCCATAAGCTTGTAAGTGGTTAAGTACTTAAGTACCTCTGATTTTCCTATCTTCTCTTTATGCCTTATATTTAACTCAAAAGCAATCCTGTTACATCTCATTGAGCAAAAACAAGAAGCAGCAATAACCTCATGATGTACCGTTGCAAACTTCAACACCCAAGCTAAAAGAAAGTCACAGACTTGCAGTGACACCATAGCTACTCTCTGAGTTATAGAAATCTTAGTGAAACTATAACCCTAAACAGACCTTACTAGAGTGATCTAGAACAGCACAATGAGCCCGCACGCTCATAACAATTTAGATTTATCAACAACAACGCCTTCAACTGCTAAATTCAGCACCTAGATTACTCCAATTCCATCAATTTAGATTCACCTGTTTTAAATTAACCAAGATGATCACTCCGTGCTGGCGGCGGTGGTGGCCGACGAGGATGTGGATTCGTCGGTGGGGGTGAGAGGGGGCGGGTGGTGATCGGATCGAGAAGGGAGTGGATTGGATCCCTTGATGAGCCAGCCGAGGGCAAAGAAGGAGACGCCGGCGAGGATGGCGGTGCCCCAAGCGTGCGAATACCATCGCGCGTACTGCCGCGTCGCGAACCGCCATTGGTCCCTGAGGGTTAGCGGGTCAGGGTTCGTCGCGTCCGGCGGATTCGGGTACGAGGCGCCCTTCACCTTCCACTCCGGCGCCGTCGATGAAGACGACGAAGGAGGTGGGACTGGGGGTTTATCCGCAGCCTTATTACGGGGTAATTGCTCGTCAGCTGCCATCGTAGTCTCTCTCCGCTTCGAATTTCGTAGCCGTTGTCAAATATGTACAATAGCTTTAGTACCTGGTGCGGCCCGTTGTCACTGGGACGCAGCCAACTTCTTAACTTTGTTTAGAATTTTTTTTTTTTTCCATTATCCTGTTTAATTTCTATTCAACATCTTGATAGGATGTTAAGCGATAAATAACATATCCTTCCAATAAGATATTAATAAAATTCGAATTTTCGATCTATCCTTCATAAATTGCAAGTTTTATGTGCAAAATTACATAGGCACATGAAGTTACATAAACCACTAGTTGTTAGGTCAGTGGAGAAATATTAATGTTGTATGCATAAAAAAGAGGTGAGAAAAATAAAATCTATTTTGTTACCATGGTGTAGTATGTAATGTAATACATAGTTGTGATGATTTATTGAAGCCATTAATATGTATTAAATATCGTGCTATGGTGATATATTTCACTATTATAAGCAATGTTTTCAGTTTCGTGCCGTGCCGAGTTTCGGTAAATTTCGAACTCGAGACGTGACGACCGTACAGACGATGCCGTTTCGACCGTGCTGATAATAAAGTAATATTTTTATATCTTATTATATATTTTATTATATTATAAAAATTATTTTTAAGATTTCTATTTTTTTTTTATAAAAAGGGTGGTCGGCGTGACCACTTAAGTCGCACCACTAGCGCAACGAACAAAAATAAAACATTGTGTCTGTGGGCGCAACTATTCAAACATCGCATTTGTGGACGAAGAAGATGGACATTCGTTAAAAAAAAAAGTGTCTGTTGGCTCGGCACTATTTCGGTGCCAGATCCAGCTAGTTCTGAGATGTTTCAGTCAGAACAAGGTGTGCCAACCGAAATGCCAAATTTTGATTAAGTATTATCACAAATTAGAAATTGGATTGAATTAAATGCATTATAAGGCACAGCCCCACGGGTCCCTTCAAATTTGACTAAATATAACTAGTGTGGAGCATACTAGGTCTGCTTTGGTTGCTGTATGCTATAATAGTTAGTATATATGGAGGAAATGGAGGACCAAGCTAGGTCTGGTCCGTAGTGCACGTCTGAGTTGAGCAAACTATGTTTGATTAAAAAAAAAAAAGATGTATTTTGCTAGTGCACACTACGTCTTAATCCTATGTCCTAGTTTGGTTGGTTAGCTCCTATCGTACATGTATTGCACTTAATTTTCATTGCCTAACCCGAAGCCGGTTTGTAAGTGATGAACCAGGGAAAAGCTCATACTTGATATTATAGTTTAGAGACAAAAGTAGTCAACCCCAATAACTTTCCAAAAACACCAAGGACTTTCACTCCGTTAGGCATAACTTTCAGCCGCGCCTTAGCTTCAAAAATATGGTGTGCTCACGCCTCTTGTTTCCTCATCTCCGCCACCGGATCCCCTTCCTCCTAGGTACAAAGCCAATCCGTACTGCAAGTACCATCAGACAAATGGCCAAAATACTGACCGTCTCATCCCTGCTTGTAATGGTGAAGGCTAGATTTTATAGACCAAGTTGTCATCCTTCGCACTCACGGTCATTAGTTTGGTTAGCTCTTCCTGATAGACTGAAAAGGATGAAAGCCACAGGTTACGAAAGTGAAAAGTTGGCTCGACCACCGGGAGAGGAAAGCGATTGGACAGGTACTACTTTCTCAAAGCTTGTTGTGCTCAATGGAGATCACAAACCCGAGCGCCCTTCGAACAGTGAAGTTGATACAAATAGACTTTTTTTGAGAGCCCAATACACCCACTGTTTTGGTGTATGCTTGACTCCAAAGATTGATTTTCCCAATATTTCAGCTTTTCGGATTCTTGTAGTTTAGGGTATGGACAGTTTATTCATATCGTGTTTACATGCATCATGCTAATTTAACAGAGTTTTGCAACGCTTGAATTTTTAGACAAAACCACTATTAAAATATTTCTAACTGGAACTGAAATAGAAGTCAGAGAATCATTGAGGAGAATTTAGAGTAGTAATGCACCAGGGACTGATCTGGTGAAGGTCAAATATCTTAAAAGGTTGAGGTACATTGCATGTCCTGTTGGAAGAATTAGTGTTCGATACACATATTTTAACAAAAATAGAGTCAAGATATTCTTGTCAATAATTTTATGGAATTACTAAATCTTTTGAGTTGTTTCTGACGTTTATCTCTCAGTGTTCAAGTTGTAACCTTCTATTGTACTTTTATTTATATTATTTATTTTCTTTTGTTATAAAAGACTGATGCTTAAATTTATAGATATTGACCCCATTTATTGCGTGGAATGAAATCTGGATCCATCAAGAATAATAAATGAGCCAAAATTTAGAGGCATGTTATACATAAATTTCATTGACTTGTCACATAACCGTTGTCAGGAAAAAAGAAAAAGAAAATTCTCAAAAAAAAAAAAAAAGAGTGGAAAAAGGAAAAAAACGGAAAGGAAAAAGAAAAGGAACCTAGAATACTTCTGGCCTATGTAGTACGGACACTCTGAAAATATCGACGTGTCCATATCCGTGCACATATCAGACACGACACTCTTCGGACACTCTTGGACATGTAATGGAGACGCCACATGGCATGTCCAGAAAAAATAAATTAAAACATAAAAATCGAACACGCGTGTCGGATATTTCTGTTGTGTGCGTCCGACACGCGTGTCAGTAATATCATTTTTTAAAAGAATTTTTTTTTAGAAAAGTTAAATACTATATATAATAGTAATAAATAATATAATATAGTTATATATTCAAATATAATTTTTTTCGTTGATATAATTAGACTCTTATTGTTTATATTTATTTCAAAAACGTAAAATATTATATTATGGATCGACTTATTATTGAATATTATTATATTTTTTAATATTTAAATATTTTATATAAATTATTTTTTAATTATATATTTTTATTGTCTGTCCGAACTTTTTAAAAATTGTTATGTTTCTGTTTTACGGGCCTAGTGCATCAGTGTCCATCCTACGTTGCCACTGGCCTACCGTGTATATACGGGCCTAGTTTTCTACTTCACTCCTACACACGGATATAAGGATATAATACTTAACCGTGCAACGGCGAATTTTGATTTTGGACGTATGCGCAAACATGCCTTAGCTAATCTGTGACGTCACCCTACCTATCTCTCTCCGATGCCCGCTTCATGACACGATGGAAGCTCCGCCAAAATCGTCCAACACCACAAATCTTAATCCGTCAAAATCGGAAAATATTATTATACTTCGACCGTAAATTTCGACTAGCAGATAATACACCCATATTATTTATATTAATTAAAAATTATTTTTAAATTTATAATTAAAAAATACTTTTAATTTTAATTATATCGATATTATTAATCATCTTTTTTTGAAGAAAAAGAATAAACAGATAAATTTTATAGAAATATAAAAATATAAATCCACAAATAAAATTGAATCTATCTGAAATCATCTTGAGAATATAGAGGAGAGAAAGAATAGATGGAATATACCTTTCTACGAATATTAAAAATATAATATTTATAATAACTATCGTATATAATTTAAATTTACTATAATTATTAAATAATTATATTAAAATATAAGACTCTACCAAATATCTTTCTTATATTTTTGTATTTTAAATAATTACATCAACTCATAAAAATTTATAATTAAAATTTTTTTAAAAAAAAGTTTAAGCTATAAAATTATTAAAATAAAATATATAATGTAATAGTTTAAGTTATTTTTAAAAGATATTAGTATCAATATTTATTTATTTATACATAGTTTTTTTTATTATTAGATATATTATTTAATTTAGTTTGAAAATATTTTAAATTATTATAAAATTATATATTTTTCTGTTTAAAATAATTTTATAGTTACATTTTTATAAAAAAAATTATTAAATATAAATTTCAGTGAGTTAAGAACAAATAATAAAACTTATTACCAGAAGGTCCAGAACATCGTAAAACTTCTCGTTAAAACCGTCATTCGTCATTCCTCCGCAAAACAGATATCTCCCGCAAAACATCCTCCGCAAAACACACGCACATAAATCATTCTATTCCCGGATAAGAGAAAGAAGAGAAACGTTAGCGCATCATTTCAACCATGGCAGAAAACAGATATCTGGAGCAGAACCCGCACATCGCCGTGCTTCCGACGCCTGGCATGGGCCACCTGATCCCTTTCGCGGAGCTCGCCAAGCGGCTCGTCTTCCGCCATGGTTTCTCTGTCACTATAATCACCGTCGCTGCCTCTGCGTCCAAAGCGCAGCAGAACTTTCTCAGTTCACTTCCTAAAAGCATCACGTCTGTGACCCTTCCCCAAGTTCCCATGGACGACGTCCCGGCCGGCTCCGCCATCGAGACAATCGTGTCGATAGCCACTGCCCGCTCTCTCCCTGCTCTCCATGACGTTCTGAGAAGCCTCAAGAAATCCACCAACCTCGTCGCCTTCCTAGCTGACCTCTTCGCCACCGACACCTTCGACGTTGCACGCGAGCTCGGTGTTCCACCATATCTCTTCTTCCCCTCTAACTTCCTAACGCTTTCGCTTCTCCTTCACCTTCCAACCATCGACGCCAACACTTCCAGCGAGTTTCGCGACCTCCCGGCGCCGGTGGAACTTCCCGGCTGTGTTCCTATTCCAGGCTCCGAGATCCTACACCCGCTGCAAGACCGGTCTAACGAGTGCTACAAATGGATGGTTCACCATGGTTTAGGCTACCGTAAAGCTGAAGGTATACTTGTCAACACGTTCGACGCCATTGAAAGTGGCACAGCCAAGGTGTTAGCTCAGAACGAGCCCGGAAGGCCGCCGGTGTACGCCGTAGGTCCGCTTATACAGGAACCCAAAAAAGAAGAAGATGGTGAAAATAGAGCCGAGTGCTTGAAGTGGCTGGATAAGCAGCCCAGGGACTCTGTGCTGTTCGTGTCATTCGGGAGCGGCGGAACGCTAACGTCTATGCAGATAGCAGAGCTAGCGCTAGGGTTAGAGGCGAGCGGGGAGAGGTTCCTCTGGGTGGTCCGCAGCCCCAGCAACAAGGAGACCAACGCCGCTTACTTCAACGTGCACAGCGCCGACGACCCGCTCGCTTACCTTCCCGAAGGGTTCGTAAAGAGAACGAAGGGAATTGGGCTAGTCGTGCCGTCGTGGGCGCCGCAGGTGGAGGTTCTGGGCCATGAAGCAACCGGAGGGTTTCTCAGCCACTGCGGATGGAACTCGACGCTGGAGAGCGTCGTCAACGGCGTGCCTATGATCGCTTGGCCGCTGTTTGCCGAACAAAGGCAGAACGCAGTGATGCTGGTGGAGGGAGAGAAGGTGGCGCTGCGCCCGGCAGCGGTGGAGGGAGGGCTGGTAGTGAGGATGGAGATAACGAGGGTAGTGAAGGCGTTGATGGAAGGGGAGGAGGGCAAGAAGGTGAGGAGCCGCGTGCGCGAGCTGCAGGAGGCCGCCGCCGAAGCTCTTGCCGACGAGGGGTCGTCGTGCAAGGCCCTTGCGGAGCTCGCTACGAGGTGGAAGAGCACCTCCTCCACCAACGCTATGTAACTCACCCGCTATTTGTTCATACGTATTGTATGTTTCATGTGATAATTAGCAATATGAGCACAGTTTCTTCTTGCTTTAATTGAATGTAAAATCTAAATCCACATATTTGAGAACGATTATGAACTTTGTAGTCGTATGGCAGATGCAATGGTGCTTTATGTACTCTGGGACTAGTCACTGGTACATTACAGCCAGCCGATAATCCAATCTAGCTTACAACATGAAGCATTCCCCAGTATCTAGGAACACTACAGGAAAAAGATCAAATAACGACTAAATTGTCACTGTGGTTTAGTCTCTAATAGTGCAAATTTTAGTCGCAATAGTTTTTAGCGACTAAATTAAGTAGTGTTTAGTCGACGGATCCTTGTCTCTAAAGGTGATATTTGTTGCATTGGAAGCATAGGTCTGATTATTCCTTAATCATCATTAGGAGAAAAGATTAGTGGCAGTAACCTGAAAGGATCGATCTAACGAATCAGCTGATCAGTGCCTATCGATCCCACGAACCATTAATTACTTTGGACAAAAAATGGTCCCATTAAAAAATTTATGGACCTTAGATCCATGTAAAAATTAGATGTGAATTTTAGTCACATATTTCTTAATTAGATTAAAATTTTAAAATTATAAATATAGGAGGTATACACTAAGCACCAAATATTTGGATTATTTTTTCTTCAAGTCCGAAAACAAATCCGATCATATGGTGCTGTCAGAAATTAGACAGCATAAGTTTTGCAGGAGTCTGGAACAGGTCAGAGCGTGACAATGGATGACGACGAAAAACACCAATAATAAAAAGATTTATATCGAGAATTTTGGTACAATTTTGACCATAAAATAAACTTAATTATATAATACTCGTCCGGCTGTTTATGGATGGCATCACTGTCCACAATATGCTCCAATTAGATGTTCACAGCTCATAAAGCCAAAAGTTTTGAGAAAAATATTGAAAGATTCTTCAGAGCGAGCCAAAAGATTACAACGAGACTATCTGCTTTTGTCAAATTTAGAGCTGGCTTTGTTCCCTCCTGTTCTATATGAGATAGAAAGGCAGAAAATTGTAATAGTAAAAATATACTGTCTTAATTAAATTTATGCCTTCTCGATTTTTTAAAATAATAAATTTGTCATCAATATTTTTAAAAAACACAAAAGGCTAGCTATACGAAAGTAGGCTTATCATTTAATATGATTAAATGAGCATATTAAATAGTCGCCATACAAAAGCCAACTTGAGCTAGGAGGATATAAATTTTGCAATTACTGATTATGGTAACATATATCTAGACAAATGCTTGTTCTCCCAGTTAATCCATTAAGACATCCACCAATTTATATGATTACAAAAATAAAAAAAAATTGGGAGTAGTTTTTAGAAAAAAACTTTTAGTATTAAATTGGATTTTGATGAGATTTATAATTTTAATATTGAAGATTTTTTGAAAATATTCTTTTAAGTAGACGTTTTAAGACTTCAAAATTTAACGAATTTTTAAAATAATTTTAAAATCTACTTCAAACCTATTAAATTTTAGAATCCCAAATATTTATTTAAAAAAACTTTTTCAAAAAACAAATTAACATAAAGATCGTAGATCTCGTCAAATTCTACAAAATTCATATTAAAATTTTTTTTCCCCAAAATTACACCCAAATTTAAAAAACCTACGAATTGATACATTTTTTTACTATGTCAATAGCATATATATATATATATATATATATATATATTCCCCTACTTCATTGGTGGAGTCCTAGCTATTCTAGCAAAGCCATCAATATTTTCCGTTGTCCTCTAGTAGAGGAAGAAAATTTTGGGTAGATAATCTTCCAAACCCTATCAAAATAGAGATGATTTGATGGAGACTCTTGTGGTTTAACAACTACGGACTACGTGCGGGCCTTGCAAATCGTCAATGTTACACGAGGTCACACTTCATCTTCGTTTAGAAATTTTCTTTGTTGTATAATTTATATAACATTTAAATATATTGAAAATTTCATTGGTATACCACAATTTTGTATATTTAAATTACCTAATAATTTACTATTTTTACATAAAACTGTTTAGAAAAATTGTTGCAAACTAACTAACTATTTACGCTCGCGCACACACACACCTTATAGAAGATTTTGTTCTTTCTATATTTAACTACTAGTTAGATGCATCAGTATAACACATTTAAATAAAAATGTTATAGTTAATCATTTTTTACTAAAGTTATCACCGAAAAAAATTTTAGGGAGTGCAGGGGGATTTACGCTATATGCTTCGTAGAAAGTTTTTGTAAAACTACACTGCTGCTGTAATTGTGAAGTTTAAGTCCATAAATGTGTTGAATGAATCATCAAATAGTAGCTCAACTGATCTTTTGTTTCAATATAGTACTTTTTATCTTTTTTTTTTTTAAAAAAAAGGAAAATACTTTGACCTACTAAATTGTTTATAATAATACTTTATAACTCAACAACATTTTTTCTCAAAAATCTTTATATATGAATCATAATTCATTTTGCAGTCAAATATTATTCCTTTTCAGCATGTTTAGTAAGGTCAACGGTGCGGATCGAACTGACCCATGCTGCCTGTGGACAGACTTTAATGGACTCGTGATCTGCTTGGTCGAAAACAAAGTATAAACATAAAAAAATAGTGCCGTCTCTAAAATCGCCTCAGTTTGAATTGCTTGGTAGATCCAACCTGTACATTTTTCGATCTAGTCAGGCTTGGCTTGTACAATTTGTGTACATCCCAAGATGGATTTGGCCTGTGCTAAGAGTGTGGGCAGCAAATTTTTCTGATAACTCTGTACATATCTACTATAGATAGGAATTAAAATAAAAAGTAATAGAATTACGGCATTTTAAACTACTTCAAAAAGGAATTTTGATCCGATATTTTAGGCACATTTAAGCATACCAAATATCTATGACATTTTTTTATAAATATTTTTAATATAAAAAATATACAAATAGTAAGTTAATTCAAATTTTATAATTTTTATATTAATTTTTTTTTAACAAATAGCTCTATATATGTTGTTGGTACGCTCGAGCGCTCAAGCAGCGTATGAGACTGGTAATCCTTAAAAAAAAGGTGTTTAATATGTTAGAGCAGGTGGGGTCGGACTAGATGCTCAAAAGTCGGTATTTGATTATCGTTTGATTGAGGCCCTGAATGCGATAATCACCAGGGATGATGTCCGAATGATGCCGGCATTACCTCATTCGCCGTAGTGCATTCCGCAGGGCTATGAAGGATTCTACGCTACTGTTCGCCATCCACAATCTTATCAAATATTAAATTTGAAAGCGAAATTACATATTATAATTCATTAAGTACAAAGCCATATTGAATCAGTTGGCGATGCGAATTTGTGCACAAATAGATTACTAATCGACTGATGAAAAGATTAGTCGTGCAATCTTCAGTTTGATAGATTGAAACGTTGGACGATCGGATGTCTGCATAATTGACCAATCATTCGAATTTATTTTGTCCTGAAATTATTGAATGTAAATGTGAAATTTTATTTTATTGGGATTTTATATTAACAGTCCGTCTGATTTAATTTAACTAAAAATTATATTTGATTTGAAAAATTGTTATGGACGGTCTTACGTTATTTTAAACCTTCTAAAAATTCTTTTGATTTGTGTTAATTACTATTTTAAACCTTGTAATTCTTTATTACGTCAGGTTGAATTGAAATATGTTTGTTGTAATGTTATTTGAGATATAAAAAACGTGAGGAACTAATTGATCTGACCATTGCTTGCTTGTAATGCTTGAAAAAGATGCCTAAAGAACGTAAGGGCATTCTGTGTTTTTATATCACTTTAGTGTTCCATAATGAATTTTGGCATTTTTATACCTTTTTATCGTTGAAATGCCCAAAACAACACCAATTTTTTATTCGAAAAGATAGTATACACGAACATCCATAAATACTTATGAATATCTACGAACTCCACGAATACCTTCGAACATTCATATTGCTCGTAGGTATTTGTTCAGGGATGTTCGGATGTATTTAGAGGTATCTGTAGATATTTTTAGATGTTTGTGGGTATTCTTATATTTCGTGGATATTCGTAGATGTTCGCGTCCATTCGTGGATTTTAACAGGAAAGGTATTCGTGTGTCTTTTTTTACGGAATAACAAAAATTTTTGCTCATATTTGGAGGAGTTCGTATGTATCCGTAGATGTTCACGTGTATTTTTATTGAAAAGATAGTGTTTTGGTTATTTTATATGGCAAAAGAGCGCATTTCAGCCAAAATCAATAAGATATACAAAAATGTTAAATCTAATTAAGTCTAATTAAGGGACATAAAAATACAAATTGTTCAAAATGTAATTAGTTCATAAGATTTATTTAGGGATTGGATGAAAAATTGACAGAGGATAATGATAATTAAAATAACTAGAAGAGAAATTGTGTTTCCATCAGTTTCTATCCGTTTTCACATTTCAAAAACTGTAACCACCAATTTCTTAACAAGTGTGGTTTCTACTTCCTTTCAAAAAATTTGGAAAGGTTAAAACATAGAAACGTGTCTTATTACTAGTCAATATGCGTTTTTTATCTAAAAATTTTCAGTTAATAAAATATATGTTAATACCATCTATAATTTTATCTATTATGATGGTACTAAAAAATTGACAGATGCGGACATATTTATTTACGTTAATTAATATACGTGTTTTTCACGATCTTAGTCTTTATAGTAGTGGCATTATTTTCAACCAAAATTTTTCATATCATACTAAGCCGAATTTCTATAAATTTGAAATTCAAGATGTACCGATGCTGTACAAATCCGTTTTGATTATTAATTATTAATTTATAATTATTTTGGAATTAAGATTAAAATATAAAAATTAATTTTTATTATATTTAGAAATTATAATACAAATAATTAAAATAATTAAAAAAAAAACTTTTGTAAGAAAAAGGGTCCGCATGACAGGAAAAAAATATTGTTCACCTTTCTTACGCATAAATAATAATAAAAAAAAGAGACGCCATGCCGGCTATTTTGGATGCAGGACACATTTCGGGTGGCACGATGCTCGCTGTCCCAAATGTAAAATAATGCTTTCAACTACTGCTAATTATATGATATACTAATTTACGCTCCCAAACACAACTAGATGCTACTGTTCTTGCAGTAACGTCATTGTAGATAATAAACCAATTCTGGCAAATAGGTCTCCACTCGTATAAAATAGTTTGGCGCAGTCGACTGTGCTGAATTTAAATATATAGTTTCGTATTTAAATTTGTTTAAAAAAATATTTTTAAATAAATATTTTTGATTTTAAAATCATAGTGGGTTTGAAAATATTGTTTAAATTCACAAATATCTATTTATAAATATTATATAAAAATTTTAAATATCTATATATATCTCATTAAAATTTATAATTTTTATATAAAAAGTCTTTTACAAATATCTTTATAAAGAATCTTAAGTATTAGTGCTTGCTAGGAGCAAATGCTACATTAGATTTTCCGATTGCTCAACTTTTTTCATTTCATATTCAGAACCTACCGTAATCACAGAATATTCTTCCATTTCATATTGGATTTTCTTGTTGCTCAACCTTTTTTTTTTTTTTTTTTTTTTTTTTCATATTCAAAACCTATCGGTGTAACATTAGGGTCGATGGAGCGCAGATGATCTTGTCAGGATTTAACCTGGCGTTATGTCGTATCGGCGATACCGCTAAGTCGCCAGCGGGATCGCCATGATCTGTTGACGATCCTTTGGATAGCTGGAGCTTCAGAGACCTCCTCGAAGTCTGGCTGATCGAGAAGAGCTTGATGGAGTTTGTTCGGTGACTCATCAGAGTTCGTAGTACCATCGGAGGCTGATAAAGAACCATATTGTAGGAGTGAAACAAAAAAAGTTATCAACCTTTTTAAGTGGGTAATGTTTAACCCCAATTTGAGGTAATAGATATCTCGAAAATAGTTTTGCTACCACTCAAAAGATTAAGGAATGGTAATTATTATTACTATTCAAATAACTATACTATCTATGTACCCTCACTCCAAATGCGCTGTTAGAGTTATCAAACTGCAATAATTCTCTTTTTGCATAAAAGGTTAATTTTGTGTTATCCAAAAAAGATCTCATGATATATATGAAATAATTTGGAGTATAATTATACATATCTAATCACAAAGTGCGGAAAATCAAGAGAATTTTAGAAGTCTCAATTAGGCAGTGGCAGATATCATGCCTTCATAATTGTCACCTTGGCGGCTCATTTTCTGCATATTGGGCCGATTAAGTCAGGTTGGAACTGGGCCGTTAAACAGCCTATAACAATGTCTAGGGATGCTAGTCTTCGGTGCACTAGTAACGTAATTCGTAGTGCATTATTCTGATTTTCCTGTTGTACTTATGTTTGATGCTGTCAGACCAACGTTGCTAAATCAGTTCACTTCTAACAGGAATTCAATTTGACATTTGATTCAGTCTGAAGATGAAACAAATACCATATTTTTATTGATAACTGGAAAACAAATCCCATCCCCCCAGGCCCCAGAATAGAACTTACGAATAAACAAGACCTACTGAACTATACGCCCTAAATAAGGAAGCTCTTCTGCTTGTGTATTCACACTTCTGTGAACCACAAACTAGTCTTATATATACTTAATATGTTGCATCTAAAAGAAAGGGGAGAAATCCGAGTCGTCAATGTAAGGGAACTCTATGAAATGCTTATTGATGACAGGTGAACTTGTTGCAGACGTGAAGGCGGAGATCGCCTCCGACTCTGATACATGGACGCTTCCCGAGCCGCAAACAAAGTTGCTCATCCCACACTGCGAGAAAAAATTAGACTCGGAGGTAGCGGGCGAAATGAACGTGGGAGAGGAGAAATTATCCATGAACTGGTTTTCCAGAGTCGGCGGTGCGGAGAATATTCCGTGTTCCGGCATCGCGGGGCAGCTAAATGGCGTTGACTGGAACGAGAATGACATGGAGGTGATGTCAGAGTCTAACCCCTCGGTCTTCACTTTAAGGCTTGTTTTGAAGCTCTGCAAAAGCTCCTGGTCGTGTTGGTGCTGTGCCAGAAGCTGCTCAGATTGGTTCAGTTGAAGGGAGTTCGCCGGAGACTGGGGCATCACGTCGGCGTTGTTGCTCTTCGGCTGTGGCGCCTTAGAAGTTCTGCTCTTCTGCCAGCAGGTGTGCGCGCCTCTGTACGTGACATCAAAGACCGAGGGATCGGTGTCGCATCTCTGGACTTGTTTCATGGCCTGACAATTTTGCGAGCTCCGGTAAGTACATCTGTAGTAACCCCTGAGAGAAGCACGGTGATTTGATCTGATTAGGTATAGGAGGAACTTATGAAGCCGCATTTAGTTCAATTGTTTCAGAAGCATAACACACAAAGTTGTGGTCCATACAGTACAGAAAGTGTAATTTTTGTGCACAGTTGCATTTGCCAAGTGTGACTCGCCTGAAATGTGATACGTTCACGCGCACCTCCTAAGCATACCTTATGACAGATAAAATCTTTCTATAACTGGCAGATTTTGTCTAATCGTCAAAACTGATAAATTTATGAGTTAAACTGATATTATTATATGTACAAATTCGAAGGTTCATATAATTTTATAAGAGAAAAATCTTTAACCGATGATAATAAAAACTATAAGCATTCTATAAATAGTATTTGGTTGGACATAATTTAAAAATCATTCTCATCTTGTATGGAATTAAATTATGTATTTTTTGATTCCCGAAATTTTCTTGGTAATTAGATAGGCTATTATTTCATTTCCTTTGCACTTAACAAAATATAATAGTTTCTGGTCCTTCTATTTTGATTTCTTAAAAATCGGAAAATTTATTTTGGTACAAAGCTGTGAACTAAAAATCACACAAATAAAATGGAGCATATTGTTGAGACACAATTTGATGATTGTGAAACTAACCTCGGGTACTTTGCACCTAAAATCTCTTTCTGGCCGTATTTTCTCCAGCTGTAGCCGTCGCCCATTGGTCCCTCAGCTCCAGGCCTCGCCACCAACTGGGCTTGGTTAGTCCACTTGGGCTGCGCCTTCCTATCAAATTAAAACAATTTCAGAACAAATCACATCAAACAATTTGATGTTTTCGCCGGGGGATGGAAGGGGGAGTTATAACAAATCAAACAATTATCAATGAGAGCTAATTAATTAGCTGATTATAGATTACCTTTTCTTAGTCTCCTTCAACTGATTATCTTTGAAGGCTGGCTCGGATGTTTCGCTGCGGGGGCTGTCACTGATGGAATACGGCGAGTGCGTGGCGATGGCGACGGCCGCGTTGCACTGTTGACTTTTTCCACCATGAGCAAGATTGGCCACAGTGATGGCTTGAGTGAAGATGGAACGTATCTCCTGAGCCAGATTAAGGATAAACGGATCAGATGAAGATAGGTCTTGAAGGCGGATCTCGAGACGCCTTGTTTCCTCTTCACCAATACGGAGCAGCTCTACCAGCGAGCTCGGTTCACATACTGCTACGTTATCCATTTGTCCTACAGCTTGTCTTTTACTCCTAATGAAGTAACCGACGCAAAAGATACCGTATGTAAAAGAGGAGAAGAAGATGATGGGATATCTCAAATTCTGAGATATCTTAGTGACTTTGATCGATCTGATCAACAAAAAGTGCACACGCAACGTTTCAAGAGAATCATGAAGCTTCGGTTCGCTTTCCCTACAGCCTGAGAGAGGCAGATGGAAGAGGAGACTGCGCGGAGAGAAAGAGGAAGACCAACTGATGATTTGATAGCAGAAAAAGGCAGGCAAAAGCGTGTATTTAAGCTCGTGGTAACCGAGTGCAGTGGGTTAGTAGACTGAGAAAGAAGATAATATTGACTAGCATATGAGTGGCTTCAAGATTTTCTAAAATTCGGAACAGTCATCGTCAAACATCGACGACCGTTGATGCAAGTATCGAGCGTTGAGATGAAACTGCTGACCGGTTCTTCCCCTAACCTTAGCTGTTTTTTGGAGCTTTACATAATGTCTAGAATCAGATAAAAGGGAAGTCAAATAAGCTGCTCGGAAGCTGACCAGGAATTGTCAAACGCAACTCCGCGTAGAGGGAGACCAGAGTGACGTCACTACGCTTACGTTCGAGATTCTCCCCTTCCGCGGAACGCAACTCCCCCGTCAAATATTCGGATGCTGAACTTAGAATTCGAGACACGTATACGAATAAAATATGGATATAAAATAGGATAATTAGGGTGTTGAGTTATTTTACGGGAGTCTCGTATACATCTAGTTTGTATGGTCACTTGGTATTCTATATAGCTTCATATGCTATAATATTACATATCGTAGGTTAGAATATAAGAATGGATTGTTACATATCAATCTCCTTTTTTTTTTTACAATTTGCATATCTTTTTTAGAAAAAAGAAAACACGCTAACGTGATGCACGCATGTTTTTCTATTTTTAGATACTGATATATAAATTTTTTTTTTTAAAGTACTAATATGTAATCAGTTCATAAAAGGGGTTGTTATGTATTGGTTTTTTTTTTTTTCTTTTTTTTTTTTTTTTTTTTTTTTTTAACGATTTACGTATCAGTCTATCTGTAAGAACGTGAGTTGGTAGAACATAACCATGTACTAACAAACACTCTTTAAGTACTGGAAGTTCATTTGCATATATAACTAAAGTTCGTTTCTGACCGAAACTAAATGTTTATGACAGAAGTTCTAACTAAAATTGAATTTCAAACACTTCCAATCTTACCTTTAGGCACCCTTTTTTTTAATATTTCTCAAAAAAAAAAAAAAGAACTTTAGACACCATTTTTTTTGTCACGAACATATTAATATACTAACACAAAAGCCAAAAAAGCTGCTGGATAAATTAAGCCAACATCACCCTTTGGCGTGTCATCATCAGCATATATGTTTAATTCTGGAAAAATAATAAAAATGCTACTCATCAGAGGTTCAAGTAGTTAATTATATAATCTAAATTATATACTATATGTTAGAAATAATTATATTTTCGTATGCAATATATAATTCAATTCTAAAACTTTTGATGGCCTAACAAATAATAGTGCCAAAAAAAACCCCTAAATCTCTGAACTAGAAGGGTAAAATTTTGGTGAGTAAAGTTGTTGCGTAGCCTACATGCCGAAATAAGAAGTTTCAGTAGTTCAATTCCTGAAAGTATGGTTTCCACAAACTTTCAGAAATGAAATGATGTATCCCCTCCCACTTATAATGGCTAAACTTACCAATGATAAGAAGATGCTTTCCCTTTTTGTTATATATATATATATATATAACATTCAGTTGATATAGAATTGTAAGTGATCACTTATGTCTTTTGCTATCCATTACTTAAAAAGAATTGTTTTCTCCAAACAAGACGGATGGATCTAGTTCGAATAAATGAGGCAAATGGATATCTATTCCATTCATAAAAGTGGTTTACTTCCAAGTAGTCATCATATTTAGAAAGCTTATCCACACGTAAGAATTAACACTTCGTTTGTAGGTGTATTCTTTCTTATCTACACATATTGCATTCTTTTGTCTTTTCTAGAAATCCACACTTAATTCTTAAGAAGCACAGACACATTAAAAGTTTATTGCATATGACATTCGTACAGTGTCTGATACGAACACCCTGCAGACGGCCGAATAAGAATCCGAAAATTTAAAAGAAAAAAAAAATCGCACACACATGCCAGATACGTCAGACAAAAGTGTCCATCATGCGTGTCCGAATTTTTATTTTATCTTTAAATTTATTTTTATAAATAAAATACTAAAAAATATAGTACTAAATACGGATAATTGCTCTGCAGTTCTTCCATATTGTTTCAACATCACTTAAATCCTCTCCAAAATTATTTTTGCACTTTAATCCTTTTGACACCTTTCGATGAGTTTTTAACACCTTCCGATGAATTTTTGACATCTCCGACATGCATCTAATACCTTATATTTTAACACATTTTAGTAAGTTTTTGATACCTCGTGTTAATTTTTAACACACTTCTGATAATGACACCTTTTTGATAACTTTTAACACCTCATTGATAACTTTTGACACGCTCCGCGAGAGGATTTAACTACAATCGAAATTTAGCTCAGGATCCAAATGAATATAACTTGCAAGTTTGGACCCAAATGCAACTCTCCCTACTAAATATTATATATATTTATGTATTTAAATATTATATTTTTAATTATGGAATTATATTTTACTATTTAAATTTGTCTGAAATTCATAAAATATTATATTATATAAATTTTTATATTTGATGCTATTATATTTTAAAATATTTAAACATTTAAAATAAAATTATTTTTAATTATTTATTTTTTTACTGCCATTTCTTAATCGTATTCATATTTTATTTTTTAAAAAAAAGTTATTGCGTCTTATTTTTATATAACCCTGCGTCCGAACTTTTTAGCTTGCTTCCACGTTAGTTGCTGTGCTAGACTTGTCACTTGTCGTTACTTGGCTGTTTCTGTTTCTTTATTATTATATTTTACAATTATTTAATTTGCTTTAATCTCTGAAGATAACCCTCTCTGCTTTTTACATCTATCAATAGTTTTAGAAAATCCTTTCTCGATGTGAACGGAGGATTCTATCACGTAGTCTACTGGGCTCGACATTACTCTTTAATTAAAACAACACCAAAGCCCAATAAACCCAAATAGAACATACCTATGTAAAAGGCAAATAATCCTAAGCAGTAGCTACAGCTAGACCAGGCGTGACATGCAGAGCGTCCGAGCCATCCTGTACTATATACAATATAATACATAGACATAACCAACATCAAAATGCTGATCTAACAAAGGAGAAAGATACAATGAGAAAAATCCAACAGTTTAAAGATTTCTGTTCTGTTTTAAGAAATTTAAGATGTTGCATGAGATACTTCGTGCAGACTGACATCTACAAAGGATCAATACGAAAATCGCACACGACAATTACACTACAACATATTAATAAATTAGCTACTCATGTATTCGACGACCGCAATAATCTAGTCGCCGATTAGCATTTTCATCGACTGACAGTCACCAGGATGGTAAATATGCCACATTCACTGACCACTGCAGCAAACGGTCGTTGAATGTGACACCTACAACGACCCACTGGAAGTCGGTCGGTGATAATGAATAGCCGCTTATATAGTAGCTAATGGTACCAAACTCATCATCTACTAGCGGTCGTAGAAATTAGGATAATCATAGACCGACTCTAATTACGGTAGGTGATTGGCAAATGAGTTTTATGGAATACAACCAATTTTAGTTTTTTAAATGCGACAACAGTGGTTCCAAAAATTGAGTGGGCGACGGGGGTTGGGCCACAACGAATATTTTGGGCGAGTGAAGACGGCTAGTCGGGCAAAGATCAAGAAGCGTTTGGCGATGTGTGACACAGCAGCGGGCGACATTGCTGATCGATTGAAGACGGACGTAGGCGCGATTAACCTTCGACAGTCGACAACATTGAAAGAGAAAAAATGATGTTTTTTTTGTCTCTCCCACCCTCTCTCTCATTCTCTCTCTCACCCTCCCTCCTTATACAGAGGAGAGAGAGGGCAGGAGATAAGTGAGGTATTTTTTAAAAAAGAAAATTTAAACCAACATCGAATGCAACAGTGGTCGTAGAAGAGCTAATTCTGGTACCGCTTTCGCTCGATCCCCGCATATTGAGTTTCAATAATCGAAATTATCGATCGTAATAAATATACCCATCATATCATTGTTTTCGGGAAGTTGCTGATCATATTACCAACCAACCATTAATGACGAGCATACTCGGGCTAGTAAAATACCATCTAAGACTTCCTCTTGATTTTACCCTCGTAGGCGGTCGCTGATAAGCATATTCGTTGTAATGCACCTGTAAGCTCATATTAACTACACCACATCATGCTGCTCGAATTCTTAGTGACTAAATGATAAACGGTTGAGACCCTAAGTTTTGAAAAATTAAATTAACCTTGATTTATAGATTAATCACAATTTTGCAACAAGTATGGAAATCAAATGAATGCCAAAACGATCTAATCAAATACAACAATGATTAAGAAAAATTATTGAAATTAATGTTGATTGTGTACTTCCACAAAATCTAACATCTGCTTGGTCTTGTCCTTAATTTTTTTTCCCTTACAGTATCAATCTAATTTTTTGTACATACACATATTTTAAAATTGTTAGATTAGACGGTGCATTTTTATGGCTTACACTCATATACTTACGCTGAAATACGACTCAATTGAGCAATTGTAGAAATATGTAGTATTAGTATATTACGAACTATAAATTAAAGTATAGGTTGCTTTCACAACTCCAAAATGTATAATTTTTTTTCTAATCTGTAAATATAAAATTAACTTATTTAATTTCTAAATAATTTGGAACAAGTAGCATTGAGTGAGATACAATTATAGTCGTTGCTGCGTCCTCCAAAAATATTTCTGATAAGTTAAAAATTATCTTGAATATCACTGATTCACTGATCATTTGATCTTCAACAATTCTTATAATATCATAAATTAGTACGTTTGATATCACCACAGTCGAGCCATAGCCCTTACTTTATTGAGGACTGCGGGTTCTGCATCACCGGACTCATCATAAATATATTTGAGATTATCGTTGTAAAATTCGTAATGCGATCGCATATTACCATAGATATCTCAAATTCGTAGAAAACTCTCATGTCCAGTCTAAACCGACACTCTGAAATTCAAGTACAAATATTTTATGAATAAAAACTCCTGTTACGGAGTACAAAAAATTTTCTTTTAAAAAATCATATGGAAGATTTTACATCACACGATCACGAATTCAGATAATGACCATTTTTAAAGCGCCTTTCAACCAATCAATCTAGCCGGGTTCGGCACAATATATTAAAAGGTGGATGTGCCTTGTAACATCGCCGGAGCTTTTGTTGCACCAGCACACCAGCCGGCGCGTCAACGCTGCAGCCATTCTAGCCGTAGACATGTCAGATGATATACTGGAGCAGTCTAGACTTCCGGCCTCACAAATCGAGGGAGACAAATAAAAGTTTAGGGAGAAGGAGTTTTATAATAAGATCTAAACATATTACGTTTAAATTATTTATCGAGATTTAAAAAATTTATACTTATGTCTTTTAAAAAAGAACGTTAAACACTATTAAAAAAAATCATGATAAGCTATTAAGAATATATTATAGTATTATTTTTTAACACGAAAATTTTAAAAATTCACATCAAGATGTTAAAATTAATACCAAATATTACGTGATATTAAGATGTCGAAGATGTCAGAACTCATTAAAATATATCGTAAATATAGTAAAAGACGTTAAAGAACCAAAATTTTAAAAAAAATATTTTAGAGAATTTAAGTGATGTTGAATTAATATAAAAGGACTATAGTATAATTGTCCGTTGAAGTTACTATGGCATGTGGTGGAAACAACTTCGTTCGTTCATGGTTATTACTTACTAGTAATTGAATTACTTTACTTATACTTATTTTTATCCTTTTGTACTATTTTATTTTTTACAAGTAAAAATTGATAGTAATGTCACGTTTCATGGAAGTAATAGTTAATGAAATTTGTATTAGAATCTTATCAAACGTCTCGACTATTTAAATAGTACATATGGGAGAACAGTAAGCATGTTAACAAGAGAATTTTGTAATATAATAATAATACAAGCAAATTTTTTATTCAAAATAAGAAAAATGAAGAGATTCTTTTAAGTTACGAAGTTGTCTTTTGATACTTTTATAAGCCCAAACACAAAGAAGGTGCCAGACATCAACTGGCACGTGATATATTTTTTTTTCTAAAAAAAAAAAATCTTAATGCAAAGACATGATGGAACCACTTGTTTAATCAATTCTGACGGCATGCTGAATAAATTACTTGACTTGGGAAACACCAGTCCAAGGACTAGAATCAAGAAATATGGACTCATAAATCCTATATGTGGTTTGGTGATTGCTGGATCGAGAGACTTTTTGGATGTCTTGTTTGCATTTGCTTTCCTGACGGGATTGTATTTTCGGATTTGTTCTGCATGAAATAGAAACATGAACTCGAAGATATTAATTTGATTAACAGCGACTTCTCACTAAATTCTTCTGGAATCACTTAAGGCCAATTATAATCCTGCATCTGGCATAAAAACACTCTCCAGCTACACCTAGAAACTAATTACTCCTAGAGAAATTGGTCAACGTCAGCATGGAGCACGCAAATTTCTTCTTTCCGATCCGTGTTCCCGTAACAATTATCACCGTAGAAATTCTAAGTTCAGTTAATCGAAATCTGCTTTTCCTGGAAATATATTTCAGAAAAGTCCCAATTATAAACTAGCTTCGAGAGCACCCGTACATCAAGATTCCAGCGCAGCACGTACATAAATGTTTGATGGTCAACAAACTCTTATAAGCACGACAGATGTCGAACTCCGACGATCGAATCCAACTGTCCAACCACGTTATCACTCCACGAGTTCCCAGGAAACACGTCCACGTATCCACGCCCCTAAGCTCTTGTAACTCGGCAGCGTCTGCCGCACCTACCACTCCTTTTTTCTCCTCTCAGTGTTCTCCTTCCCAGTTAAATAGTTGCGTTTCTACAATCAGTAACAGCGATCCTCTTGACACCTTAGTTACTGAGAAACAACAGTAGCAGCCATGGTGAAGCTGGCGACGGCGAGGGAGAACAGGATGTACGGCCCGAGGGGGTCGAGGAACATGTGGGAGTACGTGGCGGCGGGAGTCTATGTTTTCGCGACGGTGCTGGTGTTCGCTGGCGTGCTGGCGCAGCTCTCTGGGATGGCAAAGTCTGGGCTGATCGTGCTCATGATAGGCCTGCTGCTGTTTGCTATTGTTACTGCACACGATCTGTACGCGCACCTTGCCGGCGTCGACTACAACGTGATGTTCGCGGAGCACGATCTGCAACTCGGGCTCGTCGAGCTGGCGGCGCCGCTGGTCGAGACGATCGGGTCCATCCTCACCTTCGTTGGAATTCTCTTGCTTTACCTTCAGGTAAAGCGTCAATAAACTTGCGAAGCTCACTCGTAGAAGATTTAAGAAATCGAGAAATTTGGCTTAACTGTAGCTTTCAAAGTATTATTTACTGATTAAATTTATTTTTGTGTTTATTTATTACGATGATTATACAAAATAAGGCGGTTATAAATTTTCTCCTCAATAGTATTTAAAAAAGAACTGTTTTTTGTTTACTGATAAGCAGATTCAGAAGTAAGCATAAATCAAGATTAGTAGCTCTTTTTTTTTTAATGATGCAAGAAGTATATAGAATTGAGGTCCCCTGACAGCTCTAAAAAGGGGCTACGTATCACGGATGCTAGTACAAAAAAAGGCACGGAAAGAAAAAAAAAGGTGATTCACTGGGACAAAAAATGTTTTCCAAAAAAAAAAACTTATTTTTTTTGTGCCGTTTTTCGTGCTCTTATAAGTGCGTAGCAATTTTCCTTTAAAAAGAGGAAACATCCATTTTCAAAAAAGAATTAGAGTAGGTGTAAAACATGAGTCGTGTCGTAAAACATGAGACAAAAAATTAGACTTTTAAAAAAAATAAATAGAAAATGAAGACAAAGACACAAAGAGACAAAGCAAATTAGTGGAAACATTAAATTAAAGAAATTACGATGGCTGTCCTCAAAATTATAACAAGAGACAAAAAGGTACTGATAACAAATTAGGTAGTTTGCTCTACAATACGAAATAATATCTCCTATAACTTTAGCATTAAAATAAGTTGGTGCACAAGTTTAATCCTAAATTTTATTTTTTTTATATTTGTTCATAATTTATTTATTTTTTTTGGAAGAAAGCTCAGTTTAAGGTTAAGTACCGGACGAACCTCGTTACAGGATAGTTCTTCCCAAACTTAAGGTTACGGAAATATAAAATTATGGAACTAGACACTTGCTATGCTTGTCAATTCTAGTGGAGTCTCACTGTCGATGTTTGCAACGGATGCAGGCGCAACACCCTTATCGCCACAGCCTGGGGAAACATGCCATAAATTTGCTGATAGCAGGTCCAGTTTTCTGGTTGCTTGGTACAATCCATGACTTGTGCCAAGTCTATGAGAGAGCAGATTGGAACGTCCAGGTTATGCAAAAATCTGTTCAGATTCCATTCATCTTGGGAAGCCTTCTGTTCCTGTTGGGAGGAATCTTCAACAGACACGGATGGGGTGGCCCAGTCAGTCACTACAGCATTTTGGTAATAATTCTTGCTTCTTTTTTCATTAAAACTTATTTTCATTTTGTTAATACTTGACAAAAGCCCAATTATATTCGAAAATTTGGTTTTTTACCTTTTAAAATATGTGCAGGACCGAACTTGGGTCTGGGTGTGTATCTTCGGGGCCTTGCTCTTCTTCATTGGAGCTATATTCAATGTAGCGAAAGTGTTCAAGATGCAGCAGCAGGACTCGAGGCTTGAGAGGCTTCGCGGGAACGGGTATGAGAGGATGAACAGAGACAGAGAAGGCAGGTCACCCCTATTGTCCGACGACAGGAGGAAGCCTCACGGCCGTGAGGTAGGCAACCTTCCAGGTGAAGGGACTGCACCAGCCGGACCAACTCCATACAAGAATGTTCTTGTTAGTGGAGATCCGTGAAAGGTTTCATTCCAATAATAGTCTTGGGTCACCTCCCTCCAGGCGAAGGAATGCCCCATCCGGACAACTCCATACAAGAATATTCTTGATGGAGTATCTTGAAAGGCTTCATTTAAATGTCTTGTAATAAAATTGGTCTCTGTGAATTTGCCTGGAGCAGGAGATTAGTACGAGTCCTACATATATTCGTAATTTGTACCTGCCGAACGGTCTTGTGTTTGCGTGTATGGTAATTATATTAGTTATGTTATACAGCTTGTTTAAGTTTTACAGCATTAGTCAAAAAATATTTGGTGTTGAAGAGATGATTGCCTAAAATGAAAATTCATTGATATGAGATTAGTCACTAACCTGAAATTGGTGAGCCAATCAGATGAAGTGAAATGGTGCAAGTATGAAAGGTGTGGTATATGAGTCGAAATACTTGAAATTAAGAAGAATAGAGGCACTCATGAGCCGCATTTACAATACATGGGCCACAAATTTACAAAGATCAGCACTCATATGAATGTTTCGTTAAGTCTCTAATTTTCAAGACCTTTTAGTTCAACAATAACGAACAATAGCATGTTCCTTTCTTTTTCCTTAAATATCATTCTTTTGTGTGTTTAAGAAGGAAAAGGAACAGGATGTAAGTTCATAGTTTAAGAATAAGAAACAAAACTCATGCCCAAAAAGATCTAGCTCAGCATATGATTAAAACCTTAATGGATGATCCATGTTGAATTTCTTTTAAAAAAAAGAAGATAGGCAGCTGATTGCCGTAATGTATCCACTTTAGAAGCTGATGTAGCTGATCAGAGATTTCGAATTACCTTTTTCATTGCATTTCATACAATGGTAAACTTCCAAGACAATGTTTTAGTAAGAAGAATCCATATTGACTTTTTTTTTTTTTTTTTTTTGCATCATCTTCTGAAAATTACCTACATCAAAACCCGCAATTAAAGGGCAAAATATAGATTATAGAATTCATCTAAAAAGCTGAAGGGGAAAAAGATCTACTGATTGCCTGGTTAAGCAGTATCCTATTTTTATGTTAAAAATACTTCAATGTGCCCTTGATTAAGTGATCAAAGCTAGCATATAATTTTGGTAAAGAACGGTAATGAAAGATGAGCAAATACTAGAAGTAGGAGATTAGTCTCTGGAGCTACAACAAGTCACAACCTAGCCAAATATCTATCTACTCATTAAAACATCATTCTCCTTTGAAGGTATATAGTTTGCAAACTAGATGAGAAATACCTCCCAACTCTCTAGTTTAACATGCTACTTGATTGAGAAATAGTTCGACACTTCCTTCCAGGAACACGAAAGTCAGAAAGTGTGTTTGCAGTGTTAGAGTACCACGATTGCATACATGGTCAACACGAAGCTAGGCGAACTGTGGCGCTTCCAGCGTTTGTTCTTCTCACCTAATCACTACCACAAAGTGAGCTTTTGGTAGCAGCTATTCTCTTAGAAGAAGTTCCAAATTATAGAAATTGCTCATGCTGTGGGAAGGGGATCCCAATTTCAATAGAAGCATGGCCCTCGAGTTAGAGAGCTTACGTACAAATTCGAGAAGAAAATGAGATATGCATCTGCATAAAGTGTTTTTTTTTTTTTTTTTTAATAGTTTTTTTAAGCATCTCGCGTACGTAAAACACTTGGAGGAAATCTCTTCCAAAACTTTTTTACCAAAATAATAAAGTTAAGCAACTGTTAAGACAATGTATCAATTACCAGCCCAACCCTGTCAAGTTTATTAAAGTTTGAAAGAATAGTCCATGAACATTAGCCTTGTTTACACCCAATCTACAAAGTGAAAAGAGCTAGATAGATCGTATTCTATTACCTACACAAGGCATAACAATGCAAACCCAGATGTTGATTACAAAAGCTAGCCGGTTCACTAACGTATGTTTTCCACTATATATTCACGACGTATCGGTGTTTGGTCCTATGGTGTTTTTATCTAGCGGCTTTGGCACACATTGTTAAAAGAGGGGAAAAAAGAAAAGGACATTTAATAGTTCATAATTTCTTTTCACCACCTTTCAGAGCATTTTTTTTTTTCCATCTCTCTTACTTCGTACTTAATCACTAAATAAATTTCCTTTTGAGATAATTGGAAAAAAATCTTAGAGACATGGCTCTGATTTGTGAATCTATTAAATTCAGAATAGTACCATTATCTAATCCAACATTGAATCCGGCTCATGACTCATGTAGTGTATGGCGATTCGGACTCGATATAGACAGAGCCATTGTGATGCACATCCTATAAGAGTCATCCATTAGGTTTGAAAATCTGACCTCTTGCTCAGCGGCAAGAGCTCCTACTAGTTAAACTACAACACCAGGCGCACCAAATCCACTAAATTATAATGTCATCCCTTCAAATTGAACAATAGTAATTACTAAATTGAACAAAAATAGCTTCAAAGGAGAAGGAAGAGAAAGATTGACACCTGCTCATCGATGAATAAGAGGGATAGACTTGTTTTCATATAAGAGGACTACATATTTTCATATAAAGGGTTTATTCCGTATAACAAGGTATCTAATGGAAGTCTCTTCTATTATGTATTTTTGTTAAGATATGGGATAGACCTCGAGGCCCAGCCTATTTACCTAATGCTAAAACGACCCAATTGCTACCAATTGGATAGGGCCATTTAAAATCATCACAACCCACCTAATGCCGAACCCAGTGCTGCGATCGCCCCACACCCATTACCCGTGATGGAACATGTGATATTATGAACAACGTAACCCGTAAGACCCCAAAAGACGTCATCCTGACAAGCTCCCGGACATATCAATCAAAAAATAATTTGTAGAAGGTGCTGTATTCCTGAGTAATAACATACTAAAAACGTAACTAAATCCTTATCATTTTCAAGTTAAGTTCAAAATTGTAATGTATAAACAAAACCATTTATATCAATTATCTTAAAATGTGTTTGCTCGTCGCTTTGCAACCTTGTCTTGTCATCTGGCTCCTGAGTCCTGATCAGAGCAGTACAAGTTGCACCGTGTGTATGAGGTGCATCAGCGTTTTGCAGCGGCTAATGATTTGAAGGAGCTGTTGATGCCTGATGTGATGCAGGCCGAACACTGATCAAGTAATAAGTACTCCTCAAGTCTATTGAATTGGTTTGAATCGGATCGTCACCAAAAGTGTCCAAGATTGCATGTGTTCAAGGCACGGTATGGCCCATCTTTTCCCCCAGATGCCCACATTTCGCTATTCATGACAAGAATCTCTTGTTATTCACATGTTTTTTAAAAACTTTGTCATGTCATTCTGCTTCCCTACATGTCTTCAAGTTAATGTTATTTGGCCTAGTAAATTTTTCTATTCGGCTTTAAATATTTGCCGTCAGTTTGAGATTTTAATTAGACGAATACGGATGGTAAAATGCACGTGCTGTCCGGAACGTGTAGGATCTGAGAGGATCCGGGCACGGCCATTTTCCGACCGTGCCAACCATGTCGTACCGTGCCGACCGAAACGGTCGGCACAGTGCTCTGTTTCGTGTCGTGCCGCCCGAAAATTTTTTCTTTTTGGAAACAAAAAAAAAAAAAAAAATATAATAAGAGGAGAAGGAGGAGAAGATTAAGCTATTATTTTATTTTTTATTTTATTATTCATATTTTTTATTTTATTTTTATAATAAAAATATATAATAAAATAAAAAATAATAATATTTTATTATCGGAACGGTATCGTCGGCACATCTCGAGTTTGAATTTATCGAAACTCGGCAGGAAAAGACATTTAAAACCTTGATATTAAGTTTAGGTTAGTCTTTTTTCTGATAGAATCTGTTCCGGTTCGGAATTGTGCCCCCTTTTTTTTTTAAAAAAAGGTTAATGTTATTTGTTAATCGCTGTTTGTTAATGTCATTTGCAAGTGGGCTGATGAACGGAATACTGAAGGTTTGCTTTTGAAACTGGACTTTCCACCCCGTATGTCACGATTCAAAGTATTTCAATTATGAGTTTGTTTATAATTTAGGCGCGCAGCAGATATAATGCAATGAAGTGCGGGAGAATCAGTCATCACAAAGATATGGTGAGGAAGAAAAGCGCAATCATGATTGATTTGGTGAATCTGAGATGACGCCTGTAACTCTCTCTCTCTCTCTCTCTCTCTCTCTTTCTATGTGCTTTTTGATTGCCTTTTGGAGGAACAATTTTATCATCCATGATAGCTTTTATCGCCTAATTGGCTGGGTTTACTTGGAAAAACACCAGAGAAAGCTAGCACGCACGCTTTAGTACCTTTATTCTACTCGTAGACTCAAAGTTGATGCTTAATTAAATTTGAAATCGCATATATATTACGGATTGGACTATCATTGTATGTTGAGATGAAAGTCTGACCAGAAGTGGGACCTATAACATATCATTCTTCCAATCCGGCTTTGAAACATATAGACATCATTTTCCCATTACAACAGTTATTTCTCTTATCACCCTGCAGAGAATCACATGCAATGGTTTGGCGAATACACCATTTGGCAACATCGATCTTTCGGCCCATCGCCAGCGCTAGCCGCTGTTATATCAGCTACTTACATGTAACTAGCAATAAACTTCATCAAAAAGCTTTGGGGAATCTTGGAGCCTGCTACATATTTCTGTGGCGTCTGAACTTTTCAAAAGATGAACATGTGACATTAGCTCAATTCCACTTGCTAGAGATTTATTGAGCTCTGAACCACTGATGCGTCGCTCAAATGCACGTAAGAAACATGTGACTAATCCTCAAACCCTAGAATTCAGAACCCAAACAGCACGTCAAGTTTTAATTTTCAAGGGCCACATCCTACCGGGCTCCCCAGCCTCCTTAATTAACCGAGCGTCTCGCTTTCTATTCTTTACTTGTTTTTGTAGTAGCATCTGCAGACGTGGTATATTTAAGACGACCTAGTGGATTGGAATCTAATGTATATAAATAAATATAGTGTAGCCACTGCTTGATAAATGACAAAGAGCTAGCCCAAAAGGAGAGCTGCCGAAAAGAACCTACCAATGGCAACTGAAGTCTACTTCGTCTTCATGAACTATGATCCAGAGTACGAGCGTCTTCAACGAGACAGGTTATCATTCTATCGTTCTATGTAGTTCGATTTCTACCCCCACTCATGCAATTAATTGAGTTTGATCTCTCTTACATTTTATGTAATTTTATTACGGTTTTGGTTTTATGATAGATCAAAGGAAGGGATGAATGTGCTCGAAGCATATCTCTGCAAGAAGCACGATGAGCTGTTAGCAAGGTTGTTTTCGCAAGACACCTACAGGAAGAGATCCTCTCTTGCCATTGTTGATGGATTCGCCGTCGAAATTACTCCTAATCAGGTCTCTTCTTCTTTACATTTCTTAAATATCTGAACAATTAACCAATGAAAGTTTAACCTTGGCAAAAGAAAATTGACAGGCAGCTATTCTGAGATCGGAGAAGGAAGTAAGACTAGTGGAGAAAAACCAGGAGCTTCCTTGACGAAATGAATCTAGCTATAGCAAGACAAACACGAACTTGAAATTATTACGGTAGTATTAAGTTCAACTAAATAGTATTTATTTTGAAAGTTTACATTGTTAGACGTATTCTGTGTTCTATGGTTTGACTTTATAGTACCATTCAAAGTCAAAGTTCAAACGATCATATTGTCAAAAGGTTGCGAATTTTCTTTTAGAAATGGATTGCACTCCCGAGGGTGGATTTAACGTTCTCTTCTTTCTAGATGATTTTTTCTCTTACAAAACCACGCACTCGTGTGTGAATTTGATCTACGCGCCGTTGACTGGAGCCAAAAACGGAAGGGATATCGAGTGCTTTAATAGCTGGTAGTTAATTTGGAGATACATAGACACGATTTAGCTTCTAAGCACTTCTTTTTGTCTTTAATAGGAAAACTTTCTACATATTCAATTATGAGCCAGAGCCACTCAACCTATCACAAGATTAGCTTCTTCTAAGTAAGTGCAGTTTAACTATATTGAAATTCCCTCGTTCTTTTTTAAAAGACCCAACTTTTTTTCATACCAAATCTAAATCTGCATCTAATTTTACTATAGTAGTTCGGTATGCTATAAGCTTCATTGCAATACTTGCCTACATATTGTACATCATTTCGGCATCTCCTTAATTCTTTACTTTATCCTTTTAAAATGAAAGTATTATAGTACTATAGTATTCAATGAAGTGTTGAAGTTGGTATATCAAATACTATATGATTCATGATATTAAACCAAAGCACTATACAGGGTCAGTAAATCACAATGCTCCGATTAAATCATAGTATTCCAGCTAGTATATCCTAGTATTACAACTGCTAGGGTTAAAATAAATTAAGAAAATTACTATCCACCCCCCCCCTCAAACTATAAAACTTACTAATCAATCACATCTCCATCACATCAACCATCATTACCAATTTCAACTGCATTCGGACAAAAATACCCCTAGCTATTTGAATACCGAGGTCATCTATTTAGAAGTATTTTTTGAAAAAATTTTGAACATAAAAGTTGTAGATCTCGCCGAGATCTACAACTTTATTGTTCAAATTTTTTTCAAAAAGGCTTCTAAATAGGTGTTTTTGATGTCCGAACTGTTTTCAGCGGATTTCGGACCGAGGTCTACACTTCGGACCCTAAAAACACATATTTAGTTGAAAGTTTTTCCAAAAAATACTTCTAAATAGGTGTTTTCGATATCCGAACTGATAATACATATGAGGATATTTTTGTCCGAAATTTTTTGAAACAGTAAATGGAGGGCCTATAAGTAATAGGGGGGCTGATCAGTGAAAATAAAAGTATAGAGGGGCTGATAAGTAAATCCCCCAAATAAATTTCAAACTTTTATGGGGACTAAACCGATACTACCGTAGATTTTTCTCATGAAAATAATATATTGATGTTTAGCACAAAGTCTTACATATAACCTCGACAAGTGGTTTCCTTTACGGAAGAGAGATGGCACGGGGAATGAGGTATCAGATCACACCATAACTGCTCCAAAACAAGACCAATAGTTTGGAATGTACTGTGCATATCATCAGTGACCACCCCCTTCCAGCAGGGCACAACATAGCAGACTGCTAGTTGCTGAACATTGTTCTCACCAGAATCTACAATATCACCAATTTAATATGTCAGCTTACATCTGGACCATTTACCTGATAAATGTGAATACTGTAGCTTTTATATACCAGAAGAGAGGGAAAATAAATAAATTAAAAAAAAAAAAACCTAAGAGACATTGTTATGGAAAAATAAATACTTGAATAATTAAGCAGAAACAGGTCTATATGAAAACGAGAATCGGCATGCCAAATTTAATAAATACTGTAAGTTGAAATTACAGGCAAAAAAAGGCACCTGTCTGCCTGACTTCTATCCCCAAATCTGAGATCTCTTGCAACTTGTGTGTTCATGAATAATCTTGTAACCAAAAGTATCAGACTCCAATTATGTTTTTTGAAGTTGATTAAGTATTGTATCATAATATGTTTGTTTTTTTCTTCTTCTTCTTGTTTCTTTTTGGGTAAAAGTATCAACCTGAATGTCACTGATAAGGGATTTTAGCGTCAAAGCTGAACATCAAGCATATTGTTTAGGAGAGCAAAAATCGTTTGCATGAACTTGGTATAAAAGTTGATCCGGAGTTCAAATAAATAAATAAACTTTGCTAAAAAAATAATCATTAGCCAAAAAAAAAAAACTTCAGTTACAACTTTTGTACTTAGTTTGTACATGCAGCATTGCCCTTGGGGAATTACTTAGAGAGAAAAGTGAGAAAGTCAGTTTCCTTATTTATTTGTTTATTTTTAGTAGAAAAGTAAAAAAGTAAACGTGATTTTTCTTTCACTTCCATTCTCTATATAATTTTCACTTTCACCACTTTCTCATAAAAAACTAGAAAATAGAAAAAATAACAGTAATTAACATTTAATAATAATAATAATTATTATTAATTATTATTTCTAAAATAATTGAATATTAATATATTATTATAAGTGATATACCTTAATAATTATAATAAATGTTATGAATTTTATTTTATAGATTTATTAATATAAAATAACAAAAAATATTATTATCATTTTATAATAATTTTAATGATTTATTATTAATTTTTCTGAAAATTAACTAAATAAAACAAAAAATATTTCTTAATTAATAGTAATAAATAAGATAATAAATATGAATGCATTATTAAAGAATATTATTTTTTAATTATGTGTTAAAATCTAAATAAATCTTTCAAGCTACTTCCCGCTCTCTATGTAAATTAAAAAAACTTTACTTTCATCCCTCTTACAATCCAAAGTAAACATAAAACTCAAACCCTACTTGTTTGCCACTTTACCAGCACTTTCTACTTTCAATATTTTTTTTTTCATAAATCATTTACTACTTTCTTTCCGCTTCTCTTTTACTTTCCACCTTATTACTTTATTTTCACTTTTCTACTTTTCACTCAAAGTAAACAACCATTTAGGAGAAAAATGAAAATGATATTTTTAAGATCATTTTTTACCATGAAGAATTCAGAACTGATATGGCATTGTCCACATCAGATAAAAAATTTAATAAGATACTTTGGAAAATTTGTTTTAACTTTTCAATGTTTTGAAAATAATCGCTTTTTATTTTTCAAGATTATCACATAGAAAGTGCTCCTTTCTCAAATATTAAATATCTAAAATAATAAAAAGTAGACTGATGTGGACAATGCCACATCAGCCCTAAATTCTTCGGGGTCAAAATGACCATGAAAAATAAAAATTTTTGAGAATAATAGCACAAAACGTGCTTGTTAATGGCACTGTGAGATAGGTTGCTTTTAGATGCTTCAGCACGAATCATTGTATAGCAGTATGAGTGACAGGAGTGGAATGATCAAGCCCAGGGACATAAGTATGCAGCATGCAAATGTTGTGCATAAATCATGTAATAACCATGAGATAACATTGGTGACGAGGAGAGAGGGGGGGTTGTAGAAACCAGTTAAAAACAAAACAAGAAAAGACAAGAAGAACCCAAAGAGAAAAGGGATAGTGAAGAAACTTGAAATGGCCGCTTCTTTCTCCTACACCTGGCAGTAGTGGCTTCTTCTTATCCTCCTCGATGAGCAGTAAAATCTACTCCTTTTTTCTTTTCTTTTTTTTTTAAATTAAGTAAGCTGGAGATAGCATGCTTACGACCCGGCTGCAATCAAACTGGGTCCGCAATGAAACTAAGATATGTTTGGCTGTGTCAAGGCTTGGTTAGGTGTGGATAAACAAGCTTTATTTGCATTATTTCTCTCGGTTCAGTTATGTCTAACTCACAAGTAGTTTTTTGCTTGATTTCAGATGGCACTACTATCAGCTACAATCATAAGCCACATATGACACTAACGTATAACAAAAACAGAGTAGAGTTTCTGAATTTTGTTAACAATTTTTCTCGAAAAAAAAAAAAGTAAACTTTTGGTGAGCTCACCTATTTTTTCAATCAGATTGGATTTTATCATTATGTCTACCATTAAACGAAGGAGATTTTTTTAATGTACTATGACCAAATAACTTCACTTTCCCAGCAACACAATGTTGTTGTCAAATGTCTTTACTTTCATGCATAATATGGCTTAGGAGCTGGATTCTACGGTAGAGCACCAACGAAACATCATCCCAAAATGGATAGATTGTAAGTCCAAAAAATCTATCTAATCACTGATATTTCTCCTTTTTTTTCAGAAAAAATGACAAAATATATTTTCAAAGTCCTTACCTCATAATCTCATAAGCACCTTGTGACAGTTTACCTCATAATCTCGTAAGCACCTTGTGACAGATGGGAGCATAGTACGCCTCCAACACCTCCATAGTGCCTGTTAGTTTATAATGGATTTAATTGAACTTCTGCGAAACATTTCAATGCTCTTGGGTCTTGCATCTGGATCATTAACCTAGTTACAGAAATATTAATTAAGTAAATAAGTTAATAAGCACAATTGCTTTGGAAAAATAAAAGCAGTTAATTGCCAAAATAATTCATGAGTTGTTATGAACACCTTACGTCGTGAAGTATAAGGACTATGAAGTAAGCACTGCTAGAAGGACACGAACTATGAATATTAACTCTGATAGGGTTTTGGAGCTTAATTCAATGCATAACAAGCTACTCTTTAGACGAAGTGGGATCTGTTGGGTGTATCCCACATACTTTACGGTGATCCTATACTTCTGTCAGTGAATATATGTCACAGGCTTATGATATTAAAAATGGCTCTGAAGTCTAACCAATATACCTGTAAGAATAACTTTTAATACATGCGCTGGCCTTGCCTTATACAATTTATCTGAAAGTCTTTATCATGAGTTAGGCCAATCAATGCAACCTGCAAAACAGGGTACAACATTTCTAGATGAGAATATGATCTGTCAAAAGAGGTAGCAGCACAAATCAGTATAAGTGCAAAAGTCACTTTTCAGCAGCACCCTTAGAATAAAGTTAGAAAAACAAGCACTGGAAAAGTAAAAGAGAAGCACAAATAACATAATGTTAGAGAAATAAAACGCAATTCTTAACTACATATCATGCAACCCCAACTCGTGGAGATGCTCATGTAGAGCCAACAAGCACATTTCACTCTTAGCACACAACTCCAATGATTCAGTTTGAGTTACATTTAAATCTTGTACGTCTTATGTAGCTCAATCTATCCTACATGATTATTTAAGACATATATGCAATCTAAATGAGAAGTAGACAATGTTTCTACTAAAAAATGTAAGCATGTATGGATAAAATGAACTAAGCATCAAGACATGTCCATAATAACTTACACTCACCTCCCAACAACTACCATCAATTCATGGACTAAAAAGTTAACAAAATACTAGAGAGATGAAATTCACCTGTTAAAATACAACTTTGACATCAGTTCTAAGACATCCTAATGTAACGCCCACCATAAGCTTTTGCTCTCTTCTAAACAACCATAAACGATCAGTTGAGAGCCACTTTGACATGTTCTTTGCTAAACATGCCATGTTGGAGTGTAGTATGAGTAAAAGAATCAGGCTTTAGGCCTTCAGTGCCCATTTCTTCAATCAATTCTGCAACGAACTCCAAATTCCCCACCTTGCATGAACCAGCCAATAAAGTATTATAACTTACTATGTTTGGTTTAATTCCATGCTTTTCCATATCAATTAGCAAACCTCGAGCAGCTATAACTTGACCAACCTTGCACAGGCCATCCATCAAGGTGTTATAGGTGATAACATCAGGTTTAATCCCTCCCTCCAACATCTGTTTGATAAACAAATTTGCTTTTTCCACCTGTCCCATTTTACAAAATCCAGCAACTAAAGTGTTACAAGCTACTACATTATTCCCAAATCCTTTATCTTCTAATTGGCGAAAAAGATCAACTGCATCATCCATTCTCCCTACTTTGCAAAATCCATTAATAAGAGTAG
This sequence comes from Xerophyta viscosa, assembly GCA_002076135.1. Lineage (NCBI taxonomy): Eukaryota > Viridiplantae > Streptophyta > Magnoliopsida > Pandanales > Velloziaceae > Xerophyta > Xerophyta viscosa. Next base: position 2,694,892 of record MJHO01000007.1, on the reverse strand, counting down.
CATATGTATACTCATTAGCCTCCACAAATTGAGTCTCCATCTCATGGAAAAGCTGCATCGCATCATTTATAGTACCTTTATCACATAGTCCTTTGATGACAGCTGTAAATGTGACAACATTCGGGATAATACCCCCAGATTTCATTTCGTGCAACAGTTTTATAGCTTCTTGCAACTGTCCTAGTAGACAATGTCCATAAATCAGAGCTGTGTAAGTAACTTCATTCGGAGGACAACCCTGTTGTACCATATCTAAGCACACCATCTTTGCTTCGGAAACCTTCATTTCCTTGCACAAGGCACTTACAAAACCAGTATAGGATAACAAATTTGGCGTAACTCCCAATTTCACCATCCTCACATATAGGCTACTAGCCAACTTCACCTTCTTCTCTTTGCAGAGCCCAGCTAGCACACAATTATAAGCACCATAACTAGTTATCAAATTATCTCTCAGCATTGTACAAATTAAATAAAGACCGAATTCTGCATTCTTTGATCGACATGCAGAATCGATTAGAATCGAGTAGGTGCGGCTGTTCGGGCAGAGCCCTTGGCTTTTCATAGACTTTAAAGCAGTAAAAGCTTCAGAGAATTTGCCGACACGTGAGAGGCCTTTGATGAGAGTGTTGAAGGAGGCAGCGGTTGGGGACAAAGACCAGCGAGGAATTTGGTCGAACAGGTTGCAAGCTAGATCGATGCGGCGGGACTCGCAGTGGCAGTTGAGAATGACGTTGAAAGTGATGATGTCAGGGGTGACGCGGAGAGATTGCATGGAGTTGAAGAGGGAGATAGCAGAAGAGAAGCGGCGGGCGCGGGCAAGGGAGGAGAGGACGAGGTTGAAGCAGCGGAGAGGGACGGCGACAGCGGCGGAGTAGGAGAGGAGGAGGAAAGAGGTGGCCGCTTCGAGGATGTCGGCAGTGGACTTGTGGACCTTGCCGGTGGAGGAAGAGAACTTGCGAGGGAAGTTCGACAACGACGGCATGGAAGCATTTCTTTTAGAGAATAATAGTTCCTTAGAACCCGCTAAAAGGGACATAAGCGATTAAAAAATCAAGAAATAGAAATGCTAAATATATAAAATGACAATAACTGGGCTTCATGGGCTATAAGGCCAATATTTGTTGACATATCATTTTTCTTTGTCTGATATATTTCTTTCGTCTTTTGAAACAGTTGCATGTTTTGGCCTCGCTCTCCCCAGCAGAGGTATTTCTATCTTTTACAAATTTTAAGTCGCAGCACCCCAACCCCCAACCCACTATTCTAATTCTATTATGTAATCAACTGGAAAATTTTGAATCATAAAGTATTCATTAGATATATCAGAATTATTAGATATAAAGTATACTCTTTTTTTTTGAGATAATGAGTTAAAATTTTTTCGGTACACTAATTTTTAATATTATTCTGAACACTATTTTTTAGAATCTTCTACACCGAATTTTATATACTGTTTCGTCCCTGATAAGAAATCAACTATCTCAAATTAACAAGCAGTGCACCGAATACTATGCCTTGATTCGTTTTGCAAGAGCCTTGATTTGTTTTTCTAGAATCCTCCAACCACCAAGGCGGGGACACGGATCCCCTGCTCCAAACTTCCTGCGCCCGTCGCTGTATCCACAATTCCAACCGTCCATCACCAATAACACTTATCTCGATATACTATTTAAAATTTTCGTCGGCTCATTTGACCTATTTTCAAGCATTTTTACGAAAAATTTTAAACTATAAAATTGTAAATTTTAATATACTTACAACTTTGTAGTTGAGTAAATTTTCAAAAAATATCAAATATTATATCAAAATAATAATCAAAATTTTAATTATCATTTTGACATATTAATCGATATTTTTTCAAAAATTGTTCAAATACAAAGTTCTAAAGTATATTAAAATTTACAATTTTGTAGTTCAAAATTTCTCATAAAAATATTTAAAAATAGGTCAAATAAACCGACGAAAATTTTAAATAATATTTTAAATATATGTTGTGCATGATGAACGATGAGGATGGAAAAAGCAGGAACGGGCGCAGGACGTCTGGAGCAGGGAATCCCCAAAGCAGTCCGATAGCAAGCCTAAGGTGTAAAAGCTCGAGGTTCCTAGCAAAAGCAACCCAAGATGAAGGAAAAGATACACTGCAGAGAGTCTGCTGGAGAGTCTGAACATGGAGCGAGAAGCGTCATACTTGCAGCAAATCAATAATCCAGAATAAGGAGGTGATAGTAGTGGATTCAGGGACTTCCAGACAAGAGGGAGGCGGCGATCCCGACGCACCTGCATGGGCGACTGAGCTCCAAGAAGTTATTGGCGGCGGACCCGTCGGATTATCTAAATTACGAAGGGTGTGAGCTTCTGCTGATATCGATGTCAGAAGACGTAGAGGAGGAGCTGGGATTGGAGTTGAAGGGTGAAGAAACAGCCTGGAACAAAGAGGCGCGACGGCAAGGAGTGTTCTGATCTGATAAAGATATTCGGGAGACCACCGCTTCGGCCAAGCTCTGGTTTCATGAACAAATTCCAATGAGAACTTGTTAAGCTTTACAAGCATCATCTCTCTTTTCTTTTCCTATATGTAGTGTTAGATTTAATATCTTTATATTATTGTTGAAAAAAATTTATCTATAATGGCAGGTTTTAAATGATCGACGTATGTAACATCAGAAAAAAGAATTATTACCACGAATATTTTTGGCCCACGCAGGTTGAAAATCTTGGTTCTGCCACTGTTTCTTATGAACACTATTATGCTCTGATGTGTTTATGTGTGCTCATTATACATTTATAGCTTTATGCTATAATTAGAGAATGCCAAATGACACTTCACTCTACCACAAAAATATGATAACTTCAAATTTAAGGACTAGTTGTAAATTTATAATTTGTAATATTTTAGCATTTTCAAGTATGCTTCCTTGGTCCATAAAAATAATTTTTGCAACACTTACAAGAAATTCTAAATTATAAAACTATCTACCATGACATAATACATAATATTTTAATTAATAATTCAATGAGAAAAATATGAAAAACGAATCAAGGCTCCTGCACGGTGTAAACCTTGTTTCATTAAAGGTTCACGACTAACAAACCATGCAACTAGCTAAGACCGGCGTTGGATTTCAGCCGTCTGATCACATACAACTAATAATTAAACTATTTGTGATCATACACATAATCTCGAAACATATTCAATAATCTATTAACAACTATAGGTCCATAGCTTAGACAATATCAGCACTAGAGAAAACATAGGTCCACACAAACCTACATTAAAAGAAAAAAGAAATTAAAAGAAAACAAACAAACAATATGATCAGAAACCATCAGAACAGAGCCCGGTAGCTAGGGTACTGGGACTAATAGTCAGCTCGGCGCACGGCCATGGGTGCACCGCCACAGCGGCCCCGCTGACTGCGTCGCACCTCCAATCAGCGCTCCGCCCCCACACTCCCCACATCTTCACGTTCGACAAACATATCTTCGTAAACGGCGAGCTTCTAATCCCCTCTATCGTTCCCGGCTGCTCCACCTCAACTCCGTGCACGTTCCTTATCGTTATCCCCTCGACACTCGGTATAGCGTTAGGGTTATAGTAGTTATCCGGATGGTCACCGACATCGCCGGCGATTCTCACGCCTTTGCGGACGCGGACCATGGCCACGTCGGCGATGGTGATGTTGCGTATGTAGCCGCCGCGGCCGACGTTGGTCTTGATGTGGATGCCGATGCCGGTATTATAGAGGTTGATGTTCTCGACGAGGACATCGTCGACGCCGCCAGACGCCTCGCTTCCGATGGCTATTCCGGCGAAGGGGGAGGAGCCAGTTATACGGCGAACAGTAATGCCGGAGCTCGGGCGGCCGTAGCGGATGCCATACTCGTCCCACCCGCTCTTTATGGCCACAACGTCATCGCCGGTGGAGATGTACGAGTCTTCAATGCATACGTTAGAGCTTGAGTCTGCATTCCACTTTGACTAGTTATTACAAAAACCAGTTCTTATAAAAGTAAATAAATATAAGCAAATTTCAGTTCGACCACAACTTCAATCACTGTCAATTTTTTACATCCAAAACCTTCATACTTCAATTTAATTCTCAAAATTTGACAGCTTAGGTATGAATATGATAGTGTTTGCAACGTTGATAGTACTTGAACAATAAGTGTATTTTACCAAGTAAAAATAACCATTCAGAATAATGTATCGTAGGTTCCGGATTATTGAATTCAAATGTGAAATTCTAAGCAGCACAGTCGGAAAAAAAAAAAGCATGTAGAATTCTACCAGGATCAATTCCATCGGTGTTGGGAGAATCATGAGGCGCCAATATTGTCACGTACCTCACTACGACATTGCTGTAGTTGCCATAAAAATGAATTATGAGCTATATAATTAATTAAATTAAAGTTGTTAGTGTCCCAAAATGTTAAAACATTCCTTGTTTATTCTTCACCTGCAGTAAACAGGATGTATGTTCCAGAAGGGGGAGTTCTTGAAGACTACATTGGAGATGTGGATGTCAGAGGAGTACATGAACTCAACCAGATTGGGTCTTGTGAATCGCAGTGCTCTTTGTCTCCACATATCCCACCACACTCCACCTTGTCCATCGATCGTCCCATTCTCTCCTGCACTCACAAGTGCAAAGAAAAATATTATGACCTTGTGGTTTCCTTGAACAGAGTAAAACAGAACGGTGAAAATAATATAATTATATTGGAGATTTTACAATTTACCTGTAATTACGACGTCTCGGAGGCCATGCCCTTGAATGAAGCTCATGTACCTCCCGCCAGGCAGCTCCCGACCTCTCCCGTACGATGGCAGAGGATCTACTACTGGCCAGTTCAATGTGTCCTTCACCACGTACACATCTTAATTAGCTTGCGTTAATATATGAGCTCCTAAAATTCGTACCGTACACGTCGAGTTACCTTTTTATTTTAGTTGGAGAAGCAAATAGAGTTACACTTTGAACATTCACATAGTTCATTAATGTTAGAAGACAAATATAGATTGAGCAATGCAAGGGCTCTCTATTTCGCCCGAAATTCACGTGAGTTCATCTTCGGCGTCACATAATTAAACTTTCTAGCATCATAGTTCAATGATTTTTGGGGAAAAAATATTTGGAAGCTCTAGCATATTTTTACATAACTTTAATGATTCTTCCCTGCAGCTAACTATAACTGCTCTAACAACAATTCATGAGGTTAGATCCTTAAAAAGAGTAGCTAGCTGTGGTTCACCTGGGTAGCCCTAATAACGGCGCCGCGGGCAATGTAGAGAGTCATGTGGCTCGTAAGGTTGAAGCTGCCGGTGAGCCAAACCCCCGGCGGCACGTACAACATCGTGCCGCCGCGGTGTCGCAGGTGCTGAATGCGGTACACCGCCTTGCGAAATGTCCACGTGTTTAACGTGCGCCCATCGCCTACTCCGCCAAATTCTGTGATCGACACGACTTCCCGGCGCCTCGGAACCATCACTATCCCCGAACATGTCACCTCCGCCTCCGCCGCGGAACACCATTGCACAACCGCAAGAACAACCAACAATTTTACTAGTGTTCGTCGTCCCATCTTAAATCGTCTGTGAGAAATCCAAAAAGGAAGAGCCAAGAAGAAGATATATATCTATATTGTGTTGGATCTCGCTCAAAGGAGATTGAGCTTGCGCTTGTGGTTGTCTAGTATAGCTTAAGCAGTAACGCCAAGCAGAAAGTTCCAGAGATTGCTAGCTAGGTTGCATGCATGGTACAGTCTATAGTAATGTTTTTATAATTGTTAACTGTTCGGATGCTCCCAATAACACAAAACAATGGGTCAGGATTCATGGAGTCACGAGGTTTTGGAAGAGAGTAGAGAGCGATGTCTTACAGTGTGTCCGAAGGCTGAAGGAATGTTTAGTAACGAGAGAAAAGGGGCTTTGTTTTGTATTTTAAAAGTGTTGATCGTTTCATTGGTTAGCACAAGGGAGAGAACGTGATTGCAACGAGGACGAAGGTGATGGGAATCTCATGTCGCGGCCTTTGAATTATAAAGAAAAAAGAGGTCGGATGGGGGCCAGAGAGGCATGCTATTGCTAGCTTTTTGGTATTGAATTTAATACTTTTGGAGTACTGCAGGAGAGCTTTTACGATGTGGAGAAGATAAAGGTTGTTCGAGGGATAATGGAGGACAACCCACTATAAAAAAACTAAAAAAAAATTTTAAAAAATAAAAACAAATGGTGGGAGCAGCGTGCTGGTAATGGCATCATCCATAAAAGTGCACTACCACGGCAGCATGCTAATTAGCATTCTTTTTCGCACTCACTTTAAATGCTGACCAAGTGCTATAATATATATATGTGTGTGTGTGTTTGTATGTTTGCGTGCGCGCGATTAATATTATAATGCTGGCCAAGTGCTATATATATATATATATATATATTCGTTGTCTCGTGCGGCATCTTAAATAATTTGCGATTTATCATGTCATCTTTAATCTTGTTCTTAAAAAAGTCATGTGACATTTACAATTAACAAGTAATATAACTTTAAAAATATGAAATATTAAAAGTTAAAATAAAATAAAATATAACAACATAATCAAGATCATAAGTAATTTATAGAAAAAATGATCTATATACAGACATAAATCTTATTATAAAGGAAATTACATGATATCTGTAATAATAATTTTCTTAAATAAAATTTTATCCATATTTAAAAAAAATTCGGTAATATATGTAACTGGATATTACTGCTATTTCACACAACGCCTCAAATAATTTTTAATGTACATATGGTATTTATTCTTACTCTAATAACAAATGGCAAATAAAATATTATTTTAATAAAAATAATTATTAATTTATATAAAAGTAAAAAAATATTAAAAAATTACGTTTTTAAACATCACCATTTATATATATGCTAATATTCATATATCGCACGGTTATAAAACTAGTAATAATAAAAATATTACCGTACTCGTTTTTGTGCTTTATTTGATTTATGTGTTTTGATTTTCATGTGGATGCCAATTATGAAATTTAAGTTATCCGACTTAACTTCTGTTATGTTATGCTCTCTTGTGATCTAATTTAGAGTTTTGGTTGTAACATACATGTAAAATAAGCATTTAGTGACATATCGAATTATTTAGTATCGTAAAAAGTAGCATGTATCAAAAAAAGAAGTATCCTAAAAAATAGCAAAGTAACATTACAACCACTGCCTATTTTTAGTAGTATAAGCTGATTTTGAACCAGATACCAATCAAGCTCAGCTCGACTTAACTAGCCTTGTTTATCCCTTACATGTAAATGAACCAAGTTGAGTAGCTTTCGTGGTTTGATCGACTAAATTATTACCGTACAATACCGAGCCAAAATCTAGCTTAAAAGTTTCAAAAATGCTTGTTTCTCCCATAAATTCACCAAAAAATTCACCCACATATATCCCACAAACTTTGATCCCACTATCTCTCCATCAATTGTACCAAACACTAAATTTCATTACTCCCATATATGCCATTTTATGTTTTTGGTTAAAATTTTGGTGGATCTATAGTCACTAGCATTGCTCACTTGCTGGTTTGAAGGTAGGGAAGGATCTCAACATTTTATCCATCGATCAGGCCTGGTGTTCTTTGTGAGTTGCTAACAGGCTACCGTAGATCCTGGCCCATCCATGACCGGGATTGCCAATCGTTTGGGCCCATGACCTTTCAAGTTCTACGTCTAGTAAATTATCCATTTCTTTCCAATTGGCGTCAGGCGAAGCTACCGAGTGCATTTTTTGTTATTACCCAACGGATTTTTTTTCCCTTTTTCTTAATGAAAGAGAGTAACCGACCCTAAATGCCACCAATCTCCCTCCATAAAAAAATTATATTTTTACATAACTATAATAAAATGGGCATTTGCTTCTTTTTCATAACTATAATAAAATTGACATTTGCTTCTTCTTTTTTTTTTTTGTCGCTGAGTTCAGTTTCTATCTTATTTCTCGATCGAATATTGGACGGTAAACAGTAAACTCTTCCAACTATATGTTGTTGGAAATTAAATCTCCGATCTATCATTTACGAAATATTGACCTGTGATGTTCTCTCAACATCCAACTCTATTAACCAATTAGACCAACGCTGATTGGTATAGTGGTTCAGTGGATCCGCGGCCTGATGGTTTGGGGCATATTTCACCCAGTTATGGCTTCTTGTAGATTACTCAAGCTGGTTAACGTTACTATTCGGGAGGTGTTTAGGAAAGAAAATGTGGTTGCTGATTTTCTTGCTAAACAAGGGAGTCGTTTACAGGCATGTAAATACTACGACTCGATTGATGTCTTAGACTCATTTTATTGATTGATTCTTGTATTCATTAATTATTTGTCATATTCGACAGATAATCGATTTGGATTTTCTCATCTTCTACAAAGTTGGGGCTGAGGTTGTTAACTATATATGATAATTTGTACTATGAGAGTGGCCTCAGTTTTAATTGCTAATAAAATAAGAAAGGATTAGCTTTTACCTTTTTTCAGAACTTCAGGTGCATTTTAAATATTTTTTTAATTTTTATTTTTTAAAAAGAAGGGCATTTGCTTTAAAGGCAATCTCCCTCCAAAAGAGAAAAAAATGATATTTTTTACATAACTATAACAACGAGCACTTGTTCAAAATTTAGAAGATGAAACGAAATTTTTATTATACCCAACAAAATTTTTTTTCCTTCTTTCATGAAGAGAGTAACCACCCCTAAATACCACCAATCTCCCTCCAAAAGGGAAAAAAAAAAGATATATTTACATATTATAGTAAAATGGGCACTTGTTTTATTCATAAAATTTAATTCAATTTTTAAAGGTTTGTAACTCTGAAAGGTGTCCAAATCTAAAGTTTCTTTATGATTCTAAAACATTGGACATTTTTGTAGTTGTAAAACTCAAGATCAATGCGGTTTTGATATACAATTGAACACTGTGACTAAATACAAAGTTCAAAAAAGTCTTGGATTTACAGACTTTTTAAGTCTTCAACTTGCAAGTTCATCTCTCGTGTACTTCGCTTTGGCAAAGAAATCAAAACATATTATTGGAAATTTTGTGGGCAATATTTTCACATGTTTCTTATAAATATAGCAAAACACAAGTAGCCAATGAAAACGGTCTTTCGTATAAAGCTTTGGCTTGAGCAAAATACGGAGCAACCAATTTTTATCACTGCAATTGCTGAAAAAGAGAAAAAATGGTTTGCAAAATCATATAGAATCCTTAGATTTTAATTGATAACTTAATCAAGCTCTCCTTTTTTATATTCCGACGAAGCTACTTCTCCACAAATAAAAGGACCACTAAAGTAGATTTTTGCTTCATTTACGTAATGATAATTAGCTAAAGTAAACGAGCGAAGAACTTATCCAAATAGAGTAGCAAACGTATGAATATCTATCTCTAATATCTAAAAAATATTTTTCAGGGGTATGTATGGTTACAAACCACTAAAAAGCGGCACTTCCGTACAACTATAAAACCACAAAGAATGCGTGAGAGCGACTTATTTAGTTGCTTATCGTCTGTAACGTCTCAAAGAAAATCTAATTATTCATATATTAGGACCATTTTGAGGCTGATTACGGCAATAGCCAAACAACATGGCTTCCTGCAGCTGTGCTTAGAGTGACGCACATGGATCACATGCCTGATCGGGGGCAAACGCATTGGATTAGACGCCAGCGCTCAGCAGATAACAAGTGTCCTCGCATAGAAAGATTCGAGCAAATAGTCCCCAGGGCGCCAATCCCCGTACCGAAACCAACCAGTAGGAACTCGCGGCATCTCCCCTTATGTATAATCCTAAATATCGATCCGCCTTATATAAAAACTTTATGTTATCTTTCGCCTCGGATATGGGTAATCAAAAGATCCAACAACAAAGCATCCCTCGAAAGGAGGGGAAAAACAGGTCGTACCCGCCATGAAAAGCTCCAGGAGTCCAATCTGATGCCACCCACTTACCGCTCATTTGCTTCGTCTGAAACAAAAATAAATACATAAAAAATGAATAATATTTGCACGCTTAAAATAACCATCGAATTTATCACAAATCATCAAGAAAATATTTTTAATTTATGGACCCCTGCTACAAAAAATATTTTTAATGCTTGAGTTTTTTTTTAGTGATTTTTTTTGTTGAGTTAGTTGGATCGCTAACATTGCTTAAGAGAGAGAGGTGAAAAGTATGGTAGGTTGGATATAGCCCACAGCGGGAAAGCTGCTCGGCGCTAATCCCTACACCAATGAGCACAAAATTTTTCTTTTTTAACTGAACTAAAATACAAAAAATTAAAGGAATACTATAAAAAATATTATTTAAAACTCATTCAAATTAGTTCTTGTTTTTTTTAAAAAAAATAATAATTAATCAGAAATTTTAAAATGTTCATCACAGCTAGTGTAATATTATCAACACTTATATCGTCGGACTAAAATATTTTAAACGAGCTATCTTACTATCTCCACGAGCTAAAAAATATTCCTAACATGCTAAAATAATTTTCCAAACGAGTAAAAAAATATTTAAAAAAACTTAAGTGCTTTTATTCTATAGTTGATTTGTTCAAATTTTACAAAAATAGATTATTTTTTGACAAGACCCAAAATTAAACCATGGCAAGATTGAACCTGTCCATATTTCGTGGTGAAGTTGTGCTCTGTAACAAACTCTTCCCTAGCGTTGGGAAAAAAGTGTTGCCCCAAATCAGTTGTGTGGTTCTGAAGCAGACGCCGTCCCTTATGGGGACGGCGTTAGCCTCCTCACACTCGAAACTTCCACATTGCATGGATATTCAACTTCGCAAGCACCGTCCTCTTCCCCTTCCCCGACAAAAATACAAAACACAACTTTGTGAAACCTGAATCAGCACAAGAGTCGAGGCATGATAGACTACATTTTCCAACAGAGAATAGCAAACAGCACAAAATTGTAAACAAACGTAAACTCCTAATTAACATTGCATTGCAACAAGTAATCCAAATTTCCAGACCATGTCCTCAGCTCCAAATTGAGCACACTATATATACATACCAAAGCAACCCAAGCAAGCTTTTTAGGCTTTTACTCTCTCTCTCTCTCTCTCTCTCTCTCTCACAGAGCAGTACATCTGGCTCGTAGTTGTAGCTACAAACCTCCACCAATGGAAATATAGTATAGGTATTTACACATAACCATTGTAGTGGGATGGATTCAGGAGAAACAAGGAATGCAAACACTGGAAGCAGGGTTTAGGCCGGAACTAATTAAGAGGTGCACTGGGAAAATCAGAAAAATAGAACCTGAAGACGGAGAAACTGCCAGGGAAAACTGGCAAGTTTCTCTAAGATACTAGGGGGGTCCTTCTAACTTTTTTTTTTTTGGCAAGTTGGTGGGGTAAGGGGGCTGTAAAATGAATTGGCCTTCATATCTCCATCTACTACGAGAAATAGAATGCCTGTAAATTCAACAGTGATCAATTGGCTCTGTTCGGTCCTGCACCGCTAGCCGCTCAGAAACGTCAGCAAGAGATTTGAGGTTGCACTTGATCAATGCTTCCACAAAAAAGCAGGTTTCGTCATTTGTGTTCCCCTCTGGCACATCCACCACGAAGGACTCGATAACCATCGTACCTGGTCTTCCATCAATGGTTTCAGGATGAAGGGATAAGATGGAGGCATAGTTCTGACCAATAAAAGATACCAAGATCAATAAAACAGTAATCTCATTGTTATTGAAAGAGAAAGAAAATAACCAACTGGCAAATTACAGTGGTGGCTTTTAAAAGTTTATAAACATACGAAAGGGAAAATATAGCAACTGATATGCTTTCATTCAATTAAACCAGCAAAAACAATTTGCAAATGACTCCCCATTCTTTCACAGATATTTTTTTTGTGAAAGCAGGAAAGTCAAAGGCACCAGTAATAGTTACAGCTGGCAGTCCATCAACTTGCGCATGAAGATAGTGTATTGCAGTCTTAATCAATTGACAACTATGTTTATGCAAACCAAAAATATGCTAAAGCCAAAAAAAGAGTAGGCTATGCCAATATGAATATGGCCACCCCAAACCAGCTGGAAACAACATATAAAGTCATGTTATGGTATACCCTTCCTTGAGTTCACAAAAAGATAAAAGATTCACAGACATGCTAAAGATAATGAAGCATCTATAACATGTTTATAGCTGTGAATATTAACACAGGCAAATGAAGGACACAAACTAAAATCACAAGATCAAGCATTTAGAATTAGGATAATGTCATACATATATCAACATGGTAACGCTGGGGAAAACCCAAAAAAGAAGTTGCAGACAATTGAACGAAATGCATGAAACCATGCAAGCGCTCATGACAGCTAGCTTGGCAAAGCAAACATGGACACTGATCCCAGAGCATCATGCACGACTTTCAAGAGGCACAGATCCTTGCCCGAGCTTCAAAATGTAAGAGCTAAAGGACTACGGCATGACAAAAGACCCTAGGATCACTTGACGAGATTCAAAATGAAGACTAGGCATCATGGAACACCTAATGCATCCTTTTTGCTCTGCTCAAAGGAACCTTTGAAGGATCAGCCATATTTTGTTGTCGAGCTCTCCACAAAGGTCAACGTCAAGCTTATGATTCTGGTTTTAAGCGCTCACAAAAGGTTCATCAAGCAGAGCTCACAGATGTCTTTCGATCTAGTTTTACAAGCAATAGGGGCATTCAAGAAGACAGAATCATTGGAGGATTACTTAGAATGTTTCAATAGTTCATCCTGACTGTCGATATAGTACTAACTGCAGTAAAAATCAGGATCAAGTATACCATGTTGATATATACAGTAGTCAAAAGACCCCTAAAGGCTAAACTATCAAAAAGCCTTTACCAACATTGACGAAGCAATAAGGACCTGAAACCATTGAGAGCAACTGGTAGAGACACCAGTAGGAGGTCGAAAAGCAATAGGGAGTAACGAGCCCCAGCAGCAGTAAAAAATCCACCAAACAACTAGAAAACTTCAACACTTCATACAGACAAGGTAGTAACACAGAAAAATCTGGCAGATTTAACTCGGGTAAGCCCAGGAGTGCATGCTGAATTATGCCCCAAAAAACGAAAACCAAACAATAGTGCAAAGTATGATGCACCTGTAGGAAGACTCAACACTACACAAATACTACTATGACGTTAAAAACAAGTTAACAATACTACGGGACAGTCATTAACAATATTATTCAAATCCGGAGGTTCCCCAAAGGCAGCTCCTCCAACATCTCTCCAAAATTGGATACAGGTCCAGGTTGGCAACTACTGCAACATCCCTCCAAGGCCGGAAGCAGCTCCCAGGGTTAGCTTCTCCTCTAGCCTACTCATCCCAACGACTAGAGGCAGTTCATGGTCAACCTCAACTCTACGCTATACACTCTGGCAGTTCATGGTCAACTAATTAACAAGAATAAAACGCAAACTAGCTAAATAAATAAAATGTTCATCACTCATGGGACCTATGAGGCTGAGACTCTGGAGAAACCATCGTAGACAACAATTAAAACAGGAACAAAGATGGAAGGAAAAGAGACCTTCAGCCTGTGATCACCGCCAACGATTCTGATGCTGAGAATGTGCTCGTTATCATCTAGTCGCTCCAGTCTCTCAGTGCTGGTTGTTGCTGGAAGTCCAGATTTCACGTTGACCTCACGCACGCTGCCGGGCTCCAGATCACCCTGAACGACGCATCGACTTACGAATGGCTTGTACTTCTGCGGCTGATCGAACCTCCTCACCAGCGACCAGACCTTATCAACAATTCAAATACTCAAACTCAAGATTATGGAAATCACAAGCAATCATATTGTAGTTTAATAGATCCAAGGAAGGAGATCGTACGAGATGAACAGGGGCCTTGATGTGCTTGATGAGAACAGAGCTGCACTGGTTCTCGCGCGGCTCATGGCTGTGGTACCTCCTAATGTACTCCGTCGCCTCCGCCGTCTTCATGCCGCACCCGCCGCCGCTCATCTCTCCTAACCACCACCCTATCGACGGCGTAGCCGGTGCCTCAGTCGCCTTCTCTCCTCTCCCTCTCCTCTCCCCAACCATCATTTAGCCCCCCGTTCTGCCACAACCGCTATCCAATCAACTAGTCTCGGCGCCCACAGAAATCCCACACCTCGATATCTGCTCTCCTTATCTGCTGCTTTTTTTTTTGGTCGGATATCTGCTGCTTTTATATCTCTCTTTCTGCGCTCCTCTCTCGCTCTCAACGGCCTCACCCCCTCTGCAAGTACTTTCTCTCTCTTCGTGACCGCCTAAACAAGGGTAAGAAATAATCGGCGATTTCCTCGTTGCGCAACTGCTGCGGGTCCCGCGCACCCACACACCCGCCAATCCTTAAATTATGTGCTTTTTCTCCCCATTAGTCCCTTTATTGTAACATATATTACGGTTCAGCCACTGCGTGAGACTGACGCATCTGAACGCATCCAGCTCCTCCAGCTCCTCATTTAGCTGGAATTCAGAAAGATCCGGCGGCTCCGTTACCACCTGTCGGCGGTGGCAGTCTCGTAGTTCTATGGAAGTCCACGGGTGGAGTACGGGATTCAATATTTTATTTAACCGCAAGCTGGGAGAGTGGGAGGAGAGAGCGCGGGTCAGACCGATTATTTATTTGAAAAATGCTACTGCATATACCTGTTTATTCACAATGTTATTTCCTAAATCATCGCATTACTCCTACCGTTTGTATGCACTTTTTCCCTCGTACATTCGTTGGCACAAACACTCATACACAACCCTTTTATAAACCAGTAATTTGTTAAATTTATGTTTTGTATCGTATAACCAAATTCAACCCTAATTCACTTCTTACATATAGTTCCACAGATTATCAAATGCTGTGTATCCCAGATTAATAGTGGTGTCTTTTGTTTGTAGGAATCATACGCTTATAGATGCGTATTGCGACTGCTGGAATTATTTGCAAAGGACAAACTCCGTAATAGTTAATACTGATTATATATTTCACTACAGGACGGTTTTAATAATCACGGTGATTAGGATGGGGATGCGGCTGCTGCAGGCTTAGAGCCACTTACCTCAATCTGCCATCTGCTCCTAGGGCGTTGGAAGATAGACGGTCAGCAACGTGCGACGTGTACGGCTGTGAATCTAAGGGGCTGTTTACTTCGCGCGGAAGCCTGAGAAGTGAGAAGTGGGTGAACTGTGAGAACTGAGAAGTGGGTGAGAAGTGGTGTTTTGAGTTTCTCTGTTTATTTGGGATTGTGAAGTAGAGGCTGGAAGATAGTTTCTTTGTTTACTTGGGATTGGAAGTGAGGGCTGAAAGATAATTTTTTTTGTTTACTTGGAATTGGAAGTAAACTGAGCCATAAAAAATATATTATATTTATTTTAAATTTATATTTAAATATTTATATTAAATTATATATTATCATATTTTTTGTATGTATCTCTCATTTAATATCTTAAATTTATATATTATAATATATATATTATATTACACAGGATATGTTATAGTATATATTTTTTATTTTATATGTATTAAATATATATCAAATAACTTTATATTCTTGAATACTAAAATTATAAGAGATAAGTTCTAAAATTTGAACATAAAAAATATTAAATACAAAGACTTTGTATTGAATAAAAATTTACAAAAGGTTTATTATTACATATACATGTATCCATAAAAAATAAAAAAAAAATAAAAAATAAAAAAAAAAATTACATATTGTACAAGTATTTCAACCATTAACTACAGTAGTCGCCAGAGGAAGAAGAAGAAATCGCAAGAACACAACAGAACTCACGCGCGGAAGACAAAACGAGTTCGTCCATTTCGCAGCTAAAAGCTGCGAAGTGGGCGAACTCAATTTATTATATACTCGCGGAACTCGGAATTGAGTTCCGCGAGCTCCCGCGGCGAAATAAACAGCGAAACTGTGTTCTGAGTTCCGAGTTCCACGAGATCCACCAGTTCCGCGCGAAGTAAACAGCCCCTAAGAGTAAGAGGAGCTCTCGTTGCTCACTAGTATCCACAAGGAGCCGTAGCAACTGGTAAGGAAGAATTAACATGGACATACACCTTATATTATTTTATTGATTTATATCTAATTCAGTCTGGAATCTTCGATGGATGACCATCGGACGGCTGGGGAGTTGTGCGGCACGGTGCACAGTTCTAAGTCTAGAAACGAGTGTTGGCTCGCGTGAACTGAAACACTTTCCGCCGCAACGTAGCACGGGAGGGACATGAGCGCCGGCCCCTCCCTTACCCGGGCTTCCTCTTCCACTCTTTTCACTTCCACACCTTTGGGGAGAACGTGCCTGTCCTTCACACGTGCATTTCTTCCCGGTTGTCGTTTCCTAACTCAATTCCGAATTTTGTACGAAAGTTGTAATTTTAGTATTTAATTCTCCACTAATTGTATCAAATAGATAGACTATAGACAACATTTTATTAGATAATTTTAAACACAAATTCTAAAAATTTGCAGAGTTGGACCTTGGAGATTATTTTGACGTAAATACAAAATAACATTCTAATCAAATTTCATCGCGGTAATGATATGAGTAGGGTAGGTATGTGCAGCCATATTTCGAAGATTCTATTTCTATAGAACATATCGGCGTGAAAAGTAAATTCAAAACACACGAAAAATAAAGTATACAAGTGCGCAAAGTAACAAAATTGCACCGAACATGCACAATAAAAAATATACTTTAAAAAATATAGCATCTTTGCTGTTATTTTATTTTTCTATTATTCCTATGTATATTATTTGATTTAATTTTGTGTACTTTTGAGGTTAATGTATATTCTTAAAAGTGATTTCTCTTTCTTAAAATTAATAGATAATGAAATAAAACCTTACCGTCGGAGAAACTCAAATACAATATTCTATGATCTCCTAAGCTACGCTTGCTATTCATGAACAGAAATAATGTCGGGCACAGCTCGAAAATAATCCGAACAGCGTTTACCGATCACGAGGTATGAAAAAATACAAAACAAACTTTTTTTCAAGTTAAGTGTTTGGACCAAATAGTATTACTCAGTCATAAATACCCTTTTGGCCTATATAGTAGAACCCTCGATGGCACTTTTTTCTGTTTCTCCATTAAAACACTAAGCTAAAGCGAAACTTCAGCATATTTGTCCCCCACCAGGCGATGGCAGCCATCAGTCTCAAAACCAGGTTGTCATAAAGTATACGACCCACCACCCTTCCCAACGATGGTGGAATTTAAGACAGAAATTAAAGGCTGTAAAAGTTAATGTGCTGAAAGTTATAGGCGTATGGTGCTGTACTTCCCAATATGGGCGGGTAAATCTGACCCAAAAACGACCCTTCGCAGAGAACAGTTGTTGTTGGAAGTACTGACCATCATTTTCGTCCATGGTAAATTAGTTATACATTTCTGTCGATTGCTCTGTAAATGTTAGTTTTCTACAGCTATAAAGGTGCAAGCTTTATTGTTTGAGGGTGCAGACGTATCAATAAACGTCACCTCATATTTTTCGCGTGCCAGTACATTGATCAAACCAGCTAGCCCATGTGAATCCTAGAATCCAAAGTCCTTGTTGTCTTGCCATTGCGGTGCAAATGGACTCTTCTTCAGGGCTTTACCTTCTTGCACCAAGTTGAAACACTTCCTGTGTATGTGTTATGAGTGATAAGCTTTTGTCCCTCACCTGTTTCCACCCCCCATCTCCATATAATACCCTACCACGAGGGAGGTAAATCTCACCCGCACTTTTTCATGGACCCGAAGGTGCATGATAATATGTATCTTCGCTTTTCTAATGGTCACTTTGACGATAGCAACGTTTCAAAATATTTTTTATATCCAAAGTTTTGGTAATAGATAAACTTCTATGGTGGATATTTTAAAATTAGAGAAAAAAGTAGTGGTAAAGCTTCACATGATCTCATGGTTCAAATGTGAATGACTGGACCCTTGAATTGGTGAGCATAAAATGCTAGTTTGCCCTGACATCAACGTAACTGCTGCCACCGGATCAAAAAAAAAAAAGTACACCATGAATGCAACTACACATTTTATTTTATCCATATACTGTGACCAGGATTCATATGAGGATAATGAACATTACCACACTGCCCATCTTGATCTCGAATCTTTTCTAAGGATGACCAGGGATTGCGACATTGAAGCTATCCTAATAATTATTAAGAATTATCTATCATAAATTTTATAAAACTTTACCTAAGCATTTACTGTTACACTAGTTACTTTTGAACATGATATTTGGTAAAACCTAATTGATGTTTCTTAAAAGGTTACTGCATGGTCAAATCGGGGATTTTAAAAGTATAAAATGAATTTTCGAACAGTAAGTCAGAATTTCACCAGTAGTTGAGCTTCTCCAGATTTAAGAAACAAAATTGAGGTAACAATGGAAATGTTTTTCCTCCACAAAACAAAGGTGACAAGGAAAATCATAAAACATGTGGACAAATTGAGAGTTAAAGTGCGGATTAATCTCACAACAAGCATGAAAAGCTTAGAATGCTCTCATACCAGAGTCTTAGCACATTTCACTAGATAGATATTCCCGGAATTGACATCCTTATAGAAAGAAAAGTTAGTTGTTAGATGAGAAAAAAACATAGGTAGAACTTTAGCTCTAGAAAAAAAATCGGGTCTTTCAAAAAAAATGCAGATTTTACGATGCTAGTATAGCTAAATTAAGCTAAGAAGGTCAAGTACGGCATATTCGGAGAATCATAGAATTCAATTATAAGAGACATAGCATATTTTACACCACTAGGCCATGGCTAATGACTTTTGGCACATCCAAAGCCCCTTTAGCATTGTAACAAGATCCAATATTGATTACAGTTTGTAGAAGACACCACCTGATCCCGGTTAAAGCAATCTAAAGGTCCAGATGCAAACTTTTTCAGACAACAGATTATCTTAGTACTTTGAAGAGAGTTCATCGGCTAAGCACCACGTTTGACACAGATTGTAGGTAGGGTCCCATAATAATTCAGACATCATATTGAACTACATCCATCTGCAAGCACACGCAGTTCTTTAACAGCAGTAAAAAAAATTATTCTTTTTGGGGATCATTTTAATCCTGAAAAATATAATGTTATTCACATCAGCCCAGAAATTTAATCAACTATTTGAAAATGATCACTTCTCATTTCTCAATGCAATGGAGCGTATCACTTTCCATTTTTTATTGTAATTACAAAAAGGTTGTCATTTTTTAAATATTTAATAATAAAAAATAGGTCGGTATAGATATGTCATATTAACCTGATTTATTTAAGGTCAAAATAGTCCTAAGAATAATATTTCTCAAGAAGTAAAGCAAGCCATTTAAAAATTGATCCCAAATTGTACACAGTGTCTAAGGAAAACTGTTGAGCATTCCGACTCAGGAAGCGGAAGCCTCGGATTCAAATTCCGCGGACGTCATCTGTAAGGGTGTGAATGATTTATTTCTCTTGTACTCCGTAGAAGGTAAAAAGGACCTTCGGACTTGCCCAAACTGAAAAACTGGGACTTTTCGACTGATGAAATATGAGCCAGTGCCATCCGTAAGTCTATCTGTTACGACAGTCGGACAAAATTAAACCAGTTAAGATATTGTTTTACCTCGTTAATCTCAATAATAATAATAGTAATCCCAAATTTCTCAATTTAAGTTCACTTTACAGTCGCACAAAGCGCACTTACGGTATTTTATTATGAGCTTGTTAGTTGGCACATGAAAAGCAGGCTTCAATTTTAATGTGTAGTCAAGCTGCAATCAATGGACATGGCTCATGAGTCTATGATTTATGCAAAATTTCTCTTCTTTTCCATGCCAACATGAATTATTGGCAACAGTACTGGATAAGATTAGCACAGTGCCTTATCAAAGGATGTAGTTAATCTCTTCACAACATCTTCATGTTGGTACTTAGCAGTGAACGAAAACCAGGACTGAGCACCAATGCAATACCAAAAATTGTTGCCAGATGTTTCATGCAGGATGAATTATTTGCTTAAGTTCCTCTCACTTCTTCATAGTACCATGCTTCCTTAGAGAGACCTGGAGTCTACCTATTCGGCTACCATCTAAATCCCATCTCAAACATGACCAAAACCTCAGAAAGTCCCAACGACGTTAATATCTAAACAAAGAAACATCATTCACTTTCTACGACGATCATATGGTCGATCTGTTATTATTTTTTGAAAAAACTTTTAATATAAAAGTTGTAAAATTTGATAAGATTTTTTATTAATTTTTTTTTAAAAAAAAATAGATATTGGAGCTCCAAATTTCCTAAAACACCTATTTAGAAAAAAAAAAATTTGAAAAGCTTTTGACACAAAAATTGTAAATCTCATCAAAATTTACAACTTCCTTTTGGAAAGTTTTTCCAAAAAATTATATTATATATATATATATATATATATATATATATATATATATATTATATATATATATATATATATATATTCACTCACACTTTCAGTTAACTATGTGCAGTAATATCCACACAAGGAGTCATAGCTATCTCTCTCTCTCTCTCTCTCAGTCATCTGACCTTTTTGACGCAAACTTATTAACGTTTTACGATCAAGACTATATTCAACGAGCATATGCAATGTTGGCATCACAGGCAATTCTTTAACCTCTTTTTCGTTCAAGTATCATTGTGCAAAGACAGCGAGGACAGTGGATTCGTAGGCATTCACATGGCCTGATTTAATCAGAGAGAAACTTGTCTTCCTAGGAAAGATGGAAGAGACATTAGAAGATGTGCTTGCAGCCCCCAAAGATTTTGAATGTGCTCATTGATAAGACTCATGTCACCATTTTATGGTGAAAGAATAAAGTAAATACCATTGAATTATATCACATAAGGTAGTCTGATTGGCCTCTCTTTTAGCTCGCAAAGCTCTCTCTTTAAGATTAATAAATAAGAGACTAGTTCCTTCTTTTGACCAAAAAAAAAAAAAAAATTCACATAACACTGCGACATACCAACACATGAATTGTAGGATTATAAACATGTAATTCGTATTTTCTCAAAAAAAAAAAAAATGTAATTCCGTAAAGAAAAAGTGTAATGACATTTATCATGGTTCCATTGGTGAAATTAGAGAGGAGTGATATAGCACCTTTGATATCTCGAGAATATTGAATTCCAAGAAATGATTTAATGAAAAATCGATGAATTTTTGGGCCACTAGCAAGATATCTCATGGATATTGCGGATACCAGTCATGGCGAATGCATCAAAATATCTTACTAGATCACTGCATATTTTAGGTTCACATCAATTTTATATTCTTTATTAAGATTGGAGCTTAGCTTATCACCAAAAAAAAAGGGAAAAAAAAACCCTGACATATCCATATTAGCTGGCTGATATCCCGAACATTATTTAGATTAATTACGGAACCTAAAATTGGACCTAAAGCTTTTTTTTCATATGAAAGTCAATTCTTTCGAGATGGACTACTCTACTTATATAAATTTCGATTGATTAATATTCAAAAATGACTTTCTAAGTTCCAAGAATTTTATGAGTCACATTTCACTTCTTATTGTTGAGCAAGCAAGTCTATGAAGATTTTAATGAAATAAGTAATAGCAAACTGTAATTACACTGCTTTTGAACTCAATTGTTGTATAATACCATTGTATGGACCACAAATTCATAAGATTATATGCCAAAAATGGTTGGTTGGCCCTCTTATGTTGCTTATTGTCTTGGCTTCTGCTAATCAGGTCAGACATGTTATACTACTTAAGACTTTAATTATTTATAACATAGGCATTGTTGATATTTTTTCCATTAAAAGGTCTTCTTGAACTGGTATGAATATCACCATTTCAAGAAGCAAATTCATCGACAAACAATTACTCAAACCTATTATTTTTTTTTTGAAGGACCCAAGTACCCAACCTATTCTATATTTCAAAACGTGATGTACGTTGCCTTTTTGTTGAGCGATTTACCGGAAAATCTATGCCCGCAAGCCCATGTAATAACCCCCAAATGAGCCTGCATTTTCAATTTCGTATCAAGTTGGATTACAAGAGTTCTAATCATTATTTATATTTTCATATAGTATGGAATGTGTATTAAATATTGTAATTTGATATAGATTTATCTGAATATTGAACTGTATCTAGTTTATCTAAATATATATTCAATCAAAACCATTTCGATTACCATTTGTCATGTTCTCCAATTTTACATGAATGTCTTTGCACAGCCGCCCTAAGATTCTCCACCTCCGTTGTTTTCAAATTTAAATTCCGCAATCGAACACAAAATGTTTGATAAAGCCTCTCAAAGATAAAAAAAAAAAAGACATCTTTTTTTTCTGTTAAAGATATAGCAAGTAAGAAAAGACGATTATGTTCCCATTACATTAAGAAAAAGAAGAAAGTATTTAAAAAAATATGAAAAAAAAATATTATGAATGTACCACGTCAGTTTAAAAAATACCACATCACTAAATTGACAGACGCAAACGGCAAAAACGGACAACAAGGTCATCGTATACGTTTTTCGTAGCACACAATTATCGATACGATTGAATTTAGCGAACCAATAAAACAAGTACAATGATTAAACAATACTTTTGCCTCAAAGACGCCCTAAAATGAAAATTTCAGACTCTCAAATCACAATCAATTTCAAGCGCATTTCAAGTGCAAACGTGAGGTGGTTTCAACCACCGATGTCGTTTGCAAAATATACACAGAAATGTTTCGGTAATAAACAAGTTCAGAACAGCTTGAGAGTAGCAACATTAAGCTTGTCTATTGCAGCATCAGACTCTTCTCATATAGTTTTTGATCGAGTGATGATTTTCCATACAGATTCGAACAAACAGATCAAACTTCGTCCTTAATTCTTATAAACTCCAATACGTTTACAATCTATCCATTCAGTCTTTCAGAAAATCGAAGTTAACATTAGATGATCTCTTGATAATTTATTTCCTCAAACAAATGTGTAAATAGCCACCTAAATTGCAGGGAAACTTCTCCCTGATTGCTGGATTACATTTTCATTGAGGTAAAACTCCTTTGCATCATAAGATGTGCTTAGCTAGATGATTGATCTTTCTAACACGTACACCAAAACAATGACAAACTCATTGAAATTAGAACATGATTGCAATTGCTTATAGTAGCATTGTTCTCCATCTCTGTAATATGACTTCAAGCCTCTTTATCACTTCCTGAAGCAGCACACTGGTACCTCCACAAGCACATTCTTGCTGAATGAAATTGACTTCGGTGAGACCATCAGCAAGATAAAACACGACTACTCAAGTGTGTCTGGAAAGCACCAGATCTGAAGAGTACTGAAACAATAATACCACAGAAGAAGAACTTAGATGCTGGAACATCACTGTGCAAAAGATAATCGCTGCAATAACATAGTCAAGAAAAGGACATAAAGTGCAGCTGGAGAAAAAAATGCAAAGATGTTGCAGAAGTGATGTGGCTCATGAAGACTTTCCACAACGTCATGAGTACAGTCAAATTTTGTTACAAGATCTCCAAAGATTTGTATGTTATAAAGATACTAATTAGCATCCAAAAGAAAATCAGCAGAGAAATTCTATACCAAAATACTAAGCTTCCTTTATGGAGATTGGTGTCATTTGCTAATATAACATCTCTCCATGCATCTTAATTATTTTCACTAACACCTACATAATTCCAATGATATGCATGGCTAAAAACAGCCATCACTCTGAAAATACAAGAATCTATAAAGGAATTATCATTTCAATTCTATTTGTTACTTGTAGCAATTAACTAATTCGAGAGAATGAGCCCACAACATAATTTAAAGCTTCTTTATAACCAGCCAAGCTTACATAAGTTACAATTTGACTTACACAAGGCTTGACTCGAGCTCCCAGTCAAGCTATTTCATGGCAAAAGCCTTTTTGATACAGATAAATCTGTAAAGGGCGGACCCAATAGCGCGAAGCCATTCCCCAACATTGTCGTTAGGCATAGGCGTGGTTTTTACCGGGCTTTTTTTTTTTTTTTTTTTTTAGGGGGGGGGGGGGGGGGGGGGGTGTTGTTTGTACGCACACATACCAGAGCATGCTTCCCATCCAAAGCGCATGCAGGTACTCCTAGAGTTTGAATCCCCACCAGGGCACCGAGTGGGGAGAACCCCAACCGGTGCGTCACCTTGATAATTTTATTGAATAGCGCATAGCCTACTCTTTCGAATAAGTCTAAGACCAATATCTCTATAGTTCCAGCTACCAAATTGGTTGCCATGGATGAACACCTTGCTATAACAAATGTTTAAGGGTAAGTAACTATTAAAGTAGTCTGAGCCCTAAAGAGCTTTTTCATTATGCACTGAAAGCACGTTTCCATTATGCACTGAAAGTGCAATAAGTTGGGAATACCCATGGATCTTAATTTTTACTTAAAAGAATCACCTCGTGTCACTTTTGATGCAAATCTCAGCAAATGAACCCGTACGCAACTAAACAGTCATTCTCTCAATTAATCATTACAAGCAGCTCTATTTTACTCATTATCGCTCTAGCTTAGCCAAATTCATGAACCTAAATGCTTATGTTATCTTCTATCCTTTTGTTCTCCTATTCCTTCAATTGTCTGTTTCATTTCTAGTTTCCATTGTTTGTCTCATTCTATCTTGTCTATAATTTATAATAAGATTTCACAGGAAGACAATGCAACTTTGCAGTTCACACCAGTTGCTACCAATCTAGCTTCCGTTACAGACAAAAGAAAAATGTAATACAAAATTTTAAGTTAATAATAACTAAATAATAATTGTTTACCGCAACTAATTTTAAGCTATTAGGACTTAGAAAGGGTTCTCATTGTCATTACTATTTGCTAGTTCTAGTAATAATGCTGAGCTCAAGAGAGCTCATAAACCTATCTAAAGCTTCATTATAAACAGTCAAGCTTAAAATAAGTTACCAACTTCATCTTTTACAAGCAGCTCTATACCACTTATTCTCCCTCTCCATCCCCAATTCTACCACCCCCTAAACAAATGGTTACACTGATTTTTTCTCCCATTTTCCTATTCATCTCTTTCTAGTTTCTACTCTTCGTCTTATGCTCACTTGTCTATACCTATCAATATGGTTTCACAGATGAATATACAACTTCAGAGTTCACACCAGTTGTACCAATATAGCTTCCATACAGACTATAGAAAATGTAACACAAAAATCGAAAAGCTGAGTATAACGATACAATAGCAGACAGCTGATACCTTCTTAGAAAGTGAAAGCATCATATGGTGCCTATTTGTTCTCTGCCATCTTCTTTTTAATCTCATGGGCTACATTGAAAAGGCCCTGAGTTGGCTTGTTGCAGACGAAGCACTTCTTATTCGTTCTATAATGCTGTAAATCAAGAATATAAGGTAAGGGGCAAAAAACATCCAAAAGCATCAATATTTCAACAAAACCAAACATTTATTCCAACAAAGAAGGTTATTACAGAAGAAAATAAAGCTGTTTTATCTGAAAAAGTAATAAAATATAGGTTAATACAGAACGAACAGCACAACTTTCTGCCTTAACAATAGATAAATTTACACAGTCGAACATCATCAAGCACGACAGTCAACTAGAGCTATATGTAAAGGAACCTAAGAATGGAATACGGAAAATTTAAAATTAACAATATCAAAAGTTTGAAAAAGTACAATTCATATATATTAGATAGGAGTTCATACAACAAGCACTAGTACCTTTCACTAAACAGAGTCTTTGGTCAACAAATTTCAACACACCATAAAAAATCAATATCCACAGCATTGAAGCACGTTTCTCTATCCAATTCAACTAATTTTAATTCACAGATTATGAATGCCTGGCAGCATACATTATGAATGCCTGGCAGCATGCTATAGAGTTAGAACTTCCATCTACAAATTTAAACTTGTAAAAACAAAAGCATCCATCTAACCTCCTTCTTCATTGATTAGATTACCGTATACTCTCAAACAATATGAAATGTTTTAACCATCATGCAATCACCTACTTCATATCCAATTAACTAAATCAATGCTTCCATTCACCAAAAAAAAACAACTTCAACCGTAGGAAAATATCCACACCTTAAGTGCGCAGTGTTCGCAGAAGTAATGCTTGCATTTGGTAACAACAGGGTCCTCAAATGGGCGTCTACAGATAAAGCAAGCAAAAGGCAATGAATCATCCTCCTCATCATCATCAACACCGCCGCCACCACCACCACCTGGACCATCAAATTCATCATCATTTCCTCCCCTCATAGCTAAATTCCTTTTCCTCGCCTTTTCTGCCTCCTCCCATTCTCTCTCTAACTGCCATCCAGATTTATAATCCCCTCTATCATGCATAAACTTGCAGGAATCTCCAAACCCACAATACCCCGTCTCTTTGTAATCCTTACATATGTCCGGCTGGAAATCAAACCTAGCCGAGGCTCGGATATGGGCCGACGCCCGTAGCGGTCCATGCGCGCCGCTAGCCTTCTCGCCAGCGACTGTCAGTTCACGCCGGAACCCCGCCTTGTAGTCGGTGTACCCGTGGATTCCCTTGTAGATCTTCTCGCCAGAGGGTTTCGACTTGCCTTTTAGGGCCTCTTCAGCTTGCTTGAGGACGCGCTCACGGATGGCCCGGGCGTCGCGTGAGAACTCGGTCTCGGTCTCCAGCGTAGCGGTGGCGCGGCTGTCATTGTTGACTTGGATCTCTTTCGACGACTCGTAGTGGAACACGTCGGGAGCACCGGCGGAGGAGGAGGGGTGGTTGGAGGAAGTGGAGAAGTGGAGCTTGTTGTCGGCGAGGGCTGATTTCTTGGTGGGCCTGGGGATGGAGGGTTGAGAGTCGACTGGTCGTCGGAGTCGGAGTCGGAGAGTTCGAGGTACGCTTGCGGATGTTTCTGGGAGCGGAGGGTTTGCGGAAGTAGTTGCAGACGGGATCGCCGGAGTCTGCCATTGATGATATGACTCAAAGATTCGCAGGTGGATGGACGGGTGCGTTGGGGTGAAAAGTCGGGAGCTTGCAAGATTCGGGAAGAGGCGGTCAGGGTGGGATTGTAAATAATTAAGGAGAAGTCGTGGGGTATAATCTGGACTTTTATAATAAATTAGGAGCTAGTCACCCAGCAATAACTTGGCGACTAAAAAGGCCGGAGACTATTATCAAAAAAAAAAAAAAAAACCGGAGACGGTACGAAAATATGATACAATTTTTTTTTAAAAAAAAAGTAGAATACGATAATATTAAAATATAAAATAAAAGCAAATAATTAAAAATAATTATATTAAATATTTATTCATTAAAAATATAATAATATTTATAATTTATGTATAATATAAATTTAATGTTTTAAAATAAATTTAGAAAGTAAATCTAATTATAGCAATAAAAATAAAAATAAAAAATGAATACTATTTACAACTATATATTATTAATACTATAAATTATTTTACTTCTCTTAAAGAATATAATTTTTCTTTAAAAAATAAATAAATAACATAAATGCATACACGTATGTCGAAAATTTTTGCCAAGTGTGTCCGAATTTTTTGTTATTTTTTTGGGATACTTTTATAGTGTCCGATACGTGTATATAAAATATCACTATCGGACACTATACTGGATACAAGTTTGAGGAGTCTGTGCTTCCTAACTTGTCTGCTGAGGAAGGAAAATTCAGAAATTTTCTTGAAAGAATTTCTGTTTTGCAAAATTTAAAGCCTGATATATATATATATATATATATATATATATATATATATATATATATATATATATATATATATTCCTTCCAATTTAATATAAAAGTTATAGTTAGAGTTTATTAGTTAAAAAAATTAAATTAAATATTGGATTATAAAATTATGATATAAAAAACAGTTAATAATTTTATATTTCAATATATTTTTCATAAAATGTCAAAAGCCTATCAACTGGATAGATAAAATCACTGTGGAAAGCATTGAAGCGCCTGTATGTTTTTTTTAAATATTTTGAAAATTCTTACATTTTATGTATTTTATTTTACTTTACAAACTTTTTGGTTCAATATTATAGAGAATGTTTTTAATTTTATTTTTACTAAGTAATGTAACAATAATAAAATTACATTTGGGGTATTTATAATATCTCAGACCTTTGAAAATTCATGAGCAAAAATTCTGTTCGTATTATAGAACATGTTACATGTAGCAAGATTCCACCAATTTAGATTGTATATAAATCACTCGTACCAACTCACATGTCCACCTTTTTGGAGAGAGAGATTCCTGAGTATAACGGTTACACCATGTCACTTCATATAACAGTTCAAAAATAATCTATTTAGAAGTATTTTTAAAAAAAAATCAACATTAAAGTTATAGATTTTAACGAAATTTATAATTTTTATATTCAAAATATTTTCAAAAAATATTTCTACAGATATATTTTGGGACTCCAAAGGTCAACAGATTTGAAGTGAATGTAAAAACTGTTATAGAATCTGTTAAATCTGTTAAAATTTGGAGCCCAAAATATATTTTTAGAAATATTTTTAAAAAAAAATTTGAACATAAAAATTTTAGATTTCGTCAAAATCTACAAATTTTATTTAAGAAGTTTTCAAAAAATGATTGTAAATTTTGTTTTTTAATTTAAACACGAGATAAATATATGCTGACGTGTAAATATTTTATTTTAGAATTTTCTTTTGGAGATACACATGACTCGAAATCACAATCCAATGAGTACTTAGAAGGATCTTATACCTTAAATTGTTTTAAAAAAGTTCATCCAATATTGTATAATCAAAGGCTATTAAAATTTATAATATCTCAAAAAAAAAACTAAAAAATAGAAAAAAAAAAATTATAAAAAGTGAGGCAGCAACAAAAACTCAAGGAAAGTCATTCGATGAGTCGAGCTAACCAAATTGACATATACAATTCAGAAAATGTCGTCGTATAGTAAGCATATATTTGGTTATAGCTTGTTGGATTGTATGTACATAATAGATTATAGACAAGTCTGAATTTAAGTTATGATATATATTGGTAAAACAAATTATTAGATAGCTTGTGAACGGTCAATAAAAAAAATTTAGTTGGTTACCATTTACTATCTTTTCAAGCTTACAAGCACCATCTTCTAGATGCTAATTGCTAATAATAACGTACACTATTTTTTTTTAACTATAATATCTTCATATGAAGTACAAATAATGTGTTAAAAAGATGATGAATTTATGACAATATTTGTCATAAAACAGAATATTTATCACTGCTCATCTAATGGCCTGCTTTTGGTTCAATAGCTAATGTGCAGGTGATGGGATAATGAATAAAACTAGGCAAGGACTAATAGTGTTTAAGCTAGAAA
Organism: Xerophyta viscosa; assembly: GCA_002076135.1. Classification (NCBI taxonomy): domain Eukaryota; kingdom Viridiplantae; phylum Streptophyta; class Magnoliopsida; order Pandanales; family Velloziaceae; genus Xerophyta; species Xerophyta viscosa. The sequence goes on along the minus strand of MJHO01000007.1, from coordinate 2,665,451 downwards.
GTATAGGTATGTCAAAATTATAACAACACGATAGTGTCTGATACGGACACACATCAGACATATACGTCAGATAGGAGTGTTAAAAACGCACGTTTAAAATTTTTTCTAAAAATTTTTTTTTAGAAAAATAAAATACTATATAGTACTATAATACATAGTAGTAATTTAATATGAAGTAATCATATATTCAGATATTATAGATTTTTTAGTTTTGCTGATGAAATTAGATTTGGACGTTTAAAAGAATGTAAAATATTATATTTGCGTAATTTTTTTTATTGAATTTTATTATATTTTTAGATATTCAAATACTTATATAAATTATTTATATTTTTTATTATAGTGTCTGAATCGTATTAATGTCCGACTTTTTAAAAAAATATAATAATAGACTTTATATCTATATTGTGTCATGTTCCCATCCTAATATCGCTGTCCTTGCTTTCCAGTGCTTAAGATGCCAGGGGATAAGAGAAATAACTAGATACTTGACCACTCCAAAATATTTTTGAGAATGCCATGCACTCCATGATATCTTTTAAATCATGGTTCCCATTGATTTGAATCAAACTCGAACTATTTCTTAACCAACCAACTACAATCAATTTCATTTTCATTTTATTTTTAGTATAAGCTTGGGTGTGATCTTGATTAACTTAAATGGCTTACTAAGACCTTAAATTTCCACCTTCTTACCCTAATATTTGCTGAAGTCCCCACTCTACTTCTATACCATACAGGAAGGTAACCTAAGCTTATAACCAAACTTTCCCGCCAAACACGAGAACTCAGACGATCGATAAGAACAATGAAAATCCCACTATAAATTCCAATACCATGCATCAATCTCTCATAGCATAAATCATACCGACATGGCTTCAAATTATTTCATGTTTCTCATTGCAGTACTTCTCCTCAGTACTACTAATTCTTGCCGAGGAGCTCGTAATTTGGTGGAGACTCCACAGGAGATCCCAGAGATGCCTTATATTCCAATGCCAGAGCTGCCGCCGATGCCGGAGCTGCCAAAGTTGCCGGAGCCCAACCTGCCACCGCTGCCAGTGATACCGAGCATTCCAAGGCCAGAGCTGCCCGACTTACCGGAGTTGCCGCCTGTGGTCATTCCCAGGCCTGACTTGGCCCCGCTGCCGAAGATTCCTGGTCTTCCTGAGCTGCCACCATTCCCCACTATCCCTAAAGGGCCTAAGAAACCTTGAAATGCTGAAGCTAAACAAGTGTGCTTGTATGATGGTTCTAAATTGTGTCTGTCTACTGTCTAGTGCTTGATGATGTCTTAGTATTACGTTCCATGTTTTGGTGACGTGTTAAATGCTAGCTAGGGAGTTGGATATTTAGAGTCCTTCTTGAAATCGAAAGGCTGTACTTTTTAATATTCCGGTCAGGAATTTTATATTATTAGCTAGGTCTTAATATGCGTTAAGTATGAAACCATAAATAAAAAATAATCAGATACTATACAATTTCAAACTACAATTATTTAAATAGTATAATATATCTAAATATAAAAATATATAATTTGAGTATAATACTATATGACTTTATTCTAAATGAAATTTGTTTTGAGGACTTGTAGTTGGATGTATCCCACAATGCCATGAAAAGGGCCTGTCAGAGCCTGCATAAGAGCAGTTGGGACTTGGGCGTCAACTAGGCCGAGAAATAGCCAGCTTGAGCTAACTTTTCCATGCGTGGACCCTTCTTTTTGATAAAAGAACAAGATTAGTTCTATCTCTTATCAGAGTGGGAATACTGATGGAAAACAAAAAGAAAAAAAAAAAAAGAAAAAAAAAGAAAATAATGTACCATGTATACACTCAATATTATTAGTAGCATGCATATAATAGGTTGAAGAACTGAAAAAAAAGGAACATTAAAAGAAGTATTTTTCCGATTTCTCAATCCGTGATCTAATGTACCATGTATAGTGCGCGACCAAAATTAATGATGTTAATTCTCCATTTTTTTTTCAAGATATTTCATTAGTTTATCAATAAGAATTAAACATTCACTAAAAGAAATTTGGAATACACTTTTCCAATAAGCTCTATAGGAACTCTAAATCACTAAATCTCGGTGATATTTACAAAGTTAAATTCGATTAATCTGATCATTTCATGTCATATAATAAACTGCAGTAATACTTAAAAACTTATTCGTAAGTCTTGTAGCTTTACAATTGCTACAGCTATTATTTTCAATGTGTGTCTTGGACAAGATAATAGTATTCTTTCTCTTTTTCAAATAAGCTAATAAAGATATTGATATGGTGGAAGTAAGGGTATTAGTGCATTCAACACAGAGGAATATGCCAATAAAAATATCAAAATTCCATCTCTACTACGTTAATTAAGATGGATTACCTTATTTATGAAATAGATAGGTTATAGATAGATATAGACAATTTATGACACTAAGGTACATACACTATAAATATAAATATAATTGGACTATCAAATAACATGCTTTGTCTTGTACTCTTCTCTAGATAATGGAATAACTCTTTCTACTCCTCACGTGAATCTCCTGTGAACATAGGTGTCAGCTAAACTACAGTATAAATGTAATTGCTTCGTGCAGTATCCGTCGGTTCGACGCCGACGCTCCATGAACATATTCAAACACACTACAAAAATGTAAAAAGTAAAAATAAAAAGAAAATTTGAACACCTGTATCGGACATACCAGATATGAGTGTTTGACACGTATGTGTAATTTTTTTAAAGTAAAATATTTCTTAAAAAAATAAATTATATAGTACTAGCTGTAAATTACGATAAATAATATAATAAGTATTTACTTTTACGGTTTAAATTTATCATAAAATATAAAATATTATATTATGCATGAATTTATTATTGAATATTATATGTTTAGATGTTCAAGTACTTAATATAAATAATTTTTTTAATTATTTATATTTTTTATTATCGCGTATGAACCGTATCTATACCCTAATTTTTTTAAAAATTGTTTGAGTTATGTGCCCATATCGTGCCGTATTTATATACATGTGTCCGTGTTTATACTTTCTGGACGGTTGGACGCTGAAATAAGATCATTGTTTATTTTTTTATGAAGTAATGGTTATAAGTTCGAATCCTAACATCTAATTTGTAAAAATTTTATTTAATGTATGACTTTTTGGTTGAAAAATAGGACATAAATTAAACTCTTTCGAGGCTAAAAATATGATCCGAATCCCCAAGGGATGTCTAAGGAACTCGGTGTAATTAGATCTAGAGGGGCTAGGAGGAATGGCCGAATGAGAGGGAGAGAGAGATTTGGTGTGGCCGAATCACCACTTTGTTTTTCTTTGCTTGTATTAATAGAAAACATCAAAGCCTAACTTCTATTACAGCAATTAAAACATTAAAAGCAAATACAATAACTACTTAGTGGGGATGCCTAGAGCCACCCCTTAGCCTTCCGCATGCCCCTGCTGTTCTGCCGCGCACGCGCGCCCGCTGGCCTTCCGCGCGCATGCCCCGCGCGCCCGCTCCTAGGCCGTGCCTGTGGTGCGCCAGTGCCGCGCCCATGCCGCGTCCATGCCGCGCCCTTGCCGCATCCATGCCGCGCCCTTGCTGCATCCATGCCGCGCCTATGCCGCGCCCATGACGCGCCTTGGCAGAACCTTGGCCGCACCTTTGCCGCGCCTCTGCCGCCTATGTCGTGTCCATGCGCTCCCATGCCGCGCCCATGCGCGCCCATGCCGTGCCCATGCCACACTAGGTGCGCACTTGTGTTTTGACCCAAGATCCACCTGGATCAAGCCTCCCCTCTATAGGATTCATTGCTCCGCAATGAGCTTTAGCATTCTTCTTGAGGTTGCCACTCATATCCCTTCTTGCAAGAGTTGTGTCTTTGACAAAAAGTGCAATATTTTTGGGCACCTCCTTCATGCCATTGGTTGCTTTCCCCCTTGTCCTCTCCATGGTGAACGTCTTGCCTTCTTTAACGAGAATGTATTGTTGAGCCCGCCGAAGATAGGTCGCATCTCGATCCATAGGTATGGATTTCCGAGGATGATATGGCACACGTCTAATGGAATCACCTTCGCATATCACTTCACAATGAACCGCGCCGACACCGCGAACTTGATCTTGCAACATCGTGTGATTTCCATCTTCCCGCTTGTATTGTTTAGCCACTCCAACACTTGAGGTGTCTCGTAAGGGATAGTCTCCAAATGCAATTGGTTAACTAATGCCTCCGAAACCAGATTTCTTTGACATCCAGGATCTACAATGCATTGCACTATGTCAGATTTTACCTGAATGTTCATTGTAAAGAGCTCTTCTCGCTCCTTATCATTATGAGGGTCCTTAGCCTCTGGAATCACCTCCTCCTTGGCTCGGATCATGAGTGCAAGGGTTGGGTCCGCCTCCTCCATCTTGAGGGTGATCGGCTCCTCTTCTTCTACCGTAGTGACTAGAGTCTTGCCCTTGCCCACGGCTCCCTTGTCTCTCTTTGGCGCCATCTCTGGATGGAGAGTCCAACACTCGGCTTGAGTGTGCCCCTTCTTGTTGCAATGCGTACAAGTCTTGGCCTTTGTCTTCTCTTGAGTAGTTGCTTGAGCCGCCCCCTTCATTGCACCCGAGCCACCCTTGGCGTTCGGTTTGGGCATTCCACGCATCCTAATCTTCTCATAGACCATGGCTCTCTTGCATGCATCATTGATATCCTTAACCGGATTCAAATCAACTTCTTCAAACAATTCTTCACGCAATCCCGCCAAGTATTTTCGAAGAACCTCCGGGTCTTGTAGCCGCACTCCCATCACCAAGGCTTGCCTCCGAAATTCGGTTGTGTACTCTTGCACACTTTGGGCTTCTCCTTGCTGCAGAATTGCCATGCCTTCCACCTCGCTTCCTCGTATCCCACGGGATAGAATTGTTCCTTGAGTTGTTTCTTGAATGCCGCCCACGTGATTCCCATGGAACCATACTCCCGTAGATGTGCATTCCACCAAATAAGTGCATGGGACGCCAACTTGAGCCTTGCGAACGCAAGACGTTGCGAGTCTCCATAGTTGTAGAGAGCAAAGTAACTCTCTAGTTGATCGATCCAGCCATCTATCTTCTCTCCATTCACTTCCCCATTGTATACGGGAAGCTCCACTTTTGCATCTACCTTGAATGGGGCCATGCCTTGGACCGCGCCTTGCATGCTCCAAATGGTTTGCATCTCGGCCTCCTCTTGCATGGGCTCCTTGCCGAGGCGCCTTGGGGTTTCAACATCATCCGGCATGTGGGAAGGCTCCCCTCGCTCCATGCCCGTGGCTGGTTGGGTTGTAGCCGCCCTTGCTTGGCTCATGGCCATCTCCTTCATGAGGTGCACCAAACTTGAGATCTGCTCATTGTCGAGTTCGCCAACTTCGTGAGAGTCTCGTCCGTCTTGGTTGCCATGGTCTTGAACTCATCCTCGAACCGCGCCAAACGCTCCTCAATCCGAGTGATGCGTGCATCTCCATGTTCCTCCATGATAGGATGACTGTGCTCCGATGATGAATCCTCCACTTCTTTGCCTTGACTCTTGTTCCTCGTTTGAGCTACCATGTCTTCGGATAACGCTCCTAAGCACTCCTCACGTCTAGCTCTGATACCAACTTGATCCGAATCCCCAAGGGATGTCTAAGGAACTCGGTGTAATTAGATCTAGAGGGGCTAGGAGGAAATGGCCGAATGAGAGAGAGAGATTTGGTGTGGCCGAATTACCACTTTGTTTTTCTTTGCTTGTATTAATAGAAAACATCAAAGCCTAACTTCTATTACAGCAATTAAAACATTAAAAGCAAATACAATAACTACTTAGTGGGGATGCCTAGAGCCACCCCTTAGCCTTCCGCATGCCCCTGCTGTTCTGCCGCGCACGCCCGCCCGCTGGCCTTCCGCGCGCGCGCCCGCTGGTCTTCCGCGCATGCCCCCGCGCCCGCTCCTTGGCCGGCCTGTGGCGCCAGTGCCGCGCCCATGCCGCGCCCCGCGCCCTTGCCTTCCGCCGCGCCCTTGCGCATCCATGCCGCGCCTATGCGCGCCCATGCGCGCCTTGGCAGAACCTTGGCCGCACCTTTGCCGCGCCTCTGCCGCCTATGTCGTGCCATGCGCTCCCATGCCGCGCCCATGCGCGCCATGCCGTGCCCATGTCCACACTAGGTTGCGCACTTGTGTTTTGACCCAAGATTCACCTGGATCAAAATATTTATTAAAAAGAGGGGAGGGGGGTGTTAAAAGCAGGGCGTGATATAATTTTCGCAAAAGAAAACCCGCGCGTTCCATGAGCGTTATCCAGTCATGCGCTTTGCCAGGTCCCCTCACCGCCACGCATCCGCCCAGGTGGTCTCTCCTGGACCACAGAATGGGAGCTCTCATTGGGGCCCAACGGGGTTTGAAACTATGGGCCAAGCACCGGGCGCGGCTCCCCTGATGCTGAGGCATCAGGGTGTAGGAAATCGGACGGCCGAGATCGGCCGATCCGTAATAATACGGATCTCGAGATTTCGTATAAAAACTTTCGTCGACTTATTTGACCTATGTTTAAGCATTTTGAAAAAAATCTTGAACTACAAAGTTATAGATTTGATGAGATCTACAACTTTTAGTTGTAAACTTTTTCGAAAAAATACAAAATACATACCGAAATGATAATTAAAACTTTTGATCATCATTTCGATATGTATTTTGGCATTTTTTCGAAATAGTTTCAACTACAAAGTTGTAGATCTCAGCAAAATCTATAACTTTGTAGTTCAAAGTTTTTTTCAAAAATACTTAAAAATAGGTCAAATAAATCGACGAAAGTTTTATACGAAATCTCGAAATTCGTATTTTTACGGATCGGCCGATCTCGGCCGTCCGTTTCCTACACCCTGATTCGGCCGAATCAGGGGAGCCGTGTCCCCAAGCACCCAGGGCGAAACTGAAACGTCCCCTCGGTTGGCGCGGGGACAAACAGCTATCTACACACGTGGCATTGTTATATTGACTGAGATTCAAATTTCGGCAAATTTACGAGTGTAGAGTGGGGTCCACAAGACCAACCTGCTGCTGAGGGCTGGCTCTTAGTTGGGCATGGGAGCCGGCAACACGCGGAGCCGGGATGGGTTTGGGCTGGGATCTGATGACGGACCAACCACGAGCTTTGTTAAATGGAAGAACATTTCCCAAGGCTGTTGTGTAGTGTTTTGGTTCAGCGACGCTCCTAATTCATCCTTCATCTTTAGAAGAAGCATGATTTTTTTATTGCTAAAATTATTTTAATTTAATAATCATAATTCTACAATTATTTTAAAAATTTTACAAAACTAATATTTGATCGTTTATTTAATAGGTGACCTTACATAACGTAGCAGTTTGTTCATAGTGATACGTCATATATGACTACAGTTTGCCTATTAAAGAGGCGATAATAAATATTGTTTTAATAAAAAAAATAAAATTTTTGAAGAGGTCATATCTTAAAGAGCAATTATAAGAACTTGATTTACGGTAGTTTTATTATCATCTTTTTACATGGGACTGGGTTTACTAATGATTATGAATCTATCATATAGTCAATCTATGTTTCAAATTAAGGTCTACCTCATACTAATTTTTCACTTTACCCAAAAAAAAAACCTCTTTCTTTTTGTTTAGTAGGAGTTTATTGGGGGAGCCATTACTGTAAAAACTAAAAGGTTATGGCGTTAATACATTCAAATCAAAAGTATTTTCTCCTCCTTATCTTATGTAATATTATATTATTTTCGATCATGATATTTATAATTCAATCAACACTACCATAAATTTATTTGTTATAATAGTTATACGACATAAATTGATTACGAATAAAAATATTTACATTAATCTCAAAGAACAAAATATTCTTTATTCATACTGTTTGTTTAAATTATGCTCTTCCATTACTGTACATAAATATCTCTAGTTACAACATCAGAAAGCTACTAGCAACATATCTTTATGGTCTTACCAAATCTGTGTGTTTGGCTAGCATACAATCTAAGGTCCAATTCTTTGCCGTCTCTATCAAAGGCTTAAAGAAATGGTCTTGAGCCAGCCATCCGTCCATTCGACCAAAAATCCGACTCATGGATGTCTATTTGAAGACGGATGACAGTCGGCTTACTTTCATTTTAATCGGACAAGTGCAGCACATCTAATTAATGCTTTATCGAATGATTTGAACTTTGAAGAATTCTGTAATATGTTGTAATACACAGCTAGGAGTATCTACGTATTTCAGATTGTCCGGTGCATGACGTTGCATTTGTGGCAGTGGCACGTTACTCCGTGGAAGTGCTATCCAAGGTCACGGACCACGCGTGATAAGGGATGGCCGCACCAACCGATGCGGTCCCCCAATTGATCTATTTTGAAAAATTGTAACAGGATTCCTATCATGGACTAATGTTTACCCTCTGTTTGGAAAGAACAACATGCTGATGAGACAAACAAAACAACATTATTGTTTGAGTTATAATACGGAATTTTCCTTACAACTTAGACGAAATTTCGCTGCAACATCCATCAAATTATTTTATTGACACTGTCGACGAAATTAATAGACAAATAAACCATCATATGTCCTTGGCTCTAGTTCACCATTTCTTGTAGTTTCTTATATACATAAAGTGTGCCTTTTATTTATTTTATTTTTATTTGTATTGTTCTTATTTGATTCTTATGTATTTTTATTTATTTACTTCTCTCTTTATATTATTTAATATTAATTTTTTTGTATATTATGTGTGCTTGATTTGCGCTTGGATTGGAAATACTCAACGTATTTATATAAAATTGTGTGCTTAATTGTCTATATATTTTGAATTTGTAATCTTAGGTCGAAGGTCCTATATAAATAATTTCTTTGGAGATATGACTGTACATATCTATCCTTTTCATATCCGTCGTGATGGAATTCATATATAGAATGTTGTTACTGTTGTTGTTTGCATATACATGAGAACAAGAACAAATGCATCCTTAGGTGATGTATATTTTTTTCCCCTTACATTACATTGTAGCTAATATTGCATAAAAGCTGCTTGAGAATTATTCAAATCCTACAATAAAAGAAACATATTATGCGATACATATACTTTCCTAAGCCAACGGATAGGATCCAATGAAGGTTGCATGCTATATTATACGCATTTAACTTATAATTTTTCCATTTGATAAACAATATAACATAATCTCCCTTCCATGGTGGATAAAATTGAAGAGTATATCCCACGATCGTATGGATTAAAATAAAAAATAAATCGTGATTATTTTTTTAAAAAAAAAAATTAATATACAAATTATAGATTTTAATAAAATTTATAATTTTTATTTTAAAATTTTTTCTAAAAAATAATTCTAAATAGATATATTAGATTTGTATTAGGTTATTTTTGTCAATTATTACTTTGATTAAATATTTATTTTAATATTAGATTTGTATATTTTTTAAATAAATTATATAATTTTATAAATTTTTATAAACAAATATAAATACCATTGGACCTTTTAAAATAAGAGTAAACATTATATGATACCAAAAATTATTTAAAATGACATATTGCGTAACGACTTTGATCATCCAAACATATATATATATATATATATATATATATATATATATATATATAAACCATTTTACTATTCATCTAATCATTTAGCGATCGGAACACTTATTTATAAGCAAGAAATCCTTGCTTAAAACTCTGGGTAACCTTAATGAATGCATATCGCTTGGTTATTTATACAGAATATCTGCGTGTCTAACAATTAGTACACTCATTTATATAAAAGAGCTTTTCTTCTAAAAAAAAAAGAGTTTTTCTTTTTTTTTCCAGTTTTTTTATTCGTTTTCTTAAATATAATAATAGATGATATCTGCAGACTTTCTAAGAATCAAGATCTGAATTTTCGAACAAAAGTGTTATTTTGGATTTAATAAATGGGAAAAATGCATATTAGCCCTTATTTTCTAAGTTATTATAAATCAATTTCTGATTTTGAATTCGTTACAACTCAATTTCTATTTTAAAAATATGTTAGGTATTTTGATTACTATATAATTATTTAAAGATAAAAATAAATAAATTTCGATATAATCTATATTTTTATATTTAATTATTTCTTTAAAAAATATTTAAGTAGATATTTTAATATTTTAAAATTTTAGTGGATTTAAAAATTAATCCGCTCATTTGCTGGAGTCTCAGAATACTTATTTTGAACTATTTTTAAAAAAAAAAAAATTTGATGTAAATTTTTCTATTCAATTTTTTTAAAAAAAATATTTAATATTTTGGGTCGTAAAAAATAAGAAGCGGTAAATGATAGGTTTATATTGTGTCTATAGATCTAGTGGTATGACATGCACCTCATAAAATACACATTACATGTTTGAATTCTGCAGATAATTATGAAATAAAAAATAAATAATTTTAGTAAAATTTAATTGGAGTTGTTAATATATTACAGGACATAGTGTTAATATTTTATATCTAGTTTATAATGTATATCAGATTAAAATTTTATTTTTTGTTAGTAATTTTGATTCACTAAAAACAGGTGCAATGCGGTTAAAAAATAATATATTTAATAATATCGGTAGTAGACGAACGGAAAAAATTTCGCCTTTAAATAAAAAACTACCTGTCCTTTTTTTACTTTCGAACCATTTCTCCAACAACTTAGGAAGGTCTATATAAATAAACAATTTCTACCATTCGCAGTACATTACCTCCTCCTCCGTCTCTTCTTCTTCCCTTCACTTTCTGCAGTGAGCTGTGTCGTGGAGCTTTGAGATACATCAAATCTCTTGATTTTTTTTTACTTGTTTATATATGGTAAGTTTCTCTGCTCCCTCTCGGGCATTGTACCATTTCTGGCAATTTTTGCTTGAGCTTTTATGGATACGGAAGTGGAAATCATGGCGAAAGGTTTCAACTTCGAAGGTTTTTGGACTTCCAGGAACGCTTGTCATGGAGATGCTGGTGCTCTACAAGTGGTTGTTAATCAATGAGTGGAGGAAATTTCGGAATTTCCTCCTCGATGACGACCACTGGGCCGAAGGCACACGAACGGCCTGAACTCCACAGTCGGACTTGGGTTCCTCCAGGTCGGGTTATATGTGCTAGAATCGTCAATCGTCGGCTTAGGAGCGGGGTTTCTTCATGTTATCTCAAAAATAAAATTAAAAAGTAAAAGATTCTTAAGTCAAACATCAATCTAAGAAGCACCTTAGATTTATAACCTGTTATAATTGGAGCACTGGAATTGAGACGTTAGCTCTTAGCACTGGAATTTTAGATTCATGTTATGGCTCGTTAGTGGTTGTTTATGCAGACTTTTTTTTTTTCCTTTTTGCGGAGTCTGCGTTAAGAATTTTGCAAAGGAGCTGCACTAGGTTAATTATTTGTTTGTCTGTCTGCTGACAGAGAGGTGAGAGAAGAAAAGTCTGTCTGGTTTCGTGAAGTTTTCTTGTGTTAATTTGCGCTAGTTCATCTTTTTCTAGGAATTATGAAATGCTCGTATGCTAGACAGAAACTTCAAGAGATTTTTTTGGTTTATGATTGAGTTAGCTGAGTTCTTAGATTTCAATCTACTGTGGAAAAAAGTTGTGCTTTTATTTTGGGGTTAATATGTGGATCTTTGTGGAGTCCGAACACTTGTGTATTATTTCTAGGTTGTAGGTTGTCATTGCTGGATTTTGGAGAAGCTTAGATTGAGTAATTGGATTCAGACTTTAGAGCATCAGTGCCTTGCTTCTCTCTAGTGAAATTGTACTAAGAGTGTGGTATGAGAAGAGAATAGAAGGTGTAGAAGGTTAAAACGATGGATTGTGAGCTCTGGTTTCATAGATTCTTAAACTTGGTAGTTCCCTTGTCGCTAAATGATAGGACCCATGAGAATGGGTTAACATCATTAAAAAGAAGAATGGGGCCAGTGTATTGCCATAACACCTTTCATATCTCATCTATATATATATTTGCCCAAATGAAATTTGTGAGCATCTCTGACTTTCTAGAGTCATTTGATTCTCTAAAGAGAGAAGGTTGTATGACACTAAATTGCTTGTGATGTTGTAGTTTAATTGCTATTCAATGCATTCTTGGGTCTAACAGAAAGCATAAATGTGTACAGGAAATCACAGAAACTACTGACGTTCAACCGGCTTCAGAAGCCCCTCATAGGTCACAGGTTAATCAAGAAAATAACCAATGTGAAGAGCCACCTGCAGCAGAATCAGGCCCAGGATCTGCTCCAAGCAATGATAATAGAAAGGTTTCTCGAGAAGATATCGAGCTTGTAAGATGTCTTTTCGGTTTTTTTATGAATCATATGATTGTAATTCTGTAGAATCTGTAATATTTACAAAAGTCTGCTATTAACTTAATTGGAACAATATTTGCAGGTCCAAAATCTTATAGAGCGTTGTCTTCAGCTTTATATGAATAGAGGGGAAGTGGTTCGAACTCTCTCTAACCGAGCTAGGATAGAACCTGGATTCACAACTTTAGGTGTGCTGTCCTTCTTAACATTCTCTTTTAATTATCTTCTGACTTCATTATTTGATTTAATATAATTTAGTACATTTTATTATTATGTCAAGGCCCTAACCCGTAATTTTGCTCTGATCAGTATGGCAGAAGTTGGAAGAGGAAAATGCTGATTTTTTCAGGGCTTACTATATAAGGCTCAAACTCAAGAAACAAATTATCCTGTTCAACCATCTACTTGAGCACCAATATCATCTACTGAAATACCCTGTAACACCTAAAGTTCCACTAGCACCGATGCAAAATGGCATTCATCCTGTAACAGGTACATTCTATTTTATACTTTATCATTCATACATCTAGTTTAAATATTAAATGAACCTACCTATTAGCTCTAAAATAGGTGAATTCTATATGTTTCCAATCTAATTGATAACAACGTGAAGTTTTTAGCAAGTTTTCGCATTAAGAAGTGGAAGGGAGAGAAAGTAATGCTTAATGAAGACTGTAGAGCTTATATGGTTTCAAAATTTCATATGTTTACTAATTCCTACAAAATTGAACAGGATATGAAATTTAACACGGTTGCACTATCTTTATCACCATTCTTTCGTAATACCTAGGAGTGCACTTGCACTTGGTAAAGGCACTGAATTGTATTTTGACTATTGCTTTACAACAGTGAATCTTGTTTGCCATTATGAGTGAAACCTAATCCGCGGGTAATATTTTTAGCTGTTACTTTTATGGGTTTCCTTAAGAAAACATTGTTATTTCATCATTTGTGCTTCCTCTTTACCTATCATTGTCATTCTCAAGTTATGATTAAGTTATCTTACATCAGCTGTGTCGTGTGTTTCTGAAGATAAACCACACATAGGAAATTGGTGAATGATCGTGTTCCATTGTTGGTTAGGCTTATGTTCGGCTTCCTTGGAACTAGTATCCTCTAGTTGATGAGATATCTTGTTATTTCATTCTTATTCAATGTCAACCTTTGCAGTGCAGTTAACAATTTACCCATGGGATATCCGGTTCTTCAGCAGCCTCCAATGCCACCTGCAGGTCAACCCCATCATGATTCTATGGGACTTTCTAACTGCCATGTTGTTAACGGGATCCCTGCACCAGGCAATTACCACCACCCTATGCGTATGAACTCTGGAGAGTATGAACACTGCCCTTGAACTGTTTCCAATGAAACTATCAGTAGAACATATTATCTTTTACAGAACCTAGGAATAAAACTTGATAACAGTTCACACACAGGATTACACTTCCCATCATGATCTTACTAAGTTAACTTGTTATGTTATCGGATGAGTAATAAGGTTGTATAGTTAATAAAAATTATGTTCTTCAATGAAATCACTGCAAGTGGTTGTTTTATAGGTCTTGCCTTATTTTTAGCACTTATATAGATGCTTTTCTATTTGTTATAACTAATGTAGGTACCATGCGAATTAATTAAGGGCTAATTGCATCATCATATATGAACGACTACATCTATTTGTATCTTTGTGTCTTTGTTGATGCATTTGACTAACAATTATGTCTAAATTGCAACATTCTCGTCAAAATCATGTATACTATTTATAGCTCCGTGAGCTACTCTTTGTGAACATTTGACATGTTCATCGTTTCTATGACTTGCACCACTCAGTTCTCAGAAACAAGATCAATACCCACATTCCTTTATTTGATTTCCATTGGTAAGGTCTAAATTGCTTGATATTCAAATCAATACCTTATTACTTTCTTTCAGGTTGTAATTATCTAAATCATATATTACCATAGGATTGATGCAATCAGTCAAAACCTTTAAAACTACAGAAGTGAATAAGTAGAAGTTTTATGCTAGTTCCGCTTGCTAAACTGGACACATCATATTCATGTTAGATTGTATGATAATTGTAGCATGTCTATTGTTCTTAATTTTTAGGGAAAGTGTCAGATGTTAAATCCTAACATAACATAGGTCTCACTAAACATGTCCTTGCATACTTGCATGTTAATCGTACACAAAAGCAGAAATGTCACTTACAAAGCTCTTTCGGTACCCTATACCAGCCTACAAGCTGTCTAGAAGACTAGTATTTCATGGCATCATCTTTGTAAGGAAAAAGCCATTCATCAGGAGCTCTCGATTGCATCAGGAGGGACCTCGGACGGCCTCGATTGCATCAGGGCCGTCAGGGGCCCCTGATGAACAGCAGCTCTCTCTTTGTAATTACCCCCCTCATGTAACAATAATAGCATTGTACTAGAATATTAACTCTTCATCATTATCATCCTAATCCTACGCTTTCTTCACTGCATCTCCTAAACAATAATCTTTTTCTTCTGCACTTGAAGTATCATAATGGACACCACCCCTTCAGACGCAGCTCCTGCTGCTCCATCAACTACTATGTCATCCGTACCAGAAATGGCTCTCAGCCCAACATCCGTTGCATCCAGCAATCATTTCCCCTTTACTCCATCAGAGATCTCAGGAATGGGAATGGACACATCAGGACTTGATACGACATTTGGGGCTGATGTTGGTGGTGTCGGGGGCTTACAATTAGGGCCAGATGGTGGAGTCGGGCCCTCCAGGGATTCGACGAAATCTTTGGGACAGCTTTGGAACTTCAGTTTTTCAGATTTGACAGCAGATTTAACAAACTTGGGAGGTAGTTCCTATTTTGTGAACAAAACTAAGTTATATTACTATGCTCCATACGCATTACGTGCTATTGCAAGATTCTGCATGTTTTTAGTATCCTATTGTCCCTGGGTAAGTGGTTCTTTAGTAGTTGCTAGGGATTGATTGTACAAATAAAAGAAAGTACTAGACAAAGGATTGTGATATTTTGCCATAGCCCTTACGTAATCATACACTTTCTGAAGTTAGCAGATATATTCCAATAAATTGACCTAAATATTCTTCTTCAACCATGACGTCTCTGAACAAGGTAGACGGATGATTAAGTTAGTTAAACAGCTTGAAACTTTTTTGCTAACTTATGATTGCTCAAACACTGAGAGCAAAAAAATTGATCATTTTTAATTCCTTACATTTTGTTCTTTTGATTCTTCTTAAAATTTATTATGCTTCATATTCTTTCTTGCAGATCTTGGTCCTCTGGGAGACTACACTGGTTCTCCATTCCTTCCATCAGATTCTGACATTCTGCTTGATTCGCCTGAACAAGATGACATAGGTAAGTTATTCTTTTACCGTGACACTGGCTCCTGCAAGTCTGATCTCCTATCTCGTTTCCATAGCAAATTATCAATAGTTCGTTACTTTCCTGTACAAAAACAAAAAGGCGAGACTATATCTGCAAGCATGTAGAAATATATCTGTAGGGTGTACCTTCTAATGTGCGGGCGCGGGTTTCCTTAATTGAGCAAATCAGGAATCACCGCGCCCGTTGCATCCCAGCCATCCATCTTCTTCAGTACGGATTACGAGATTTTGCATAAAACTTTTTTCGACTCATTTGACCTATTTTTAAGTATTTTTACAAAATATTTTAAACTACAAAGTTATAGATTTTGATGAGAACTAAACTTTGTAGCTGAATGTTTTTCGTAAAAATACCAAACAGTATATCAAAATGATGATCAAAAGTCGATACCAAAAAAAGGGGCAAAATCTTTTCATGCAGTTTCATTCTGTGTTTGTTCAAACTTGGAAAAAAATGCATTATGTTACTCTCATCAGTTTTTAAATTTTACATAGAAGACACTTCTTGAGGAATTTCAAGAATTTCTACTAAATGAAACTTATCACCATTCTAAGAACAAGCACAATTTCTTTTTTTATGACTATTCCTATTTCGGCAGCAAGAGATCATCTTTTCTGACCTTGCTTTTTTTCCATCTCCCAGTTGACGAATACTTTGCAGATGCTACCAATGCACCCTGCTCTCAATCTGACGAGGATAAGTCGTAGTATATCACCCAGCTCTTCTATTCGCCTCACCCGTAGGATGCCTATTGTTGAACTAGAAGAGGATTGGGTACTTCAAGGAATCAAGTGAACTTGTAGAAATAACATCTGAAATTGAATGGTATGAGGCAGAATTGCTATCAGGGACTTAAAAAGTATTTTTGGTTGAACTGTAACATAAAATGTTAGGATCAATAAATGCTATAAATTATTTTTTTTTTTTTTGACTTTTCTTAGTTGAGCACAGAAAATGCAAGTGGGTTGGAAAAAAGAGAAATGAAAAGAAACCCAAAGGTGATATTTGCTTTGGATACCTTCTCTTTGCAAAATTTCGAGCAACACAGTTTGACTCATAGAAGATTTCCACGTGGAAAGTTGGACAAAGTTTGGATGCCCTAGCTCCTTGGTGACATCGGTGAACAGTAGGGTATGAAGTCGAGGAATCCTGATAGACAAGCAAAATCCAGAGCGCGAAGCTTTTGCCTTTTTTTCTCAGAAAATTACGAGGCACTCGGCCAAACCCAGAGTACTATTTTGCACCCATCTAGTGGTACAAGACTCAGAACTGCTCAAGAGGACCTCTGGCTCAAAACTTTTTGAGCTGCTTATTGAGCTCGAATTAGCTCAAATTCAAACTCCAGTTTATCAAACAGATTGAATCTATGTACTACATTAGTTCACGAGCCTTTTATTTGATCAATTCGAGCTTAAGCAGAAATTCAAATCAAGCTGATAAGCTTTAAATGGTAAATCTAGACCAAATCAAGCTTGAATAACATCATCTAGCTTATTCTTTACAATCTAAACAAGCTCAAGTTTGGCTCAATAATAATCTTGGTTTTTATTAACAAACACATCAATATTATTTCAATATCACTTAAATCCTCTTAACGGACACCCTCAATAGTCATTTGACACCTCTTAATGAGTTTTTGACACATCCGACACTTTATACCTTAACACATTATAATAAATTTATGACACTCCGGTGTTAATTTTTAACACCTTTATGTTAAAAAATAGTACCTTAACACCTTCTTAATAATATTTGACACGCTCCTTATAAAGATGTAAGTGCAAATTTTTTTTACAAATTGAATGCAGTACAAGTGTCCCTTTTATTAATCTACTCGAACAAAATTTTGAAACTTTACGGTCACTCAAAGCTTAACCGGCCAAGTCCAAGAAAAGTCTCCCAGGTTTAGAGCAAATGTGTACCCATTTTATACCAATATGAATATCAGTCCAAGAATATAATCATGTATCAAGCACAATCAAAGAGATTTACCATTTGACTGATTAAGTTGTTCTTTTCCTTTTTCCTTACACTTTACATGGTTCTCGGAGAACCTACTATGTGACCAGTGTCATCAATGCAGATGCTTGAAAATAATAGACTCCCGTTTTAAAAGTTTCAGACTGCAGGAAACAGAACCACAATAGCAGCGGCCAAAATCTGAATATCATTACAGGAATAAAATGCTAAATGTCTCTTGATGGTACATACATAAACCGGGCAAAATGGACAAATATATTAACAGAACTAAAAAGGTCTCATTTCTTAAAACATTGCCACCTACATAAATTGGGGATTGCAATCACCTCGTTGGCATTACAGGCTTTGATTTCCGCCAACATAATGAACACCAAACTTGAAACTAGAATCAACTCTCCGTAGTTGCAGAATCGGTATCCATTTTCTCATCTTCCACATTGTCATGGTGAAATCTTACAACAATACAAGTGATGTTATCTGCACTGCCACGTGAGAAAGCCGTCTCTGTCAATTTCCGAGCAGCAGCCTCCGCTTCTTCTTCTTGGCTAGCAAGGATGACAGCATCCTTTATACAAATCAAAACCTCATTACTACAATATGGATGTTACGTGGAAGCACGTTTTACTCTGGTTATCTGCCACTTTATTATAGCTGATATACAATGATTGTTTCTTAAATATCAGTTGACAGGTGACGTGCATTATTGCCATCTTTGTAGCATGCATTGCACCTCACACCAATACCAACTTGCTTTAAAGAATATCAGCAAATAATAAATGGTACTATAACTCGTACCTTAACCCACAACTAGTGCTGAAATTAAAAAGAGCTTATATTAGGACTTTTTTGGCTCAGTGGCGCATCCACGATTCTCAAATACGGGTGCCAAACAAATTAGAGATTGAGCGAAAAAGTATAAGACTACTTCAAATTCCTAATTCAAATTAAGGACTATGTATCAATGTATACATAATTGTGAAAGAAATACTAAAAGTAATGATGTTATTGATGAATTAGAGGACTGGGGAGGCATCCAAATCTAATGAGCTGAAAAAATAAAATACTAGAAACTGCAGTAGAGGTGGGGGCTTGAACATATGAACTTACAGTTACGTAAAACACAATAACCACTACGTCAACATTATCAACATGATAAAAGAGTCACATCTCATTATTTAATCATACCTTTTTTGTTTCTTTATACATATATACAGTCTAGAGTCGGTATCAGCGACAGGGGTGTCGCTTGACACTATTGCCAGTGAGCTGGATCTGCTTCTGGTATGGCTAAACTTAAAAATAAAGCCACAGTTTTGAAAAGTAAACATTGGTACTCTACATTGGTAACCCCCGCACCCCCCCAAAACAAAAAAAAAAAACAAAACAAAAAACAAAACAAAACAAAACAAAAAGGGAAAAAAAACCCTTCCATCTGTCCTAAAAATGTAGGCAGGCTTTATATAGGAAGTGAATTTTAGAGTACTGATCCAAGAAACTCCGCATCTTGTAATATATGTTCTTTTAAAACATCTACAAAGCAACTTCTTAAAAGCTGCTTTTATATGGCTACTTAGAGGGGAAAGATTAACATAGATAATTAGAAAATCATGAGCTGCAACATGTGCATAGAACTTAGCCTTTTATATCAAATAGTTCTCTATACAATAATGATAACCTATATTAGGCAAGAGCTTGCAGTGCAAGCGATTAAAGCACCAGTTGTAGGTACAAAAATACAGGTTTGAGCCCTAGCACCATCAATCCATTTCTCAGTAAAAAGAATATTTTATACTCGACGAAAAAAAGGAAAAATTTACCTCATTTGGCACAACATCCCACAACCCATCGCTTGCCAAAACCAGTATCTCCAATTCCTTATCAACTTCCGCCTCCTGTTTTTAACAAAGAATTTTAGCATTCATTTGAGCAGTAAAAGATGCTAATTTGAAGAGATTGTGCATGCAAGAAATTCTTTACATTTGGGCAAAATGTGGTTTGAGGTCTGATGCACCTAATTCTTTAGATTACCATATAAAGATCTATTTAATATATTGTAAAGCAAAACTTAACCCCTTGCAGCCGCGGAAGTACATAAAGATTAGTGTGGACAATTGCACCCGCTAAATTTTAAAAAACCTTTAGTACTTATTTTCTTAATCAATTAAAATATTGATCAAAGCAATAAGTGAGTTTCAGTTTATTAATTATTTTTTATTATGTCATGGATACTCGAAATGGTATTAGTTTTAGAAAATTATAATTATCTTATTTTCACTGTGATCATTTAATGAGCGACAAGGTCTATTTTATTTTCTTTTATTTCCTTTCATCATACTCAACAATACCTATATTCGTATAGTAAATGTATGCAAGCTCCATTACATTGCACACTAATGCTTGGATCTTCACTCCGCCACTGACCCCTTGGTTATGTGCGACATGGTAACCCTAATTCATTATCGGCTATTAATCAGAAACCAATGGTTGGTATCTCGACGCATTATAGAAGAAAATTTACCACTTTCTTAGATATTTGTAATGCTAATTAACTGTCAAAGTTTAGAGAAAATAATCCTAATTAATTCACATTTCTCCAAGTACTTCTTGAATGCCAGCTGTCAGTAAGCATATGCGTGTAAATGTAATTAAATGTTATCTTGTCTGAATGGGCTTGATTAATGGAGGCATCCCAGTAGTTAAACCACTTCTTTAAATCCCATTAGTAAATAGACAGTATATGAGATCTGAGAGGCAAAAGGAAGTGAGATGGTTTGATAATAGTGGCAGAAGTGAATGTTGACTGGTGCATAAGAGGCGATCAGATGAATTAGATCTGTCCATGGACCAGAGACCGACAAGCCCGCTGGATCCAACACGCAAAAAGCCTGGCCAATCTTAACTTCAACTGTACGAGCCTAGGCTTGGAGCCTTGGAAATACTGCAGTTATGGCCCAACAAGATTACTAATTTTGCATAATTTACTATCTTCTATAATTTTTGAGTTGTCCTATTGATTGTTGGATGTATTGAATAACATAAACAATAAAGATTAAGCTTATCATTGAATATTAACTGAAATATAAGTGATTGGTATATCTGAACTTACATATTTGTACATTAACTTTTTAGTGTTTTAATAAAGTTTCATTTATCTTAAGCTAATTATTTTTTTTTTCATAACGTAAAATGCAAGGACGAAATAAAAGTTGCTTTCATAATATAATATTATAGAAAGTTCTTGTGTTCTTTCAATTCAGTTTTACAAATTCATAATCCCAAGACTCGATCAGATTTAAACCAGGCCGAGCCCAAGCACTGAAGTCGGGCCCGACCAGCAGGCTCCGGCCGACCTCAGGCCTCTTGTAATTGAAGTGACCCAAGCCTAAACTTGGTCGGAGCTTGCAAAGCCAGGCCCATGAACATGTCTATTGGTGATGGTGAAAAAGGTGAATGTTGTTAAGGTGACAGGCGGTTCGACATTGAGGATTTGTGGTGCATACTATAATATAATCATTATCTTATATTGGCCACCACTTCTGTTAACAACCTTAAAGTCTTTGTGACTTTAAAAAAAATAGCACTAAAGCAACGTGTACAAATTTTTTTCAGCAAACGAAAAAACTTGATGACACTATGATATTTAAATCTCCATTTTGTTTGACTGGATGAAAAGCATTTAGTTCAATTATAAGTTTTAGTTGGTTCATTCTTGGCATCCCCTGTATGTAGAACATGCTAAGTATTAGTTCCGTTATGTAGAAAGGAGAGAACCGCAAAACACAGTAATCCGCTATCACTTAATAATTAATAAGCTTCTGGTATAAAATATTCTACGAAGATACCTGGATCTCAGGCTCTGCCACCACAAATTGTTTCAACAGACGGTTACCAAAGGCACGCGACATTGCCAAAACACCACCTACTCTCCAAGTTCCTACATATCAAAAGTATCAACAATCAACCCCTCCCGTAGATTCCTCATCCTTCTAAAAATCAAGTACAAAGGAAGAAAGTAGAGACTTGTAGACAAGTATTTTATGAAACTTAACCAATGAGCACTAGCGCTCAGAATTATGTTAAGCTAAACTTCCGGGAATAAATACATTATATTACATCTAATCCATAAATTAGACGAGTTATTGCCTTGAATGTGATACGCCTCCTTTAAAGTCCTTTTTTTTGTCAAATCCTTTTAAGACATTTACGCCTATCAAACATTGCCATTGGAAGGAACTTCTCAAGTAAAAGCAGAGGAAAGGAAATATGAGGAGATATTACCTGCCCACATGACAACACCTCCAGCATTCTCAATTCTTTTACGCTCGTCACTTCTATTTGGCTTGTGGTCATCTGACAGAGGAATGGCTACAAGGAAGAAGGATAAAAAACCATTACTCGGACCTAAAATGGTCTACAAAGCAGCTAAACTAATCATATCTTAGAACACATATCCTAGAGCATTGTTTAAGTATTGCATATACATAAGCACACTAGCAGGAAAAACAGAGAAAAATACAGTAACAATCAAGTATAAATGGAGAAAGTGGAACTCTTGCAGTTGCAAGTAGAATAAAGAAGTTAATACAACAAATTTTATGAGTTAAACTAGGAATCAAGTGGGGTTCTCCCTGTCTATAGTATCCTTATGAACTGACTTTATTTTCTAAACAAGTCAAAAAAGCAATCCTCCATAATATTGATGAATTCTCAATCATATCTACATGGTTTCTGTTACATTATTCTCAATGTATAGTGTAATGCATCACACAGCAAACATAAGAAAACTATAGGTACACAACCTTATTAGTGCTTACTGCTTACAACAGCAAAGAAAAAAGCCCTTTAAAGGATCAATAATAAGAAAAAAAAATGAGAAAGTCATCCAAAGAATCCACTCACTGGATGTATTCTTTTTTTTGTATGGCAGGAAAAAATAAAAAAGAAAAAAGATGTAGTATATTCTTGAGTACTTGTAAAGTATCAAACAAGC
The DNA here is from genome assembly GCA_002076135.1 of Xerophyta viscosa. Classification (NCBI taxonomy): domain Eukaryota; kingdom Viridiplantae; phylum Streptophyta; class Magnoliopsida; order Pandanales; family Velloziaceae; genus Xerophyta; species Xerophyta viscosa. The sequence continues at coordinate 2,642,737 of MJHO01000007.1, read as the reverse complement.
AGAATCAAGACTGTAGATAAACCATGAATTGCAAAGTTCATGCAAATGGAAAAGAACGAACCCAACCGAGACTAATCAATATTCTTAAGTAACCTGCGACAATGAAATATGCACATATATGAAAATATTCCTCAAATCAAAAGTTTTTTGTGCCTAAATGAGCCAAGTTTCAGTAAACTCGGATCATGGCGCAAACCGTGGTGCCACATTTCAAATTTAAAATAAAATAAAACTTTTAGGCCATGCTAGTTGACCCTGGCCCCTGCTGGTACCAGTAACCTCTACCACCGGCACGCTCTACCTGCATATGCCGTGTCGATCGGCACCTAAAATCCTTGAATCAGTCATCAAATACTGCCAATCACACTCCTAATTTAGCCTTTAAACCCATTACTTACATCCCAGCTTAGCGTGAGATTAAAGGCAACATGCAGATGATGTTTAGACACTAAACTACCTTCAACAAGGAAAGGAACTCAGGGGGTTAAAAAGAACAGATAAGCAGCTCTACAACACCATATGTTTTTATTTCACTAACAACTGTCAGTAATGAATACAACGTACTGAAATACTGATTACTGAAAGCATAGTTCTATCCCGTAAATGAAAGATATAGCATATTGTCAGGTATGGCAATTTACAAATGAAGATATACCTTTGCCTGCCTTAGATATTACAGCCCGCGAGTCTCCAACATTGGCAACATATAAATGGCTACCAACTAAGACAGCTGTTGAAGCAGTAGAACCATCATCTCTAAAAGTATTGCTTTCAGCTTCCAAGAAGTCTGAGTCAGTCTTCTGATAGGTTTCAGCTGCATGCTCCAGCAGAAAAAGATAGACAAATAGAAACGCATAAGATCTAAAACTCAAACTATAGTAAACATGTACGAGCTATCATTAAGAAACCTTACAGAAACCAACCATACCTATAGCTATTTTAGTATCTGTCATGAACTGTGGGTGTTTCATAAGGTTCCCAAACAAGTGCTGCTTAAGATATTCAGCTGCACGTGAACCACCATGACCTGCGAAGAACATACCACAGACAATGCATAAGATTATTTATCGAGCAAAATAAACTAAATCACAAATATAACACAAAGGAAAGACAAAGAGCTGCATGCGAGAACCTGACCATCAAAAATTCCAAATAAACTGACATGTTGTCCATCAATTCTTGTAGTCTTTATATCAAAGAAGTCCTCCATGCTCGCTCTCTTGCCCCTAAAACTTGAATACCCACAGCTCAATCTTCCATCCTCACTGCAAATCAAGCAATACTTCCATTTAGCAGAAATACGCTTAGGTTTCAAATAAAAAAGGGTTAGATACATAATCAATTTCCAGCTACTGATGAACATGATACCATAACATTCACGAGGAGAGCATCTTTCTGCAGTAACAGATTTCTTAGTGGTAGGTCAACCTAGGTATTATTTAATTTTCTTCCAGATTCAGGCTTCATGCTAAGTAATGTAGGACTCATGCATACACCCATCAATTCACGTTGCATATTTCTTTTGGTTCCTAAAAAGATAGCCACTTAAGAACACCAATGCTTCCAGTTACTATCGGCTACTCTCTTCTAGCGCATTATTCTATAATGACTCTACTCACACTTTCCAAATGTGTTTCTCACTCTATTTTCGTATCGGCCGTTGTTTTTGTTTAACATGAAAGTCCAACACCTAAACCATCACAACAAACACATTGATTTTTCGACCCGTTCTTAGGCTCCCCTTTTAGCATTCTTCCTTGAATATCATCTCCTTGCACCAATCCCAAGACAGTAGTGCCCCTTTTAGTATTCTCCTTGATCTTCATCCATCTATCTGTTTCCTAAATTGCTATCTTCAATTTCCTTTTCTTTCTCTTACATCTCCATTTATGAATCTAACAATCTCCCTAGATCTCTCTTTATGTCCAAGTGGCAACCATCCAGGCCCAGAACCACCTGGTCAGTTTCAAATTGTGATATCCTAACAAGAATCGGGTTGTGAGACCAGTAATGTGTCGTTGGAAATTTGTTCATGTGTGCTTCGGTTTAGCTACAGCTGAGGATAATCCAATTGGAACTTCTACCACCAAGCCAAGCAGGCATTCAACTTTTTTGGTTGTTGACAGGCAATTAATACATCTCTTGTGTAATGAAGCCCTTATAGGGCAATGATGCATAATTTTCTGCAGTCAATAAATTCAGAAAGTACATCCAACATCCATTCTTATAAGCAACACCAAATTCCCATCATAACACTTTCCATTTAAACCTAAATATACAGACTAATAAAAAAACACATCACTTTTAATGAGTTTCTTAGACCATATAACCCTCATGTAAAGAAACACTTGTACCCCTCTCGACATAATAGTCCTGGAATTTTGTGGACCCCACACTCCTTTGGAAACTCATGACTTATTTGACATTTTGTTGAAAGTTGGTCAAAGCATTAACAGCTTAAATCAAAAAGGTCAGTCAACAAACAATGCATCACCGATCGGCGCACTCAGCGACAGAGATAACTTTTGGCTTTGTTTTGGGTGTTTTTTTTTTTTTTTTTTTTTTTTTTTTTTTGGGGGGGGGGGGGGGGGGTGTGCGTGAATTCTAAAATGTGAATTTAAGCGCCAGCTGTGAGAATTCAAAAATATATACTAGGGATTTTTGATGATATATGCTAGTAATTTCTACTTTAAAAATATAATTATAGTAGTCCATCAGAAAGCAATAGCATAAGCCTTCTGCATATACATAAACTGTGATGTAAATGCAGAAACTTTTTTTCAGATAAAGACAGCATCGCATATGCAAAATGAAAGGAGACTGCAAGCAGCTTCGTAGAAGATTTTATCATGCCATAATCGATTCCTTCAGTATCACAATATTACTACAAGTCAATAACTTTGCACTGTAAACTTGTCGTACAGATTACCAAAAATGCATCGACTGCCAAGGAGTCTGAAATATATACACTTGACAAGAACATATGCTTGCAAGTTGCAACATAAAAGACCAAAACATCACGAGGCCGGCTAAGCCTAATCAACATTATTAGGAAAAACAAATCATCAACTAGTTTATAGCTATAATGTATGTAGACTAGCATAAACGTTATTCGAGATCACAACACCATCACCAAAATACGACCAGTTATCACTGCTTCCTTCCAATTATTTACCTTTTCCATCCACCGCTGGAGTATCCACCGTCATCCGACTGATCCTTCTCCGGAACCACATCCACAATGTTCGCAAAAGCAACTTCCGCTGCCGTCGGCGGCGTCGGCTCGGAAGGTGACGGCGAACCGCCAGAATCGACCATCATCGCTATGATCGCCCGGAACCTCCGGCAATGATTTGCTGAGTTGTTTAAGCAGAAACTCGTGCAATTCGATCGCGCAGTCGAGCAATTCGCTACTCCGATCAAGAAATTCCTCAAGCTAGTGGCGCATACCATCTATATAAACCAACTGGAGCAGATGCATTTGTCCAATTCTCAAGACGAACGCTTCAGAGAGACGATCTGTTTAGATGAGGACGATGGCGACGATCTCGAGGCAGAGCGTTCTGCGTAAATGATGGTGGTAAAGGAACGATCGAGGGAGATGGTCGCACGGTGCGGTGAGTATTAGGTGACTGAGTAGGGACAGAGTTTTTGAGAGAAGTTTGTAGTGCTGGCAGGAACGGAAGTTGAGAACGTGTCAGGCCCATGCATCCAACCTGGAGCGCACCCCGATAGACGCGATTCGAGCCCATGGGCTGGTACCTTTCTTCTGCAGCTACAGCTACTGATTTCAGTATTTTTATTTAAAGTATGTATATTGATTCATGTTTGATGTACAAATTTCTTTTGGGGTCACCAGGAGCAAATTACCTCATTTATTCTATATTCAAGCTGGTGTTATCTTTATACTGTTTTATTTTAAGACGCGATACTACATATTCTGAAGACAGATCTAGATTTTATCCTTGCGCTATGTTCTGGTTTTGAAACTAAATTATCTAAAGATTATTATTTGGTATAGAGGTAAATATGAAACATATTTTCTAGTATAAAAAAAGTCAATATGGTACAGTCAAATATATAAATTTCTTCATAAAAGTATTATTTAAAAAAAATATTTAATATTAAAATCATAGATGTTGCTAAGTTTAATTAATTTTGATTTTTTTTAAAAAAAAATTTCTAAATAGATATTTTATGACTTTAAAATTTTAACAGCTATTCCAATTCTTCATATAAGATTGGCCCAGAACAAATGAATAGTCTGCGCTCTTACCACAAGCTGTTCCATATGCAGGTACGTTGAGTTACTAATTTGTTTTTTTTTTTGGCTTATTTTGGAAGATTTCGGTTGCTTTTAAAAACTGAGGAGTGAGGAGAGTGGAGGAGGAAAAGAGAGGCTATAACATACCTCAGTAGTTATAATTACAATTATTCTTGCTGTAGTACAATACATAGATATTAAATATATATTTTAAATGATAATATTAAAATATAAATATTTATTTATAATAAATATTAAATTATGAAATAGTTAACGTTTCAACACTTTTTATACTCAGTAATTAGATTCAATTATTTTTTGTATTTATTCTCATATCCTTAAATTATAATAATCCACATCATATATCCATAAAAGTTCGAAGTGTTGCATATTATTTATTTCTTCAACTATTCTCTACAACTTTTTTTTTAATATATAATAATTATAAGAAAAATGGTTACATAATCAGCTTATTGAAATTCTTTATTGAATAAGTTCCGCAGCTTTATGCATAAGCGTATTTCATGTATCTATTCACTTTAAAATTCAAATGACACATAAATTGAGTTGTTGAAATATTTGTTGTCTAAAGATTTGACGATCTAAAACTATTAATAAACTTATGTATTTTATGTGTTACATAGAAAGTAATATATATATATATATATATATATATATATATGTATTACAAATTTTTCTATGTCTATTATGCATATCATTTAATTTTTGTATATCTAGATAAATATATAATTATGTAAGATATATATCTTAAATTATAATTTACTGATTCTTTGAATTCCACTAATAATATTAATAGGAATAAATTCAGTTAATAACTCTTTAATAAAATGTTGAATCACTTACATGATTGAATATAGTGACATATGACATATATAGAGGTGAGAAAAGATGTTATATGGAACAAAACTATTTTGATGTGTATATATATATATATATATATATATATTTATTTATTTATTTATTTGTAGTAAATATATGGTGACAGTAATAGTCTATCTTCACCATCTACACTACTAACTCAGACGATCTGACTGCTTTATTCACTTTAAATAATCACCAAAATATTTGTGATGAGAGATGGGCTTTGAAGCAGAGAAGAGGGCCGCTAAGAAATTCTGCTTTAACCCGGTGGCTGACCTCGACTATCCCCTTTGAGCTTGGCTGGAAATAACCACCACATTCCTCCAACCCACCCGTTAATAAGGAAATCAATGACAACAAAAAACCTGACAGCACGCTCACGTTCCATCATATAGACGTAATGGTGCTCGAATGGCACCGTGCATGCGTCCACCTTTGAAACACGCATCGTCGATCGGCTTATCATTTCGTCATCTACTATGCCAACCAGAGTTAGCCACCAGGCAAATGATCTATGAAAATAACCTCGTCAAGAACAAGCAACCCCATCCTGAGCGGTGAATTGGCGGCCGACCCATCCTCTGCCTCTCAAATGTCCTATTACAGTTAGTGTTTGCATTAAATGACGGATAGTTACTTAGCACTGTAACTACGCCCCATCTGTGTTGGAAACTAAGCTTATCAAGAGACTTTAATACCAGAAAGAGAGAATTGATCGATTATTCCCATATTCCTCTATATTAGTGGAGCTTTTTTCTGTTTCTGTGAACGTATGCTACATTTTCAGCTAAACCACGTCAAAGTATTTAGTCTTATTCACTAATGGAACTAATTGCTGCACTCAGACTAATAAAAGGTGCGGTTAGCCTGTCACAAGCTATGAGACTCAACTGAGGTCCTGGCCTCGTCAATTCGAAAATAGAGTTTAAAAATGATACCTTTTTTTTTTTAAATGTAGCCAAATATAAAAACTTATTCTTTGCTGTTCTTCACCGATTCTTCTCTTTTCAATACTTAAATTAGTTAAATACAATTTATTTTTCAGATTAGTTCTTAATAGAAAAATAATTATGTTGTAACGGTTCAAACAAAAGTATATGAAGAGTTAGTTAAATTTGATAAGATTATTCTAAAATTGAGTTGAGTAAAATATAAGGACACGTGCCGGATCACCCACTAATTTTTAAACCTACCATATTTTACCCCTCTATTTCTTATACTTTTTCCACCACTTATAATTCGTGCATAACCATTTCGAATACTATAAAAATACATTTTGAAAAAAATTATAATATAATTATATGTTTAATAAGAAGTATAACTTATATATTCTAATTTAAAAAAAAAAATACTTCTAATTAAATATTCTAAAACTCTAAATTTTTAACAAATTATTCACTAAATGATTAAGAATTTGGAGCTTAAAAATACATATTTAAAAATATTTTTAATATAAAATTATATATTTTATTAAAATATATAATTTATATGTTTAAAATAATTTTAAAATAATTTTTATTATATTTTTTGAAAATATAGAAAGTTAACGGATTAAATTGAGAATATTTAATTTGTAAATTGGGGCTGATATACAAGGCCCCCAACTATAATTTGCTCTAATTAAAATAAGTCAGCGATTACTAGAGTATAAGCGCTCCAGACATAAGTATTCCGGCCCGCCAGATATTTGCTTGCTCGGTTAGTGCGCAGACGACCGTGGACCGTTTCCACCACGACAGTCGCTGCCAATAGCAACTGGTAAGCAACAAATATTTTCTTTTCTACTTTTTGTTTTCGTAACAATCTCGGAACTAGAAGCATCAACGAAGTTTCCCAGATTTCGACCCAAAACAACCACCAATGACTATCACAAGAGATTAGAGAGAGTTCAACGCGGAAGACGACGACTACGAAGAAAGATCATTTCTCTACCTCTAACTTGAAAGGTTTGTAATAATTTAATCTATTGTTTAATAAATTATTGGATAGGGAATCAGGGATGAGTTAATCGCTATTGTTTAGATTGTTGAAAATTGGTGCAGGCTGTTGAATTTTCAGTTTCTCGACTTCCTTTGTGACTCTGGAGATGAATAGTTGTGATATCTAGAAGACTAGAAGTTTATAGTTGTATTATTTCTTTCAATTTGGCATCCTTGTGAAGTTGTTTTTGTAATTTTGGTTGTAGTAAGATGCTGAATGTGCTATCTAGATTGGAATACATTATCGGTAACTGATATTTCTGATAAGTACAAGGATTGATCCTCCGTATGCACGGGTTATTGCGTTACTGAAGTGATGAGTCGCTGGAAGGAAAACTATGTCAGGTTAGTGTTCCTTGGTATTCATTAATCAAGTTGTAGGCAGGTTGGTCTTCCTTGGTATTCATTATTTCAGTTCTACATGTAGTTTCTATGACAAACACAGAAGGAACTCTTTGCATTTGAAGTGCTGCACGTTTTATTACTTATATTGCTTTTAAGAAGTCAATAAAATCTTATTTGTAATCAATGTTTATGCCGAGGTACATGATTGGTTAGTGGCCAAGGGATTTGATTGGGAATTGGGCTTTTGATTTCCATCGCGCCAAAACATGGTTCCCTGTAGTGGATGGTGAACACGGTTCGCTATAGTGGATGGTGGATGCATACTTCGCCCTCCCTCCATTCTAGCTATGCTTAGCAGATGCATACTTCTCTCTCCCTCTATTGTGGCTATGCATAGCTCTTCTATGCCCGATAAGTGATCTTGTTCCGTATTCTCCTTTAATTTGACTTGGCTTTTTTTCCATGAAAAAGCAGTTTTAATCTCTAGAAGTTTGTTTATGTATTCTAGCTTTGCAAATTAAATAGGCACTTGGTGTATGGACTATAGAGTCAAACGAAACGTACTAGGCATTTTATTTAGAATATCAAAACTTTGTTATGCTTCTCTTAATGGATTGCCGTGTTGCTAAAAGGAAGCAGAACTTACTATGAAATCATTTTATACACTATAATATGAACGACATTGCAATTTACTATCTCATGCTCAGATTAGGTGTAGGAAAATGCGTCATATAGAAATTTGGACTAGTATATAACTAGTATATAACTTAGTATTGCCAATATATCTTGTTACTACCTATTGTGTGAAACCCTTGCCTGTTTTAGGAGTGCTTGTTTTAGAAATTTTGCGTGGTGTGCTTTGTGGATTTTCTTGTTTGTGTTCTTGCGTGCTCATGTGCTTTTTTTTAGGCCGAGGGTCCTACGGAAACAGCCTCATGTGGTGCATGGCTGCATACATCTTTCCCTCCTCAGACCCTGCTCGGGGGATGCTTTACTGGGTTGTAGTTGTTTTTGTTGTTGTAGCTAATATATCTTGTTATGACAAAAATAGCAGCTATGCTACTACATCATCTTTAGGTGATAGCATGGGCTCACTATTTGCATATGCAGGTTTCACGATTGGAAGTCAGAAAGATCATGGAGCTCTAACAGTGCATTTTCTAGTAAAGGAAGAATATGTTCTTCAGTTGCAAAGATTATCATGAGAGGATTTGAATGGGTTTATGAAGCAACTAAAGGACATTTCAACTCCCAGTCTCCAAGAGATCTATGTTTGGTGGAACTGAAGCATAGGAAGAAAATACTTGATCCTCAGGGAGCATTTCTTCAGAAGTGGAATAAAATATTTCTCATGGCCTGTGTTTTCGCAGTTTCAGTGGACCCTTTCTTCTTTTATATTCCCCTAATCAATGACAAGGATAAATGTCTTGATATGGATAAACGTCTGGAGATCATAGCAAGTATTCTACGTACCATCACTGATATCTTCTACTTACTCCATATTGTATTTCAGTTTCGGACTGGTTTTGTTGCTCCCTCATCTCGGGTATTTGGAAGAGGTATTTTGGTTGAAGATCCTACTGCAATAGCCAAAAGATATCTAACATCATTTTTCCTAATTGACATTCTTGCTGTACTTCCCCTCCCGCAGGTAACATATATAATTTTTGTTGTTCAATCAAGTTATTCGGTTTAAATATGCAAGATTGAAGTGGGTCAGATCTTTTCTCTGTAATGACTTTTCTTTTTTTGTAATTTTTTTTAATGCTAAAGAATTGCCTTAACCTTTAAAAGAAAGGCTTTTGCTATTTTGTATTCTTGAACTTAAAAAATGCACTCTTATGCCGGTTACTGTTTCTCCAGCGATAAATCTGCTAATTACATAGACCTTATACATATTCTTATGGAGCCCATATCGACTAATAACCATCTAGAACATCTTATGAAGAGGTCAGGGTGAATACATATATTCATATGCTTTAATTGTGTCATTTGTTTCTTTCAAGGTGTTGAATCTGATTGAAATTCTTGTCGCTAAAGATAAGGTGTCTTCATGCTTTGTCTTAATTAGGATGATTCCTTGTAAATATTTTAACTTGTATAAAGTCGCTGTGTATGTCTATAGGATGCAGATCTCACTTCCTTGAAAAGAATGAAAGTTAATGCTAGTTTAACTTTCTTTTTTCCTTCTATCTAGGTAGTTATTTGGATTGTAATACCTAAACTGAGAAGTTCAGCTCCAATGAGTGCAAAAAATGTGTTGGTATTTGTTGTCATATTCCAATATGTGCCACGGCTTATCAGAATCATACCATTGTATCTGGAGATTACAAGGTCTGCTGGAATTATTACTGAAACAGCATGGGCTGGAGCTGCTTTTAACCTCTTTCTTTATATGCTTGCAAGTCATGTAAGTCGCCATACCCTGGCTCTTCTTTCTGACAAGTATCTTTATCCATTTTACAGATGAAGATTGGGTTTCGATTTTTTTTTTTTTTTTTTAATTTATTGTTTGGGAGTGCAGATTCTTCCAATTTACAAGCTAATTCGTCTAATTTGGATGCCTTTCTTTGAAGTTTGAACTTACTTTTGCATGTTTGTTTTGTTCACAAATGATGAAGTATCCTCTTGACCAACACTAGCTATTTTATCATGTGCAATGCATTGCCACTGTCAACACATAAAGAATTTCTGTTGTGTTTGTGATAGGTGATAGTTAAATTCGTTGGTTTTCATTTAATATTGCTTTATTGTGAAATGCATATATGTTATCCAAAATTTTAAATAGGTTAAGATATATTTTCCATAAGCATGAGATATTATAATAAGACAGTAAGCGAGGAATTTTTTTAAAATTATATGTGGTTCTTGCAAATCTATCTAGCTATGTGAAATGCCAAGATATGCATGATTCAGACTTTAGAGGATTATGCCATGTTATCCGAAAAGAAAAGAAAAGAATAAAAGGATAACGCTGTTGCAGCATAGAGGCTGATCATGCAGAAATATTGTAATTTCAGTTAGCCAAACTTTCATTTTGAATTATTTCGTGATTGTGTAGCATGTCTGAAATAATGCAAATAATTAATATTCCAACAAACCAGTTGCTAAAGCTGTTGTTTGGTAGATGTGTGCTTATTGTTTATAATGTCTTAATCTAATTGCTTGGAAGGAACTGAGATTCATTACTATCTTTTGGACCCGTCTTATAACAATTGTAAATATGTTAAATACTGATAGGTAATTGGAGCACTCTGGTACTTGCTGGCAATTGAAAGGAAAGATTCATGCTGGAGAAGTGCATGTGCTAGTCATAAATGCCAAAAGGCCTATCTGTATTGCGGCAGTGGGAAATTAGAAGGGGCTGACTTTCTAACCAAGCTTTGCCCGGTAGATCACCCAAATGCAACAACTTATGACTTCGGAATATTTCTTCCTGCTCTAAGAAATGTTGCAGAATCCAGAAAATTCTTTCCTAAAATATTTTATTGCTTTTGGTGGGGCTTGCAGAATTTAAGGTTCGCATTACCTTGACTTTCTTTCTAATTACTCATCAGAAAGTGTTTAATTTTGCTAGTAAAGTAGCTTTTGTCTTCATTTAGTTTTAATTTTGCTTGAGGTGGTCAAGATTAGGATGGTAATATACGTATCTTTAGTTGAAAGAGGAACTACTGACACCAAGCCCTGTACTAAGAGTTGGAAAAGCTTCCATTTAGCATTTTATTTTTGAAAGATGAAAATTCTGTCTAGATTCTTTTCTTGTTTTCTGTTAACCATCACCAAATGTAGTTACTTCCAACTTTTAACTGTCTCATTCTAGTTTTGACAAATCAGACATCTTAGTTTAGCATCTTTGATTTGTCCCCGATATTTCTGCTCGTAAGGGCTTATTGTTAGTTGGAAGTGATTCAGTGAAGAGATCATGATCCAACAGATAGACATTACGAGAGATGCTGAGTGCCTTATGACTATGTTGGCATAGTATATTTTAAGGCAAAGAAAAGAGTGCAGCAAACAAGATTACTAGTCAATTCAACAAGCTGAAGTAAGAGAAAGAGTAATTTGAATGATTACTTAAGCTACTAAGCGAGTTTGAAAGTTGATTTTAGTTTTATCGGGTTTTTATCTAGGCTTGTCTGAGCTTGCACAAGTCATTTGTGTCCCTACTGCATGTCTTAGCAGCCTTAGATGCTATTAGTAGCTAGATATGAAACTCTAAAACTTCCGCATAGCATGCACACATGAAAATATATTGTGGATGTGCTAAGTGGCGTTTATGTTTTTTTATCTTTAGTTTTAATTTCGCTATGTTAGTTTATCATCTAGAACTGGATAGGTTAGATGAGTAAAATATTCTTGAGTTCAATGAGGTAGCATTCGTTCATGAGTGTGTACATGATAATTCGTGAGCATTTAAAGTCTCTTGTAGTCATATTATTGATTCCAAACAAAGTCATATGACAAGAGCAATGCAATTGATGGTTTTAGTTCTGTATCTGCAGTATGAAATGCGTATCAAGCATGGATACAAATTTTTGTTCCAAGTTTTGATAGTTCACCTTTCAAATTTTCAATGCTATCGAAGCCTATTACATGACAGCTAAAAATGGTTAATTTCTCGGTTAAACATTTTTTAACTGTTACATTTATATGATGACTGAATCTTCATGATATACAAACACATCCAAATCAACAGTTTATATTTTTCCACAGTGGTGTACCCTAGTTGAACTAGTAGTTCGACAGCTTCAAGGTTGAAGTGCCTATTCTTCCCAAACATGGGTAAAAGAAATATTGTTTGATAGTGCTGAAATCACCCTTCAGTTTTGCTACCTCGTTGTGCTGAAATTCCCCTTCAGTTTTGCTACCTCGTTATCTCTTTAGTAGTCGATCATTACCTAGCTTCCTCTATAATCCCCTGTTTAATGTCACGTAGATTCTTAAACCATACTATAAAATTGGTGGTCATTCATTTCATTCCTTTGATATTTTGTTTACTTTCTCATTCACATTCCCCACTCTCTCAGTTAAACTGCATAACTTATTATGCTTTTAGTATCAGGATATCACATGAATGCATTTGTTTGTGTTTATGTATCTTAATGTTCTCCAATGGATGTTATTTATTATTTATGAGCTGTTATGATATCTAATTATGTATACCTAGAGGTCTTTTAGCTTAAACATATATTGCATGTAGAAACTGCTTGATAGAGATTTCAACATATCTGGTTTTGCAGTTCTCTTGGTCAGAATCTGAAAACAAGTACTTTTACCGGGGAGATCCTTTTTGCTGTTTTCATTTCAGTCTCCGGCTTGGTTCTATTTGCACTGCTCATTGGCAACATGCAGGTTGTTTCCTGGCTCTATGTGATATGTTTTGCCTTCCTGTGTTCCTTCAATGGGAAGAACTCAATGCACTAAACCTTCTACAATCTGTAATGGGTTTTTACACCATAAACTTTAGGTGGTTTATAAACTACTTTTGGGAAAACTGAACTGGGAGATACCCACACCAGATTCTTCATTTCTTGTTTTGCTGGCAGATTTCATTAGGTACCATTTCTTAAATTTCATTTCACTTAGGTCCATGTTCAAAATTTCGTTTTACTTAGATCCCTACCAATCAAGATGATGCGGAATGAAATTCAAGGTTCACGGATTGAAGTCAGAGTGTTGAAGCTGCTAATGTTGAGGTCAAAGTGTTGTAGATTGAAATCAAGGTGTGGCGGATTCGAATCAAGGTGCTCCGCACAAAAAACCGCGATGTTGTACTCAGAAAATGAACATGTCCCAGCCACTCCCAGGTCAAAATTAAGGAGCTATGGACACAACCAAGTTTTCATGGGACCCAAGTGAAATGAAGTTTCAAAAATGGACCGAAGGGGCATGAATTGTCGTTTTAGAGGCTCTTTGGTGTTGTTTTACAAACTGATGTTTAAAATGCAGAAACTGGTGTTTGTTGAACTTGGATACACTCTTAGATTTATAGTATGAGATCCATCTTTCAAAAGGTTGTCTACTATTGAAGAGATTAAGAAGTAAAATAAGATATAATAAGACTTTTATCTTGCTTGCTCAAGTCGCAGACTTTCAATATGACAACTGAAATTATTGGAAAGAGTAGTTGTGTTTTTAGGACTTGTTAGGTTAGGATAATTGTTGACATAGTACTTTGACCTTCAATGGTATGTGAGTTCTATGTCTAAAAGTTGCCCTGAATCTGTGTAATAATCACTTTGTTTAAGGTGATCTGATGTTTTTTTTTTTAATGAGTATCTGTATAATTGCACTTGTTGAAGTTGTTCCTAGTAACGTTTGTCTTCTTCCCAAACTATTCCTAATTAGGCGTATCAATACTTATGAAAAGCGTGTTAGCATGTGCATTGTATTATTCTATTTCATTTTCATTTATATGCTATGCACTATTTGTATAACAATTTGTGATATATGTCACTGTCAGTTCTTAAAAGAAAAAATTGTATAGATAAACTGCACTTCTTATGGACACCTAGAAGGGGCTTGCACGAAAATGTACAAGTACTATTTTATAGCAAACGCTTACCTAGTGAAATCATTGAAGGTATATGAAAAACTGATTGTGTGCTAATTAAATATTGCTCTTTTTTCAGACATACCTGCAATCGACCACAGTTAGAATTGAAGAGATGAGAGTTAAAAGGCGTGATTCTGAACAATGGATGTCTCACCGCTTACTTCCTGATATTTTGAGGGAAAGAATTCGTCGCCATGAGCAGTACAGGTGGCAGGAAACTAGAGGTGTAGATGAGGATAATCTCCTTCGGAATCTTCCGAAAGACTTGAGGAGAGATATTAAGCACCACCTCTGTTTAGGACTACTCAATAGGGTAAGCAAGCACAATGCCTAAGTTTGATTATGCCGTAATCATCTTTGTTATGGTGTCGAACTCTATTTCTTTTCCTTCAGAAACTGTAGTAGTAAAAAATCGAAGGGAAGATTTGGTTCCTAATCAGATAAAAAGCAAACCATTTTCGTTTTGTCATCTTTACTGCTTGGAAATTGGGAATTGTGAGTTTGGGGTTGGGTATATCACTACTCCCCTGAAGATTGAATTTGTACCTGGATAGAAAATTTAAGTAGTTGCTAAGTTCCTTATGTTTAAAACCTCTTGTTACATCGATAATTGGGGTTCATGTAGCTGGATGGGAATCCGTGTTAAGGACTTTGTGTTTTTTTATTTTACTTTTTGTTGGGTTACGAATGTAGATTTTTATAATCAAAGTCTTCCATCACGCAATATTTCTGGGGTTGGATTATTTTTAGTTGCCTTAGCGAACTGGCATACAATATAAGTCACCACACAATTTACGTGTACTCCCATCTCATTGTGCACTAGAATCATCTCGAAGTTATAGTTCCCAGTAAATGATAGATGTCTTTCGGATCATCCATTTGTTTTTAGGAAACTAAAGTGGTACCCTAAAGCATGGTGTCAGGTGTTTTAGTATCCCTAGTAACATATTGCATTTTAGGATTTTTTTTTTTAATATTTCAATGAATTTAAGTCGGTTGGGTTGAATTGCAGTATTTGTTCATGTTATCCTCTCTTATTCTTTTACAACCCTTAAATTTTGGCCGAAACTGCAATGTATAGACTTTTTCTTACAGGTTCCTATGTTTGAAAAGATGGACGATCAACTAATGGATGCTATGTGTCACCGCTTGAAACCTGTTCTATACACTGAAGAGAGTTGTGTAATTAGAGAAGGGGATCCAGTAGACCAGATGCTTTTCATTATGAGAGGAAAACTGGAGAGCATGACAACCAATGGTGGGAGAACAGGTTTTTTCAACGTAGATGATCTGAAGCCTGGGGATTTCTGTGGAGAGGAGCTTTTTACATGGGCTTTAGATCCCCAGTCATCTTCCAACCTTCCTAGCTCAACAAGAACGGTTAAAGCACTTACGGAAGCTGAAGCTTTTGCTTTAATGGCTGATGATCTGAAATTTGTAGCCTCCCAATTTCGTAGGCTCCACAGCAAGCAATTGCGTCACACCTTTAGGTTATATTCTCAGCAGTGGAGGACATGGGCTGCTTGTTTCATACAGGCCGCGTGGAGAAGATATATGAAGAAGAAGCAAGAAGACTCTTTAAGCGAGCACGAGAATAGACTGCAAACTGCGTTGGTGACTGATAACACTGCTGGTATGAGTCTTGGTGCTGCAATTTATACTTCACGGTTTGCAGCAAATGCTCTAAGGGCATTGCGAAGAAATGGGATGCAAAAAGCTCGTGTACAGGATAGATTGCCTATGATGATACTGCAGAAACCGGCAGAGCCTGATTTTTCTACGGTAGAACATTAGCTGTTTGTTTACATTTCCAATGGTTGTCTATTAGTTGTTTGGGTTTGAAGATAATGTACAAAAGCTGCACCAAATAGGTCATTTGCAACCATTATAGCCTTATAGGTTTCACAATAGGATGGGTGTGGAAATATGTTGTACAAATTAGATGAGGGAAAAAAATGTTATATTCGACCAAAGGTCGCTGATGTGACCTTTATAATCTTATCTTCTGATCGACCTTTTATATATATATATATATATATATATATAGGTTATTCTCAGCTCGATCTGAGAATAGTCTATTTTCAGCTAACATCTCAGTCGTTGATCTGTATATAATGTATAAGTTAAAAGTTTGGTTGTGTCTTATATTTTACTATAATTACTTAATAATTAAAGTAAGTTAAATATATAGAATAGTTATGATAAATATTATATGATTTATATTTCGTAGGAAGTTATAAAACCGTCAGCTTGTTTCTCTCATCTATACTCTATATAAGGATTTATTTTATTTGTGGATTTGTATTTAGATTTCTTTAAGACCTTTTTTTTAT
Organism: Xerophyta viscosa; assembly: GCA_002076135.1. Lineage (NCBI taxonomy): Eukaryota > Viridiplantae > Streptophyta > Magnoliopsida > Pandanales > Velloziaceae > Xerophyta > Xerophyta viscosa. The sequence goes on along the minus strand of MJHO01000007.1, from coordinate 2,626,378 downwards.
TCTTTTCAGAAGAAACTACTTTTTAATTATAGATTTAAAAAATTATAAATAACTAATTATAAAATTTAAAATATTTTAAATTATATTATTATTATTATATATATATATATATATATATATATATATAACGGCCTTAAGATAAGTGTAACCCGTGGATTAGATCCGTCGGATACCTTGGACCAGAACGAGTTGAGTCCCACTCTTGATTCATGCAGACAATCTAAATCGTCTATGCTGTTGAGTCCCTTTCCGCTTCGAGCATAAGCTACTAATTCTTCCCCGTCGATGCCAGTGCAACTACTAACATGCTGTGAGCTCTGCACTGCACTTATAACGAATGTACAAACAATGTTACAATGGGATGAGTGAAATTTACTTTCTTGGATATATGCATGCGGGGTGGACGGTTGAGATCCAAGTAGTGTAAGTAAAAAATTTTAAATGAAGGGATGCTACTCTCAGGTTTACGGTTCTTGATCCAATCAGTTACTTTTATCCACCAAACTGGCGGTAACTGGGTCAAATTCAGGAGACAAATTTTCCTCGTATAATACTATTCTCAAGAAAACTCCACGAAAAGCTGCAATAAATGAGATGTTTTGATTTCTGAATAGTGCTCAAACTAGTTAACTTATATATATGGGAAATATATATTACTAATGAAAGCTCTTCTTTTGATCGCTATTAACAAGTTCAACCTCTTTTGCTCCTCTTATATGGTAGGTGTGGTTAGATTCTGGAATATTGATAGGTGTAGGTATGGTTAGATTCTGGAATATTGATAGGTCTAAGAAGATCAACGGTGAGAAGTAGAGCCAGGTCGAAGAGGAGAGATGAAGATGGAGCAAACTATATATGATTCTTATTTGTACGCTACTAGTTAAATTAGCTTTATATAGAATTAGCAGTCTATGGGTCACCACGAACTGTACTAAAAGGTCCAAACCCGATCAGAAAAGTTGGCTTATTCAACGGTTGGACCTGAAATAAAAAATAGTCAATTCAATGAGTTTTCAGTTGGGGTTACTAATATAGTGGTTGGATAGGAATATCAATATTTAATGTCTGGTTCGAAATACACACCAAATCAAAATTTTACTTTCTGACCATAGTCTAATGTAGGCTAATCGTGATTAAAAAATAATCTCTAAATAACATCTAAAATTGGTATATCGAAAACATTTTGCCTCGCTATCCCAAAAAAAAGTTGGCTTATCTGGCCAGACAGGGACTTCTTGTCTTTTAAGAAAGTCTATATATTGGTGTTATTAATTGATGATAGATATTCCTCCACATTAATCTTTAAAATCAATGGATGCGCTATCTCATCTAATCTCAACTTCAAAACGTGTTCGTGTACTGCATCAAAATGCGCAGGATATCCATAGCCCATGGAGAGACTCAGCCAAGTTACAGGCTGACTGCAGATTGTTTAGAACGTTTCTAATGCAACTGGGATAAGTCGAACCATTGGATTTCGCATCAAATAACAGAAACTTGTTTTTCCTAAGCCAATATATGAGTTAATTATAAAATCATGAGACATCGTTTAGGTCGATTTTTCTGTTCTTTCGGACTTGATTAGCAAAAAAAAATTGTGATGCAAAAATGAAATAAAAACAACAATTTCTGGAGGAAAAAATATTAAAAAAAAAATTGTTTATTCACGAAAACTACGAGGCCTTGTATCAAAAGCAGAGCAGAAAGAGTTAAGTTGGGAATGAACATCCCCCTCGCTTCACACAAATTCCTCTTCAACCACATCTGCAGCTTCTCTTGCAATTTTGCAATTTAAAGCCCTTCTCCACCAAAACAAAACTCCCTACCGCAGAATCTGGCAAGCCGAAGCAGCACTTGTTCAGAGCAAAGCAGAAGCTCCAGAAAGCAGCTGCCACGCTTTACCCACGCGCGGCCACGTATGCTGCCCGCTCCTGAGCAACGTGTTCCTCGCCACCCCCTGCATGCCGCCGGTGCAATGAATAACGTAAGTAACAGCATCTCATCTTCAGATTTGTTATTAGCTCCTACACGAAAAAGGTTTTGATAACTCGCGTTTTGCTAACCATCTCCTAGAAACCCTCGCGTTCGCGCGTTCGGAGCACGCGAACCCCGAGAGTCTGCGGAGTCAACACCCCACTGACTCCAGATAACTTTTCCGCCTCTGTCCACATCACCACGGTCCTGGTCCATTCCTCGTAGCTACTCGCTGCATTTGCTACAACACAGAATTCTCCAAATACTTAGGTGCCACGTAAGATGAATGTAATGGGGCCGGACCAAAGACAGCGCTTATGTGGAGTAGAATGAGTGTGTATTCCGAGAAGGTGATGGCTCGGCGGCGAAGGCTGGAAATTAACTGGGAAGTTTACTAGCAATGCGAGTTTGAGAAATGCCGTGACGAGAACATCTTGGCCGTCCACGTGACTCCTTCCTGCAGTGCTTGCAGCACGAGCCATTCACATCTCTGGTCACCTGGCGCTATTCATCTGCACTTCGGCGCATCCGACGGTTGAGCAACTCCTATAAATGCGGGTCCCGCAGCAAGCGCTACGCTCACACAATCCTGTAACTCTGTATCCCTTTCTCTCCGTTTCTTATAATCTCGGCGAACTTGCGCCGCATTAGCTACGTTCATCTCCCTCGGGCTCGTAGAAGAATGAACGCTGGAAGTAAAGTTGCTTCCAACGCCAGCAATGCTGCAACAGGGGCTGTTAATGCTGCTGCTGTTGGGTACAACAATAACGTCGCCGTCATCGGCGCGGCTGCTGGTGTGGCAGAAATGACTGCCGAAAGGACAAGAGCCGAGCTAGATGAAGCTGCTCGTCGGAGTGCTGAAAACGCTCGCCGCCGCAGGCTTGCGTTGAGGAAGTCAAATTCCAAGGGCCGCAGTTCCAAGAAGTGCCGCACGGAAGGCAGCGCTAGCAGTTCTGAAGCCTCCGGCGACGAGTCTTTGCGACTGCAACCACAACGCGCTGATCATGATCACTCTGGCGGCGGAGTAAATTCCACATCGTCGTCTTCGGCGGGCGTGGTGACCGCGTCTGGAATTCTCGCCACCTTCAGTGGTACTGGGGACGCCCGGAACATCCCTTGCCCGCCGCACGGTTACGTATCATTGACCGGACGCCGCCGGAACATGGAGGACACTGTGACCGTCGCGCCGTGTCTCGGAGCTGGGACGAGGCACCGGTTCTACGCCGTGTACGACGGACACGGCGGATCGAGGGTCGCTGAGACCTGCCGCTTGCGCATGCACGCTGTGCTGGCTGAGGAGGTTGCGGCACGAGGCGGATGGGCGACGATGATCGCTGCCGGCGAGAATGGTTGGTGGAGCGATGCACTCAAGGCCAGCTTTGCCCGCGTTGACAGCGAGGTGCTGTCAGGGGTGTCTCAAGTGGAGAAGATGGTGGGATCGACGGCGATCGTGGCCATAGTAGGGCCTCGACACATCGTCGTGGCTAACTGCGGCGACTCGAGGGCTGTGCTCTCCCGCGCTGGAGGTTGCGTCGCCCTGTCCTGCGATCACAAGGTTTAGTTAGCTCTTCTTCCTTAAAGCATTCCCTATATCTTTTTGATAATTGGTAGCTGCATGATTTGTGGTACTAGTAGTATCTTATTTATTAAGAAAACTTTTTACGTAGACCATGTTGCTAGGACTGTCTGTTTATTTTATTATTATTGATACAAAGTCACAGGCATCCCCTCGATTTTCAAACATTCCGTGGACAAAAGAAACTAGTATATATAAATATATCTTTAATAATTTCGAATTCCAAAAATCTCGTTCATGCATCTTAATCGTTCTCATGTTTGTTTTATATTTATTTTGATAATGACGACGGCATATATGCATGTCTCTACAAGCTATTCCTCTTAAATCACAAGTAATTAACAGTTATTTGCTAGACAAGTTTTTAGATCTAGTTACACAAAGTTTTCATCTGTTATACGTTTGGCAGCCCAATCGCCCCGACGAGCTGGCGCGGATTGAAGGCATGGGCGGACGAGTTATTGAGTGGGATGGCTGGCGTGTTTTTGGTGTTCTTGCTTGTTCTAGATCTCTTGGTACATAAAATCTTATTCTCCAGCAACCAAATCATTGTTCTTTAAAAGGATGCATCCACTTTTAAACAAAAAATAAATAAGATAATGTTAATTTAATTTGCAGGCGACTCCTACCTGAAACCATGGGTAAGTGGAGAGCCAGAGATCACAGTGACAGAACGGACAAGTAAAGACGAGTTCCTGATCCTGGCGAGCGACGGTTTGTGGGACGCACTGTCCAATGACGAAGCTTGCTTGCTCGTCCGACGTTGCTTGAGCGGCCGGGCCATGCAGATGAACCCAGAGCAAGTCCGGGGCCGCAGTGCCGCCGATGCGGCGGTGCTCCTCTCGGAGGTTGCCATCGACAAGGGCAGCAGGGACAACATCAGCGCCATCGTCGTAGACCTTAGGCGTCTACGCAACCTTTAGTGGATCATTCCAATGTGGCCATGTTTTTCGATGTGATCGACTAATCTTCATGGCGTCTCCTTCCGCTCTACCTTCATGCAATTTTATTTTATTATCAGGAAATTCTGTTTATCTTTTTTTTAAAATTTTTTTTTGTTTTAATTTTGGCTGGTTGTTTTACAGACGTAGGCGTCTGGTTATTTATAACCAAACCATTTTATATATATTTCATCATGCTGCTCTTTATTCGATCAATTCTTCACATTGATCTCCTGGAAAAGAAGACATATAGTAATTCTGAGTAAAATTTCTAAGTAAAATTAAGTTGTTATATTTCAGCAACATTCACGAACACAATGCAAATTCAAGTCACTGGAAAAACAGATACCTTCTTAACCTGCATTTCAAGATTCTCGTGGCCACTGCGCTTAACAACGCAGTGGCCACGAGATAAACGATGTAACAGGGTATCGATCACATTTTCTCTCCTTTGGGCTGCTTCCTAAAAAAACAATTAAAACAAAAAACAAAAATAAATATTGCATGGTACCACATTCATAAAGTAAGAACTTGTATACCCTTTCAGGGTGTTTATAAATTTAAATTATAGATAAAAAATTAAACAAAACAAAAAGATTATATTATTAACAATTGATTATCTTAAGTCAGCAGATGCCACCAGCTTCTAGTAAAGGGAGAGCCACCGCAGATGGTGACAAGAAGCTGTAACGGTAAGTTTAATATCTTATGGCTGGAAAAGCTGACATTCTAAGAGTTTCTGCTCAGGCTAGCGCAAAGCACGCGCAGTTTGCAGTCTCTGGCTACTTTCTGACCTCTGTTTTTTCTCATTAATAAATTAAGAAAAATATTAATGACCTATTAGCCGTACTTTTAACATCCTACTTCTAAATAAATTATTATTTTATAATAGCTATTAGATCATATCAAAATATGTCTGTACGATAAAATTTTAAAAATAGATTTAAATATAAAAAAATATTAATGCATTACAATATTTTTCGTAAAATAACTCTTACATAGATAATTAACACTTTGAAACTCTTAACTCTTCGGAATGGTTTATGAGAACAAAAATTTTAAGTCTCAAAATATCAATTTAAAAATATTTTCATAAAAAATTTGAATATAAAAATTATAAACACAAAAGTCCACTTTTTCGTATTCAAAGTTTTTGGAAAAATACCTATGTATGTGTTTGGTACAATTTTGTAACTTTTTCAAGAAAAAAATGGTTTATTTGAAATAAAGGTAAAGGTTTTTTTTTTTTTTTTTTTTTTTTTTGTGACAAAATCCCCCAAAAAAAAGAAATAAAGTTTTTGGTTAGTAGTACAAAAAGTGGCGCTAGTTCTCCTGTTGCATGCTTACACTGCCTTAGGTGGATTTGTGTTATTTCTCATTGGACAGACTGACAAAGGCTCTAAATTTTCTTTTATAGATTTAAATTACAGGATGTATGTCCTACACATCATGAACTTTATGCTTCTAAGTAAAATTGGTCTTTGTTAAGTTTTACAAATACTGGAGCAATACTAGAAAAAAGAAGTACTTATTGGATTTATTCATGCAAACCGACTTTTCGATAGCTAACTTACAGCAGGTAGAACAGGGTGAAAAGGAGAAGGTAATTATCATAGAAACAAACTTTAACCTTGTGGAGAGCTGATTCTAGGAAAAACTTTGTAGATAATAGATTTCTCTCCTTTGAGCGATGCTGCAAATTTGATGAGAAAAGCCATCAGTCATTTGTTGAAAAAGAAAGAGAGACAGATAAGTGGAGTTACAGATATCAACCGAAGAAAAACGTAGTGATCATTTATTTGTTGATTGTTGGTGAACGCATGCAATCACTATATATATGTATTATATAACATGCAGTTGGCATTCAACTGTGCCACAATAAAAGATACATTGATATATGTAATGGCGCATGTGGCGTACTTCATGCATCTACTGACTAATATGAGGGGAGAGAGAGAGAGAGAGAGAGAGAGAGAGAGAGAGAGAGAGAGAGAGAGTTGCATTTCCTATTAGCATAAGTGTTGATCTCCATAAGTCCATGCAACAACTCTGAGATAGTTTCACATGGCAGCTTCTTTTCTAAAAAGAAAAATTATTTAAGGAAAAGAATGCCAACAATACTTCAAATAAATGTATAGACAATTAGACGTGCTATCTTTGGTAGATGCACCAACAATTAGTTGAAGACATGCACAGCAATTATCCCTCGCAAATTGTCTTGCTGCAAACATAGAATTTTCTTTTCCTTGATGCTTGTATATTCATGGTTTCCTGTAATACTTACAAATTTCTAGATGGCTCTAAATATAACTCTAATGTACTTAGTATGAATGAATATAGGTGATGGCAAAATCACTGTTGTTTAACAACTAAAACAACAAAGAATTTAAAAATCAATTATCATATACAAGTTAAAAATGACCGCAAAAAATAAGGTTAGCAAACATCTTTAATCTAAAGAAAGTTGGCAATAAAAAACCTACATGGCAATTGCGACCAAGCAAATTTACTTGAAAAAAAGAAAAAAACAGTAGATAGGTATGCTAACCAAAACATATACAAGAAAGAAGATGACGATTTGGTAATAGAGAATAGCACATAATTACAATTGAAACTTACTATAAATATAGGGATCCTATAGAGCAAAAGTAAGACATGAGTAAATGGATAGATCTAGCTGCGGACAACAATTACAAAAGGAGCAATTATAAGAAGAGTAAAGGAAACACAACTAAGAGGAATTATACCATATTTGGGTCAAGTATAGCTAATGATGAACCTATCAACAACGACTGTAAATGATGGATCAACTATTGTTAGCATTTCTCTTACCAATTAGATATCTTTGGGGATCGAGCGGCGATGGGGCAAACAAGTTGAGCACGATGGAGGGTCGATTACTAGGGTTGCTAGCGAGACCTATTTATAGACGCCCTCAGCCTATACGGCAATTACACCTGTCTTACACGCGTGCATCATACAGCAATTTCGTTCAAGCACTGTCGTAGTGCGGTACATGTGTAGCGTTTTGTCGTATTCTTTCCAATCCTTTGGTGAAATTCAAATATAAACTGCAAGACAACTATAGCAACTTTCCTGTAGTGTTAGGAGTTCTACCAACAATGAAGTTTGTATACATAGTTTTAGAATTGATTTTGACTAAATTCTACAAAAAAAACTCAATCATATCTTTTGAATGCCAAACATATTCACCTAGGAGCATTATAGTATATTTCCGTGTAATTGTCATCCACATAGATGGTAGGCGCTGCCTTAGACAAAAATATGAAACGTATAAAAATAGAACTGCTACTATACTTTCAGTATATATAATTTAGATGTATTTAAGCTACCTAAAAATAGATATAAATAATGATAGCAATGGCACTACACATTCCATTTGTTGAAATGGACATTACTATTATGTTAATCATATGCTCTGATCATCAACATACCTCATACATATATGCTATGGCGTTATGGCAATACAGTAAAGCTTGGACTTGTTCGACAGCTCATACTACTTGGCACTCACCATCAAATTTCTTAGATGGCTCTTCAATGCACTCTATTATAAATCCATTGCAATTACATTTTAGTAGATTTTTACTGGTTGTGTTTGTGGTTGCATATACCTATGCATTCCTTCTACCAGTTCCTCTAAAAATTGAGAGATGAGTTGTGATAAAAAGGTTATATGGAGAATATTAGCTCTCATTAAGGTTCAATTTGTCTTTTGAACTGGTTGGCATTGAGGGAAGAATCTCTACGGCAGATTTATGGGTTTGAAAGAACCTTATGGTGCATATGGTACTTATGTGCTTTCTAATGCAAATCAAGGAGATAAAAAAAGCAATTCATCATTGATTGTAAATTCAAAAGAGCCTTCTGGTGGCATACTCAGATTCCAAATCTAAGACTAAACCTCTACATATATGTATTATCACTTTACCACTAGTGGCCTAACACGATTTTGGTTGCGAGCCTGCCCTTCCTCCATGTGCCTATTTCAAATATCACATGCAATAGCCTTGGTGGTTGCTTCAGTGACATCTTCTACCTAAAATAATGTCAAGCCATTACGGAAATCCTCATGCAAAGCCCCCTTGTACTTCATAAAGGTGCCTCATTCATCAAGAGAGATCCCAAGGCCCAATGCTTGCCAAAAAAACTCGGTGGTAAAGTCTTGAATTTCTTGATTGTAGCCTTGCTTCATATGTTGCCACTTCGCTCATCATGCTTCCTTATATTTGACTGGATAGAATTGACCTAATGACTGTATGAGCAACTTTTTGAATGAACGCCATAATAATGCTCTACATCGCGACTCCTCATAATGCATTCCACTAAACAAGTGCATGGAAAGTGATTTTAAGTGATGCATATAATACAATATCAACATCACTATAAATATATAGACAGAATAAGTTTCTATTTGACCTAGCCAATGTTCAGCTTCTCACCATCGATTTCTCCATAGACATAAAAAAATTTCTCCTTGAGCTAAGCCAATGATCAGAGAGCATTACGTTCTGTCGTCATTGAGGCCGTGTGATTTTTTCGTTCTTCCCGATTGGTCGCTTTCCTTCACGGCGGCTATAAGAAGTTTTTCCATGCTTTTGTGGCAACATCAATTCTGGACGGACTTGAAGTCAGTTCTGTTTTGGGCTTGGTGCAGCCTTTGGTGGTGATGCGTCCCCCCAATTTGCACTCAAGCTGAACTATTGTATCCTTCATTCGCACTCGGTAGATTGGGATATTCTCAGCACGATATTGAAGATGAGTATCGGACTGATAGAGGAGTTTCAGCTCCAGATAGAATGGTTAGATGACTGGATCAGTGACGAACTCGGCTGTTCCTTTGATTGAGCTATAGTGTTTTGGCTGTAGCTTGCCACCCTAGTTGAGCTGATGCATCTTCTAGATGATGTTACCTTTAGCCCGAGCTAAAACTTCAATTGAGTGGGCGCCTTGGCTTTGTCGGCGAGGAGAGTTGCGTGTTGAGTATGGTGGCCTCAAGGCCTAGATTTGTTTCTCTAGCTCGGCTGTCCTTTTTAGCAGGTCCTCGAGGCGCCGGAGCGGAGCGGTGACGCGGGAGAGGAGAGAGTGAGTGCTCCAAATTGGTGCCAGCGATCGTCGGTGCGACGGCCCGTGCCGGTTGTCGCACACGCACTATCAAGTCCATCGCAGTTACAATTGGTCTTGCTCTGGATCGTGATTCGTGGAATTGATACCAAGGCGGCGGGCGAGACAAGGATCGTGTTGCGATCGTATAATTGACTTGGGCCGTCATATAGAGGGTACAAGAGAGAATTTCTAGACTTTCCAGCCCAATCTCAGCCCAACAATTCCCATTTTTGTTTGGATTTGGAAGAAAAGGAACTTGTTTCCAGAGGACTTATGAGCCTTGCTAATATTTGTAAAGATGCAAACATTGAAGTGTATATTGCTGTTGCTGAACATATAACATCATGATGTTATTGTTTCAATAATTTGATAATGGCTTATTTAGAAGGCGAGGATTTTGACAAATTATCTAGATTTAAAAGCTTTAAATAAATATTGGTTGCTATAAATATATTTAAGGTCGACCACAACAATAAATAATAGCAGCACATACGTGTCTTCCGTAGTAATGTCAATAGGAGGCAACGTTGATCTCACATTTTCGTTTGCAATATTTATAGCCACATCTTGCATGCAAAAATATATTTGTAATTGATGATAAACTATATATATGATATGCAGCACGAGTTTGTGTAAATTTAGTGTACCTAGTTTATCTTACATGCAGCATGTCTGAAATTTTTCTTTATAAATATCAAATCATTTCTAATGCAAAATACAAAACTAGTAAAGTAAGATATTTCGCACGAGAAACACCAATGTTCTCTTGCTATAAGGTATCAGAAAAAATTTGGGCCTGCTTTGCTAGAAATAGCAAAATTACGCGGCGAAATTTCACGGTCAAGAGCCCACGCCTACGCACGCGAGCAAACGTTCCCAAATCCTCTAATTCGATGTGGCGGGAAAATAATTTAGTGAATGGAACCTCAAAAGCCGATCCATCTCAGAACCCAGTTCATTTTCCCGTCTCTGCTCTCGCGTTCCGTTCACTCTAATCCCTCACTGTCCTGCCCTCGCCATCCCTCTCCCCAAATTTCAAGTTTCTTGTCCTCCGAGCCAAATCCTTAGCGTGTTTCGATCTTCGACGCAAGCGCATTTCGTAAAGTTATCGTCATATCGATTAGGAACTAGGGTTTCATTAATCGTCGAATATCTGGTTGACGTTTCCAATCAAGGACTGAACGAATGGCGGACGCGTTCGAGGATGAGGCGGAGCAGACTGTGACCATCAAGGAGTACATCGAAAATCTCGAAGCCGACGAGCTGGTATTATTTTTTATTTATTGTTTATTTATTTATTTTTCTGATTGCTGAAATAATCCGCGGTATTAATTGTAAATGCAGGAAGCCGATTTGGTGCTGGGAGGTGACGAGGGGAAAGAGTGTACATATAACTTTGGATACATGAAGCGCCAGGCAATTTTCTCATGTCTAACATGCGTTCCTAGTGGCAACGCGGGGGTCTGCACGGCCTGCAGCCTCACTTGCCACGACGGGCATGAGGTAATTTGAGAAGTTTCCATTTTTGATATCGCGGAAGATACTGTGATTTTATTAGCGTGGGTACGTTTAGTGGTTGATTTTATTGTTGTTGTTGGTGTGAATATAGAATATGTTATGCAGGATGGAGGAAAAAATAAAAAAATAGCATTCCAAATGGGGAAGGTAGCATTAACTTAAATCTAAAATTAAGAAGATAAGAGTGGATATATAATTAGCTAACAATTTGCCAACTTGAGATGTATTGAACTGATATTTACTGTATGGTGATCTATGTTTTTGGTCAATGCTGGTACTGAAATGGGTAAGATACTTAAATTATTTCATAGGATATGATGATGCATAGAATTCAGCATTATATGTGTTACTGCATGTTGTTATGTCCTTTTGTGGTTTCGTTATGTGAAATACATATGTTTTATGTATTCACGTGTTTGGTTAAAATATTTTGAAGCTAAAACAAGTAAGAGTAGGCACATAACGTAATTTTAAAAGTATAGAAACCCATGTATCAGTAATAGTTGTTATATTCACCTTCATCATCAATAAGGGGGATGATATTGGCTCTTGTTACATATTTGGGACTGTAGGTGACCTTTGGAAATTTTGGAGCTCAGAAATGAAGTCTTTGACAGTTATTTACGTACTTACATACAAACTAATGCCAGCTGTCCTGTTTGTCATTTTGAAATTGTGGGTAATCATGATTTAATGATCTTTCCTAAGATCTGTACGGGAGTGATGCCATTGGAGCTTTACAATGTTGGTGAATGGAAAATTACTTGTCTATTGAGTTTACTGATTGTGTTAAATGTTAATTATCAGAAACAGGTATCTTAGCGTTGACACTTTCTTTCTCTCGAGCTAGTTTAATACTTATGTTTATATTTTTTTTATGTCTTGACTTCGCTAAGGTCGTGGAGCTGTGGACTAAGAGGAAGTTCAAATGTGATTGTGGGAATTCAAAGTTCGGGGAGTTCTTTTGCAAATTGTTTCCAAACAAAGACCCTGAAAATGTTTATAACTCATACAACCACAATTTTAGAGGTTCTTACTGCACATGTGGTCGTCCTTATCCTGATCCAGAAGCAGAAGAGCAGATTGAGATGATTCAGTGCTGCATTTGTGAGGACTGGTTTCACGAGGACCACCTCGGTCTGAAATCTCCTAAAGAGGTTGGCCGCAGAAAACACTATCTTACTGAAGATCTCCTTGAATTTGATTATGCTTTTGGATACCCTGTATGATATATCTTTTTTTCTATGATAAGATGTTGGTGTTGTAACTCCTTGTTACTGTGATTATAAGCAATAGGCAAAATGTTATCCTATGAGGGGCCCTTAATAATATGCTATTTAAATTAATTTTTTTAATAAAAGTAGATATATATTAATATACAGAGAACCAAAGAAACTTAATGGTATTCTTCCATCCATTCATGAAGCCTTGGATCGCCACAGATTGTAGTATTCCATTACGCGTTCTTAGTGGCATTTATAAATTACATAACAAACTTATTCTAGCTGTTGTTTTTTTTTTAGAACAAAAAGGATTGTTCCATCGTTCGATAGCTATTTGAAGAAACGGCAAATATCCTTGAAATGAATCCTTGTTGCAGTTCAATTCCTCACTTTATTTGATATTGCTGGTTAATCCTGAATCCATGGATTCTTAGTATTGTTTTATGTGTAACTAGTGGTCTACAGAAGTTTGTTTAATCTTGGTATTAAAAAAAGCCGAGCTGCTCACGAGTAGCGGGAACTCGTTTAAATTCGGCTCGAACTAGAGTCTTGCTGAGCTCGACCAAGTTTGAACATTGATTCGAGCTTGAGTAAATAGACGAGCCGAGCCTGAATATCGTATTACTCGGCCCGTTAGGCTCGCAAGCCTAAACGAGCTTTCCTATTTTATCAAAAAAATTTACAGTAAGATTTCTTAAAGGTTCGAGCTCGATTTCAACTCGAGCTCGGGCCTAATTGATGCAATCAATCCGAGTTCAAGTCAAGCTCAGCTCGATTATGTTGGAGCTCGACTCAGTTGATAAATCCAGCCGAACTCGACTCGAACTAGCCGAGTTCAAGCTCAGCCTCTGAAGCTCGTCAAGCTTGAACTTGTGCTATACCAATCAAGCCGAGCTTGAGCTTATTGGTGCTCCGCTCATTTTCGCCCCTAGTTTAATCCCACTAACTCTCATTTTTATCTTTTCATTAAGTGCTTTTCTTAGTTCGATATTAGGAACATTGAGTTAAATTGAAACGATGCTTATGTGGGTTTTACTTCCTCGTTTAACTAAATTGTGTGCAGATTGGTTGTCGCAATGCTGCTTTAGCTCAAAATTTTAACCTGGTTTCTTTTCAAATTTAGGGCATCGAGGTTAACTTTCCATAACAAGATTTTGAACTAGCATGCGAACAATGTATTTTGATGGATATCTAGTTTTCTATTCCCACAATGCACTTTTTGCAAGTTTTTGCCCTAGAAGCTTATATATCTGAATTCTATTAAAATAATTTTTTGTTAGCTTTAAGGTCTAAATTGCATCTGTTTGAAGTTACGATGGAACTCAACTGATTGCCCAAATTTGATCTAATGAATTTTGGTAGTTTTAATATCCTTGTCATATTCTTAGCGTATTAGTAATATACACAAATCCTTTTCTTTTGGCATTTCAGATACCTAGAGATGAGGAAGGGGAGCCTCTGTATGCGGAGTTTATCTGCCAAGAATGTTCTGTCATATGTTCGTTCCTTAAGCATTATCCTGCATCTATATGGTCTGCAAAGCAAAAGTATCCCCTTATTAGTGGCACTGGTGAATCTTTGCTCGAAAATGACTTTTCAGGCTGTGCACGTCCTGAAGAGAATGGGAAAGATACATCGACACCTCATATTGAGAACGAACACTCTAATGTTGCTAGTGGCTCTGGATCTTCGTGCAGTGAAAAGGGCATATGTAATGGTGATAACAGAAATGAAGGTTCAAAGATAGAAAAATCTGTTTCTAATATGTCCTCAAGTCCAAGCTGTGTGCTTGGTATTGACATCAATGCAACGTCAGTTTTGGAGGAAAAGAAGCCATTGTTTCTTTCTAAAAGGTGGAGATATCTCCTTTGTAGGTGCAACAGCTGTATTGACTTCTATACCCAGAAGGGCATCAACTTTCTGATAGACAAGGAAGATTCTATTGAGGAATACGAGGAGGTGGCAAAGCAGAAAAGGCAGGAAAAGCTGAAGAAAGATGAAGGTGCAGAATTGAACTTTTTGAACAAGCTTGATCATGTTCAGAAAATTGAAATTTTGAGCGGCATTGCTGACATGAAAAATGAGTTCATGTCTTTCCTGGTATGTTTCCTTCTTATTGGGTGTTTTAGTGGTCCAATTGACACTTGCTATTCTTTTTCCTTATATGAAGTATTATACTTGATTAACTTTTTTAATAAGTTGCATTTACCCGGTATGCTGCCAATAGATGGTATACTTGAGCGCTTTTGATGTACAGTGTTACAGTGTTCCTGCCTGTTTAACTCCTGTCTTAGTTTTTCTACTTCAGAAGATATATGGAATTTCTTAAAGGGGTGCTATCATTCATTTATCTTTGCTTAGCAACTTCAAGAATGAATTTCTGATTTAGTGCTGCAGTAGCTGTAAGTAACAATAATTTGTTCACCTGGTAATACTAGTCTAGAAAATCTTAGTATATCCGTATCACTGGATTAAGGTCGTTCTAAATAACTATACGTCATATTATAGAGGAGGTGGAAGGCAAACAAGATGCTCAAAATCTGATAAATATAAAAAGCCACTAGTTGGCAATTAATACTTCATAGTAAAACACATGGAGGAAGGTACCTGTTTCATTGGTTTTATGTTATTTTGTCATTTGGTCTAAACTTAGCAGCTAATTAGTGCGAGATAATTTTGTACTGGCTTACAAAGTTCTGTATTAGGTCTTTTATGAATGTGAACAATACAGTTTATGCTAATGATTACCTGCTGGGACCTTGATGTATTTACTAGTATTAATTACTATGGCCATTTGCCGCAGATATTTTTACCCCAAAACTTTATACAAGTAAAAGCTTGTTTCATTCTTTGTGCATATTAAATGATTGGTCAATATGTTTTCTCTTTGTTATTTTTCTTTGTTTTGTAAGTGATATAGTACAGATGTGCTTGCACATGTATGAGTTAGCTTTTATAGCTACATTATTGGAGTTTCTAGGTATCTTAGTGACTAAAGGTTAGCAAGTTTTATCTTCACTCACAGCTGCTTAGAATACTAGGTGCTCTCAGGCGTTCATAAAGTTCCTATATCTAAATTCAACAGAGGGCATTTGTAATCTTGGTATACTGTTCATTGTGTTAAATTAAGACCAGTCCTCCATCCATGTATGCTATGACCAAAGCATGAAATGCTACTTTTGTGTTCTGCAACGTGGTGATTGTAGCAAGATAGTGTTGTACTTTGTGTAGAAATGCAACTTATCATAGTGTGTTATTGGTGCAGGAGTCATTTGACTCATCAAAGCCAATAACATCTGCGGACATCCAAGGGGTGTTTGAAAATCTTGCAAGGAAGAAGAAGCAGAGATTGTCTTAAATTTGGGCATCCCTTTCCGCTTGAACTCAGTGATGAACTATCCGTGCAAGCTATGCGAATGTGTAACCAATTAGGGCGTTATATTTTACCTACGTTAGGATCACTTCTGTTTTATCCAAATATCCAAACTATGTAGCCTCTCGTGCAGTGCTGATGCATTTTGGCCTAATTTAGATTATTATGTTGTTGACTTCTTGCAATTATTATATAATATGGCCTTCTGGCTTTCTACTGTGAAGAGTGTGCCAGTTTGCTGCTTGGCAAGATATGCATGAGCAATGAGGGACTCTTGAGCAGAAAGATGAATGTAAGTTATACTTACAGGAACTATAAAAGGGAAATCCAGGTACGTTATAAAGATAATTGAGGACTCCAGCTATGGATGTGAATGTAAGTTATAGTTACAGGAACTATAAAAGGAAAATCCAGGTACATTATTAAGATAATTGAGGACTCTAGCTATGGATGTGAAAGTATACAAAGGTCTCCAAAATTTCTTTAACCTCAACGGTACTGGTGAACGAAATTCAATTAGAGTTAGTGTTCCTAGACCTGAGAAAGTGTTGACTTACAGCGACAAAATTCTATACAAATTGTTAAGTAGGCGCTAATTGGCATCAATAATATGGTGTTGCCTTTTTTATTTGATTACTTTAATGAAAGCGTGATCATCTGGCAATTTTTATTTATAAAAATAAATAACAAGCCATATGGGGAATGTTTTCTCCTGACCTCGCTGAACTGGGAAATTAAGTAAAGAAAATCAACATTACTACGTCTCCTAAAGTAGATGGCAGGTGAAGCATTTACTATAGAGTTGATTCGGTTATACTACTCGGAGTAAACTCTTCAGTTTTTTTTTTGAAGCTACACTTGGTTATGTTGGGTCGTGGCTTAGTTTAAAATTTTTGGTTACTTTTGTGGTTAACTTCAGGTGTAAAAACATATATGTTTACTAAAAGCGTGCTAATGCGTAGAATTTCTGTGTTATGGACTTACACGTTTAGATTAAAAATAGCAGAAGATTAATCAACCCTTTTGTTTAGCAAATGACAGAGTTTTGGTGATCAGCAATTTTTGCCGTACACTATATTATGAGAATAGCTATAAACAGAAAAGGATCGTGAAAGTTGCACAACTTTTTGGAAGGCAGTCGCATCCTGAGTGAAGCTAGCTAAGCTTTTGTGATAGGATAGCTAGTTAGCGGCAGCGCCCCCCCTTCTCCCCCTTCTCCACCACTACGCATAATCTAAAGGTGAAAATTTAAGACGAGAAGCACATGATATATTCGCTGATGCTTGGTGTTTTCTGGAGCGTGCAATAGCGAAGATGGAAAAACTTTGACGTGTTTTCTGGCACAATCTATTGGAGAAGTTTTTACCATGCTTTTTGACATTCAGTCTTTTAGGAAGAATTTTAACATCATTTTGATATTTATTTGAACAAAGGAACTACTATATGTTATACTATACACTTTTCTGGATAAAAAATCATTAAAAAAAAAAATACTAAATAGCTGTTGGATAGGTAGCTCGAGCACTGCTCTAAAAACTGACCAGATATTTGGAACGGATCCGTAATTACCAGATAATAAAAATGTAAGAAATTAACCGCTAACCAGAGCGTAAATTTGGTGCCTCCGTTAATGGTGCAACTTATTTACATATCCAGATATCTCTTCTAAAACGTATTCTTAAAAGAATTAAACACTTCATTTTTCTTCTCTCATAACTTTTATCCTCCAAATTAGAGCACAGTAGCATGTAAGAATTCATAAGTCGACCAGCTTATCGGCCAAAAAAAAAGTTTATAGCACCAGCTGTGGGCATGGACATGGCCGTCGTTGTTCAACACTCCACACAACAAAAGGCTACTAGCGTCTGCAGTACTCCATTGCTCCAGGAGAGAGATCAGATTTTAGAAATGGTTGCTCAAAAAAGAATCTGCATGCCCCTTGCAAATAAAACTTACAAATACGAGCTGAAAGAAGGGGATCACAGAAGAACGACAAAAAATTCTACTTTCAAAGAATTCAGCTTAGGCACGCCACAACAACCACATTTAGGCGTGCTACATTGCATATCTATAGTTCAGTGTCAAACCATCTAATCATCAAGCTTGAAACAATTCGCCGGGCAAATGGAATGTAACTCAAGCTGTACCTGGAAATAGCATATGAAACAGTTAAACATTTGTCATGTGGCATATGTGTGTGTGTGTGTGCACACGCGCGCGCGCCACGTGGCATCACAGAGGGCGCTGCCTAACCATGATGCATAACACAGCAATGCAAAGTGACTCTTAAAAGTGGAAAGAGAAATTTTTTCCAATAAATGTGTATTTTCATTTCTCGAAAATGTCTAAATGATGTATCTTCTTATTTCTCCAAAATGTCTCCAAGTGAAGTGTTCAAATTTTAACATTTTGCTACATACTTAAGTGACCAAACATTTATAAAACACCAAAAGCCTCATAGCACATACCAATGCCACGTACAATTATGTCTCTTATGTTTGGAAGATTTGCTGATTTAAACAAGCAGTTGGCCTAAACTCCTATATACCAACAACAAGCAAAATTGGAAACTATCTATAATATGTTTGTATTTCAAGAAATTTGTTGTTAACAAAGCCCTAGCTCCAAATGGAGACCTGGGGACCTCAAAAAAAAAGAAGAAGAAGAAATTTTTTGTTCATTTCGTCTGCTTTTGTTTACTAAAAAGTAAAAAGTAGGAAAAGTAAGTTTTATAAATTATCTTTACATGCATTTCATGTTTTATAACTATTATATATTTTGCATGTCACTAGCATAGCCAGAAGGCCGTCAATAAGTCATCCATGAAGCCTTTTGTATGTCATTGGTATTTCGACTGGTTTGAAAAATAATAGTATCTTCAAACAATTGCTTTGAGGTGCCTATAATCAAGTTTAAAATCACTTGGGTTCATTTTACAATTTCCGGCAGCCTATTTCAAGACCGTCGCACCTTGTTTCAAATCAGTGACAACTTGATGACCCTTCCAGAACATCAGATGACTCGGTGCAACTTTTTTTTTTTTTGGGTGGCAGAGACTGCAGAGCAAGTGGCCCTAGTATTTATGCCACCTATGTCTTCTTTTATAAGAAACATAACTATTTATCTACATTATGATATTTCATCTTCTGGAAATACTTAAAATTTACTTATAATCAATAACAATCATTATGAGTATAAGTATTACAAATAACTCATACTCATAAAAATACATTAGTCTTAATCATGTTAGCTGCTTAACATTTTTTTTTGTTTTGTATTTCTTTTTTATATTTATCTTATTCTAAAACACACACACACACACACACACACATATATTTATATATATATATATATACAACTTAGAATCAAAGACACCTTATAACTCCGCTTGTTAATTCAATTAGCAGAAGTGATAAAATCAAGAAAAATGATCAACCTGGGGGAGCAACAACTAATTTCAATGTACAACATGTCAGTTTCTCAACCCAAAAAAAAAAGAGAAGAAGAAAATCATGCTATATGTGCAGGAAAAGTAGAATTACTACATAAGCTCACAAGAACATGCCTTCTATATTGAACTCCGATCTATGTTTCATCTGAAACAGTCGATATCAAGTTGCATGCTAACAGAAGCAAATCCTATTATACCTGCTAATCTCTGTAGCTAGTGAGCTATAGGTTTCTCTTTTATCGGTACTTGTGAGCTTCCAAAGATTAGCCTATCTGTTCCCTTATGCAATTATAGGCAAGTTGGGATTTCCCTTTTTTGGAAGAATCTTCTTAATCGATGTAGAGAAGTCAATTCGGACAGCACAATCGACCTGGTTCAGAAACTTTCTATAGCATGATACCATGTAGTCACACACTCTCAAAGCGGTGTCGCTCACGTGCCTAAAACCACTGCTTATATTTCGTTCTAAACAACATTCAAGTTAAAATAGTTTGGTATCTACTTTTGTCATTTCACCAGTTGTCAAATCTTTGTGGCTACCAACAAAGCTTCAAGAGGCGAATTACCTCAAAGGATTAAGCACCTGGTTTCAAGGTTAACAGTCTTTTGCCAAGAATCATGCATCAGAAAACTCCTTCTGCCCTTTGTTTCTCGTTAAATTATAATTTTTATTTATTGGGCTGTCAGTTATTTTTAGAGATAATTGGTACCTACATACCTTACTTTGTAAAAGAAATGCCAAGGAATATCTAGCTGCAGATTACTTCTTAAGAATCTCGAAACAAAATCAAAGCAATTACTGCTCAGCTTGCTTCTGTTAACCTCATTTCTGTTTCTAGATACAGATCTTTACTACTAACTTTAACAGACTTCGCAAGAAAAAGTATGCAAGGTGGCTTACAAGCTTACCATGTAAGGGCGCAAATTTCAACGATGGTTGTGATCACAGTCAATAACTTACTATGAATCTATCAAAGGAAGACAAGCATCTCATTAGAAAGAGTTGAAGATACTTTATTAAAGTTTTAAAAAGTATAAATATCTAAAGTAAGAAGCTATAGTGTTACGGCAAGAACTTACTACGAGAGCACAGATGAGAGCGAGTAATATACTGCCAAGGTAAATAGCAGTCGCATGTATCCGATCTGGATCAATCATCATTTTTACTTGTTGTACTGGCCCCATAAGAAAGGATGTGCTGCCAGAAGAAGGTATCATGATTTAGAATTTCGAAATTAGGTTGATCACCATAAAACAAGAACTTTAAAATATGTTAATGGACCTGCTAAGAGATATGGCAAGACAATTAAACTATTAGCATTATAAGGAAACGAATGTCCAGGAAATAACAAACCATAAAGTAAAAATATAAGTTGCTTGAAAATAGCAAGCCATAAGAATGAAAAGCAAAATCAATGCAATTAGTAATAATTTGAAGATCCTCACCTTCCTATTGCAAGCAGATTCCCAAAGGTGAATAGTAACGCAAACTTGATAGGCTTGTAAAAAACGATAAGAGACTACAAGAAACATAATTTGTGAGTACAGAAACTATAGATGTAAATAAGTATGAAAATTACCATCTATCCTTAGAAAAACAGCAATCAAGTATGAAAATCTTATGCTTAACGTCGTTTTTCATGAATGGAAATTTCATTTCTTTTCGCACAAACAATGGGAACAACTCCAACACAACTTCACAAATATTACTCCTATGACTTTCTTGTCTTTTTAGTTGGAAAAAAAAAACCAAAGACAAGGATGTGATGCCATGAGAATGTTATAAAATGGAATACATTCATTTGTCTAACTTCAAAACCACAATATCACCACTTATACCGTATGAACTCCTATAGCCTATAGGTTGTATAGAAACCAACAACACTCAGCTAGAAATCTGAGTATTTTGCATCATAACAACCATTATATGAAATAAAAACAGGTAAATTTGACACTAACAAATATTTTCAGGCCTACATTCTAACTAAAAAGATAATTCCATACCAGGAACATACAAAGCAGTCCAATCACTAGAAAAATTGCGAAGCCGTATATTCTCTACTCCACAGCAGCAACATATGCATCAGAAACCCCGATCAGTGAATTGATCGTAATCACAGTTCTCCTAATTTGGACGAACTTGGTTAAAATCAGAATCACCTGTGATCTAGAGAGAGACCAGGAGCCGTGGTATTCGCCCAGAAAGTCTTCTTCTTCGTCCACATCCGCGCCAAGAAGAGACTCGCGGGTCCTCGTGAACCACTCCATTTTTCCGAAAGCAAAGTGTTGCGATCTGAAGGACAATTTCGCAGCTTTAATGGAGACTAGAGTCTAGACTAGAGATTCCTTTTTGTTCTTCCACCTCGGTTCAAGTTGAGAGAGAAGCTCAAATTTTTTAAGAAGTCCATTAAATGAAGTTTTATTGTATTTTTTACGATATGGTGTATTACAAATAATTACTTTTAAACTATTTTTCAAAAGTTTTAATATAAAAAATATGTTATGCCGCTTATAATTTTTATGTTTATTTTAAAACATATTTCGATATAGATTAACAAGCTTTCGAATATTAGTAAACAAAATAGATTTTAAAATATGGTAGATTTTTTGACTTATCTCTTAAACTATAAAATTATTGAACATAGTAAAACTACAGAATAAAACTACGTAAAACAAATGCATCTGATATGCTCATCAAAGGAAACCTAAACACAATCGTTGTTGATGGATTGTGTGGGAATATAAAGTTTGAATTCCCGTCTTCCCTGTAGTTTTCGTTTTATCCGTATAACAGAAATCTGCGAAGAGTGTTCGTACAGAATAAAATGGAAGGGTAATTATTAACTAAGCGATGCTAAATTTTTCAGTGATATATATATTAAATTATATTATTAGATATAATTTTTAATTATAGTCCATTAAATCTTTTCAGATGTGTTGAATTAAGGTATCTATGTCACAATCTTCAGAAGTTTCTAAATTAGTTATATTACAATCAAATCTGATATTAAGGAAAAAAAAAAAATCGTGTAACTAAAGCCGGGTCGTTCTCACTAAACTGCAGATCGAGAGTAGGAAAGAGGTCCAAGTGCGGGTTGCATCCGTGGTCATAGATTTTGGGGCGATTTCCCATCCGAAAAAAAGAAAACAAAATTGAGAATTACACGTCTGACTTTCGAACTGCAAGACTACTATCTCTCCCTCCTAATTCTCCTCCGTATACAACGAAGAATGTAATACACGATACAAGGATTAGAATGTAATATAGAATACGTTAGAATGTCATATACGACAATAGGATATAATATAATATAATAAGTGAATTGTAGAAAAACAGAAAGCAAGGGTTACTACTATGCTCAGTGAAGTGCTTTATCCGAATATTTTATTCATACTCTTGTTATAATAATTTATTGTTGTAGTCAAATTTATATTGAGATGAAAATTATATTGACAAATCCAGCAGGAACACATTTTCTTAAATTGTAAACTTAGCACAAATGCAAACTTCCAGATACTTATCATTGCACTTCACAAGGACACATTTTCTTAAAATGCTACAGTATAGATAACACTTTCTTTTTTTTGGTACTCAAATCATATAATTAATTTGGATGATATTTTCCTTTTTTTATCCCTATGGGCCGGTACATCTTTCTCTATGTATAATTTTGACTAAAAATATGGCATGAAGCTTTCTTCTCGATATCTTGTAAATGAATCTTCTTAGCGAATTTAGCAATTCCTCAAACAATAGTAAGAATGTAAAGCAATCAATGAATTAATCGGAGTTGTAAGCTGCCTAATTCATAAATCCTCTGCAGTTTGGTGCTTTGCATTGACAAGGAATTTTGGATTCTTCACCCTCATCAGAATCAAACAAATAATCATAGCTGCAGATGAAAAACCAATAAAAGATCAGATAATTTTAAGGTAAGTACATGTTAAAAATCTATATCTTTATCATCAAGGAACTTCAGCAGCAATAGGATATCAGTTTACATAAGCACATTGTGGTTGATAATCTAATTTCAGAATTCGCATAGATGGAAGTATAATAGCTGATCAGTGCATAACAGCGAGTGACTAAATTTTTAGCAAGGGAGAATTTTATAATATCATGCATTTTACACTGATAATAAGATACAAGTGAGCATTTTCTGATGAATACTAACCATAACATGCCTTATTCCAAAAGTTCCAAGATTAGTTAGACTACAGAAATAAAGCGACATTTGTAAACAGAAGCGAGAGACAAGAAGTTTACGTTAACTCGACCCCTGCAGGAATGTTTGTCTTTGCTATCAGTACAATACTACTCTCATCATCACCAACACTCATAATCCTTGCATAAAGGTTAGGCATGCACTGTCATCATTCAGGAAAAAAAAAAGGAATCAATAACTGCTGATATTTGAAATCTCCATGTAAAGTTATAGGTATCCCGAAAAAGAAAGCTCACAGAGTGATTGATCAAGCGCGCCATGCTTCCTTTGTTGGTAGCATCAACAAATACTTCATCGCTGATTTTGAAAAGCTGATAATTTAAGATGAATAAAATGCCTCTAGCATTAGCAACATTAAGAAGATACGTAGCCACAAATCCAAATATACACTTGAGCATTAACATGTGCCAGAATCGAATAATGCACGTAAAGAGTATTTGCCTTTACAGCCATGTGGAGAATGATTAATTATGCAATGTATAACCATTGATTAGCTCATCTTTTCCCTCACTGGATTAAAGAAGGTTGGAAGCTTACAGTGGTTCCTCCATCAATCAAATCCTTCCATTGCTATGTAAGATTACCAACGAATTTAACCAGAACATAAGCAACTTTAAATAGTTCCACCTATCAAATTGTCGGAACCTACAATTAGTGTAGTAATTTTTTCCCATTTGCATTTCTGAAATTGCGGTGGATGTACTTTCTTATAAGATTTTTTTTCAAAAGCTGACAGCAACTTCACCTACGTTTTCCCTGCCTGAGCATGTTAATGCAGAAAAAGAGAATAGAAAATGGCAAAGGGAAAGATGACTCACATAACAATCTTTCCCTTCTGAACGGTAACGCTCTTCTCTTACATCTGCAATGCTCCGTCGGACCTGCTCACCACGATATTCAAGAACCTGGAAACATCCAAAATCTTCAGGTAATCAGTTCAAAACTTCAAAAAAAAAAAAAAAAAAACGGCATTATGGCCCCAGTTTGAAGGGCAAAAACCACTAATACACTGGAAGTCTTTCTCCCAGTAAAGGGAAGGGTCTTTCGGGGTCCTGAAATAAGGCAAAGATTTGGACTTCTAGGTTTAAAGTTATGCTATACAGGTAACCATTAAACAAATACCGGCATTAAGATAACCACAGCTATTACATTAAACATACTTGATAAGTTTAACCAATCATATATCTCTAGCCATGCCAGTCTAAGGCACTAAGTGTTATCATCTTTCCATCCAATTACAAGTCAGTGCAGGAGTGTGGTATCAACCAAAATGCAACACAAGCACAAAAGAGATTTTTGAAAAGCAAAAGCTACTTAGGAGATAACATGAATACTCAAGCAAGACAGAAAGGGTCTCTGGAAACTACTTTTAAGAAGAAAGCTGTGTTCAAGTTGTTCTTTCACTGGTTCGGGAAAAAAAGGTTAGTCTCAAGCTAATGAACACAACGACTTCTTAAAAGGATACAGCTAATTACATGGAGCAATAGTTATGGCCGTTGGTGGAGCTATATAATGCTAGAGGAGACGAAGGGAGAGGGGGCTTGGTAAAAGATGTTGCAAATACTGGCTCCTCCACCGGTTATGGCAAACTAAGAGGCAACCTCGTCAAGTTGAAAACTTAAACGTGTTTTCTCTCAAGAAAAACAAAACGCAGACAAGATACTTATATGAGTGTTGTTATTTCTAGCAAAAGGAAAGCAGTTAAAGTTATTGCAAATAGAACAAACACCATTTCTCCTTCTTGAATGTCCCTACGAGCAAACAATCCCCATCCATGTATCCCTGATTTACCAAAGCACACTCGGCTCTTTTCTGTTCGCTGGAAGCATATTAAAAGACGTGTAAGCAAATTGTCCATAGCATGCTTAACAATAGAGATAAATAGTATTTAATTGCCTGTAGGTAGTGAAGCCGCTCCCTGAATGTAAAGAATGACTTGTGGTCACTCACCTGCAAATTTTCATCAGAACTTATGAGTTCGATGTGCTTGTCAACAGATTGAATGATGATAAATTTTATCTTGCCATTCAATCCTAGAATAAGAAGCATACCCTAAAAGTAGTGACATTTTGAATTTGAGCAAAGGAATGTTGACAAGGCCCCACGACTCGGTGGATAGTGGACTCTTGAACCCCCTAATAAACAAAGAGTTATATTATCATAATCATAACAATTACATTATAATTGGATTTTTTAAAGGCAATAAGAATCGCTTGTTTAGCTTTCAATTTGCCTAAGCAGTGAAGCATTGTACTTTTCAGACTTTTAGGAGCCTCTTACAAATAATCATATGTAACAACTATAATTACAGAAAATGAAGTTAAAAAAAAAAAAGATTACATAATACCCTAAAATCATGTAATTATGTGTTCTATAATGGGGAGAAGTGATGATTATTAAAAATCATGGAAACCAATTATCTAAGAAGAGCAGGTTTATGTTCATGAGAATAAACAGCTTGCAGGCGTTCCGTCAATATTAAAATCTATGTCCAGTTAGATGCAAAAAGCTATCAATAAAATGGTGAAGTGTAGACTCAAAAGAGAAGTCCAACAATCATGTTTCATTCTCAAAATACATACCTTCATATTGGTCTTGCTATAGACTAGGAATCTAGTAGAAGAAGAAGATTCAGAATGCGTAAAAGGTACGACGGAATACTCTGGATTCTCTTTCAGTTTCAGGTTTGGAGATGATTTGCTCTCGTTATTCTGGTGCAAGAGTCTAGTACAAATTATGCCTTCAGGTGTTTTGATAATCAAAACAGTATTTGGGTCCGGAGTCCTGAAAATGAGAAAACGCAGGTCACTTTCTAGCCTGATTTTTCTTTTTTCTTTTTTTTTGAGATTAAATGAGGTGGAATGTTCCACCACATTGCTTCATTCCATTATGAAGAAGCAGAAAATGTGGAACTGAGAGAATTCCAAACAAGAAGTACAACTTTCTCTAGCCTGATTAAGTATTTTGGCAATTCTTCTGAAATTTTTTAACAGTTGGTGAACTAGCACTCATAATTGAAAGGAGACAGGACAGTTGATTTCAGGAGGCTATGGAAGTAACCTTATTAAAGGTTGGCTTTACTACACTCCTCAAGCTTAGTCAGCCCCCTTGGGCCCCTTGGTCAAGGTAAGAATACAACAGGAAGCAACATAGCATGCAGATAATCGAAGCAAAGCTTATACTTCAGAATGTAGTTAATATCTTACCAGTGAAGGGCACAATAAGAAACCATCCTAGTTATCTGTCTTCCGTTTCTCTTTAAGCAGCGCAACTGCAATACAAGTATACACAAACATTCATCTTTTTTTTAACAAAATAAATGATCAGTAATAAAAAGAAACCACATCTATCAGCTTCATAGAGTGACAAATATGTTTGTCCCACTAGATCAGTAGTTCAATAAATGATCACTATGAGGACACTCGCATGCTAATTTGTACTAAGCCCCTTTCAAAAGATCAATTTATATAATGGCTTAAAGGCTTGATATCTGCTTTGATCCTTTGCAGAACACCAACTAGCATAAATTGGCTACCATGCGAAAACAGGATCTGCTTGAATTTCACACAGCAATCTTAGAATCAACAAATGCAAACAAGAAAAAAAAAAAGATAATGGAAAAATGAACGACCCATGTATGAGGTAGTGGGCTTTTTCTCCCATCAATTCCACTTAGAATCTGTAATATCCATACCATCTTATTATTAAAATTTGTTTAATCAATTTCAAACAATGCAAAAGATGAAAATTGAAGACCTCCAAGTAATGTAGGCAAATCTATGTTCTCACATTTTTTCTGCTAATATCGTAGATATAAAGATTTAAAGGTATTTAACAAAGAGCTCTCATCAGTATCCTACCTCCATGCGGTATCCTGCTCTGGAAGCACACATTGCATGGTAGTAAGTTGAGCATTTGCAGCATTGTGTGCAAGAGCCATGCCTCTGCTTACAGATCACACATGTCTACAGCCAAAGCAATTAAAACAAAAAATGTGAGTATCTTGGAACAGTAGAGCATGACGGAAGTGATATTTACATATATACATGCGCACAACTACATACACCGGCAGTTGTATGGTAAAGTTCTCATCTAAAAATTTAGAGGAGACTTTAATGCATCTAACTATATTTTCTTTGAGATTCAAAGTACTCAAAGTAAACGCACAGCGAAAAATATTGTATATTTCCTAGAAGAATTAAAAGAAATGTAGTATATCCAAGACATGATTATTAGTGTAGATAGACAGATGTTAAGTAAAGAGAAAATTACCTTCACAAAATTCTGTGATGGTATTCTGAATATGCCAACTGCAGGCTCCATTGTTTCTTCACTTGAGAAAGAGACTTCGGGTTGAAACCATGCACATGTGATGTGAACCCATAAATTATTGGCATCGGTTGGTTTCAGAGCACCACCTGAGGAAGCATGTGAAGTTGTGTTTGGATAAGACTAAATATGTGCAATTTCTTTTAACTTTTGGAGAAAATAATAATGTGCATTATTACAATATGAAAACTCAGCAGCAAATAATGATCGACATTTGCAAGTAGACCATGTAAATTTGCATTTATTAACACTAAAGGAGAGGAAGCAGATATATATAATTCGATTTGGAGGCTAACCTAACAGGTAACTAAACTGTTTGAAAATATCAACTGGAAGAGTAAGTTAATCAATTATAACTGGAGCTGGACATTTCATGATACAAGACATAGGAGATTGTTAAATGACTCTAAAGATGCATCGGACATGCCTTTTACAGGGCAAAGGCAACATTCTCGCTTATGTTGAGGCGTTTCGCATGCTCTGCATACCCAAGATGTGAAATCACATAAGCCTCTCACTCCATAGCACTCCTGGTGGACGGCTATTTGGCATCTGGAACACGCATTGTCAAATACAAAAGCATACAAACTAGGATATGCTGTTTCAGTTCAATACCGGATTTCACTTAAGCAGAAGTAATAGGCACCTGTTACAAACAATAATTTTGTTGTAATCCCAATCTTCAGCCCATCTGCAGACCGCACATCTTTCTGTTGTCCATTTAGTGTAGACCGCTTCATAAGGTTCTGTGAAATAAGTCATATTCAAATTTATAAACAAACAAATAAATAAACATTAGGTCCTTATGATTTTCAGATTGCAACTAGCTGATACATAGTACTTCCAATCAATGACAATTAGGACTTTTACCTTGCAATAAAGAGATGAGCTTCTGCTCCCCTATTTTTGGAAGGGCACTTAAAACCAAATTTGAGGAGTTAGTGCAAAAACGTTCTATCTGCAGCATGTTGAATTAAAAGTGAGGAAAAGTCAGAGCCTAAGCATAATGTCAAATGAACAAGGCTGGCATCAATTACACAAGTTAAGACAAACTGCTCGATCTTTGTTGGTGCAAGGAAGATAGATACATAGCATGGCAATCGCATTAAAGTTCATAGAGGTCACTTAAGATACAGTATATTACTAAGGAACAATTAAACATCTAACTACAGCCAAAAAAAAAAGGAAGAAAAACTGTGCAGATATTGCTTTCAAAATATCATTCATGCATTGACAACTGAGATGGACATTAAGGTATATCCAACTAAAGAAAATCAGAACAACATGAAACAGGGGAATAGTTTGTAAACGTGCATTTCTTGCAAGAGCATGTCAATGAGAGCATTCTGTCATTTGCGCTTTCAATCAGATGGTAAAGAAATTATGTAACCCACACCACAAAGAGGGGAGCTTTAGTTGCATGAGAAGGTTGAAGATGGGTTAAAGCTAAATAATCATCATCAAGAACCTTTCTGATCCTAGTAAAGGAAGTATAGTTTTTGTACAAAAATGGACACTGTCATAAGTAAGATCTCTAAAAGCCACATTTTTCAATGATCTTAAACATCAAGACCATCTCACATTATATTAGGAATTTAGAATTACAGGATGGTCCTTAAATTTATAAAATACCATTCTTTGACTTTCATCCAAATTTATTATAGCTCAATCTATGGCTGCTATAATATAAACTAGTCAGGTAACCCTGTTATTTATACCAACATTTGTTCTGATTTCACATCCAGCAATAAGAAGTAAAATATTAGTTACACAAACAACTATAATTCTTTAACTAGGAACAAACACTGCTTTGATCCATAATTCAACTTCTAAAGTAGAACC
The DNA here is from genome assembly GCA_002076135.1 of Xerophyta viscosa. Taxonomy (NCBI): domain Eukaryota; kingdom Viridiplantae; phylum Streptophyta; class Magnoliopsida; order Pandanales; family Velloziaceae; genus Xerophyta; species Xerophyta viscosa. The sequence continues at coordinate 2,596,798 of MJHO01000007.1, read as the reverse complement.
CACAAACAGCATTTTCTTTCAAAGCACATCCCACTCACAGCATTTGCAAAATCTTGTCACTAGAGTTTTGGCTGCAAGTATGTACACTGCAAGATAGGAGACTCCCTTTTTTATCTAAAAGCAAAGGACATGCTAGTAAGAGACACAGGAAAAGGACATGCTAAGGCACCTAAAGCAAATGCAGATACATGCTGATGAAGACGCAATAAGGAAAATATAATGCATCCACAGTAAGCTTAAATTGGCATTCACTAATGTCTTATCAGATGCATACCCATTTCCCCAAAGGCATCATATCTGCTTTGACTTTAATACTACTTTTCCATTTTTTACTCTTTGAGCCTGCATGCCGTTCCCACTCACTTGGTACCAGCTTTTGGGTTTTACAACAGCCACAGTGACAAAGAATTCTGTCCAAAAGAGATTTAAGTTATTAATTGCATGTATAAAGAAATATAACTAATAGTTCACGAGAATGTTCTGGTCGAAATTATATATTGCTAATAGCACACATTACTGATAATTTTGAAAGAGAAAAATCATGCAGTTTCATCCTTCGTAGGTACATGGGGAGAAAACCAAGCATACACAGTCAAGGAAGCTTATGTAGGATACTAAGATGTATCACAAACATAAAATTGATACAGACGTAGTTGTTTCCCATGATCCAGTTAATAGATTCATTGCTTAAAGAAGCCACCTATGCTAAATACAGTTTTAAACCAGCAAGATAAACTGTACAGATGTAAAACAATATAATAAATCTCAACAAAGAAAGAGATATTAAGATTACTAGGAAATGGCAAGCATCTTGAGGCACATCATAGAAGGTTAATACATACAAATGCTGTTCTGGAAAGTACGTCCCTTCCAAACCACAACACCAAACAGCTATCTTATCAAACTTCTGATCTTGCAAACTATTGCTATAGCATCTGTTCAAAAATAACAAATTAAATTACCAGGCGTTGTTGCAAATTTTACATATTTTCAAATTAGTTAAGGAAATATTGCCCAAAATGCTTTCAAGTATTACCTAACTTCTAGTATATCGTCTGTATCTGTACATTTCGAACTAGACTTCCTTTTGCAGTCAGGACAAAAATAATCAGCATTTTCTAGATCCTTTGCCAACAAAGACAAAAATTAGTTATGAAAAGTAAAGAAATTTTAACACAGCAAAGTATGTTATTATAATTAAGTACATACCTCAACTTCTTTGCAGGTTTTGTCACATTCTGTGTGGACCCAAACATTACATCCATCACAGCAGACCTAAAAAGTTCACTTAGATAGATGGAGTTAGAGAGTTACTTGAAATTTACTCTGTATGTCATCTAAAGGCACAAATCCTCTTACCCAGCTCCCACCATCTGTATGATACCAGATCTTCTTACAAATACCACAATACTGCTTTGATTTCATTAGCTGCAGAAACAGGAGTTGCCGCAAACATGAGCGGGTTCAAGAAAAAAAAAAAAAGAGATTCTAGAGAGTCAGCTCTTGGGTTGCAAACTCCCAAAAAAAAAAAAAAAAAAAAAAAAAAAAAAACTCGATTTAAACAAAGAAGCAAAATCTAACCTTTAGACAATTCTTACAGACTAACTTTTGAGATTCATTCTTCAATTTTCTTGCATTTTTAAATGGTAGACTCAAACCACAGCTTTGGCAATATGGATTTTCCAAATCTTTGGAGTCCTACAGAGCGAATCCAAGGATTAGTAAATTATACAACCAGGTTTCATAACAGAAGTAAATACTAGAGATTAATGGCAGACAAATGTAAATTACAGAATAGCGAACTTGCTGAAGAAGGTACACATAATGAATGAGGAACTTTTTAAAAGAAAACTGACAGTGTTAGTTGAAAGATGTAGAACAAATCATCAGATAAATGCCAATAACATGTTGCAGATTCTTTTCTGGTTTTTGTTTTCCTTATTAACATATTCTCCATGAGTCTAACTATATGCTATAAATGGCAAAATTAAATGCAATATTCAACATTCTCAAAAGGTATATCCGGTGCATAATCTTTCAAGTTTGTAGCCAATTCAAATGTGATAATGCTGAAAGTTAGTTAAAGCCTAGTTTTTTACTATTACATCAAGAAGCAAAGATATAGACTCCATTTGATTAGGAATAAAGGTAAAAATCCGTTATTCTTCCAATTTTATTCCCATGTTAATACTAACCAAATGATCCATAGCTATACAATAAGAAGGTTCAAGTTAAAAGTCGCTTGCCTGTTCCTGCAACTGACATTTATGATCTTGACTCGAAGCAGTTGCCTCTTCAATTCCTCCAGCCGAACACTGACCATATGCAAATTGCTCAGATGTATCCACCGTATCCATTACAAATCCTTGCTCAGCTAAGAATGCTTCCTCTATAGCCATCTTAAAATCACTGGGCTTGCTAGTATGTAATTGTGTCTGCCCCTGGAATCTAACAAAATATAGAGGCATTTAGTGGGGACAAGAAGCCGCATGTTCCTGTTCAGGATGAAGAACATTAGACTGACCTATCAAGGTAGTCAACGAAGGGATAAATCATCCCCTGTTTCGCCCATGCATAATCCTGATCACACAAAGAGCATGAGTAAAGACCACAAACGAGTGGAATAATCAAAGATTACTGAACATCTTACTTATTCTGAAAAAAGAAGAAACCTAAAAACAAGAGAACAACAGAGAAACTCATAAAATCTTATAAGTACGAACTGCAACCACAACGTACGTAAATTTCCGGTTTAATTTCCATTCAACTCCTCTTCCAAAGCATCTTGTCTCTATCATTTGAAAATGTATTTCGCAGAAACATTGACATGTAAAAGACTGAGAAATAAGGAGCATTACCCTTCCGCTATGATTTCTGGAGTATCCAAAGAACATAATGCAAATGGCTCCGGGAATGCATTTTTTAAGAACAGCCTCTGGTGCTTCCAGCTTCGGGTCAATTACAATAGCAGGCCAAGCAGGGTATTTCTTACCCACTTTTGCCCACACAATATCTCCTAAAACAAAATCATCAGGCTTGTACCATTCCTTTCTCTGCTCTGCGTTTTCCTTCTTTAACTTATGCTGTGCAGTGACAGCATCAACTGATTCATTCACCGTGTTCCCTTGTTCGTCACCATCTATTGAGCTCGCGTCGAGAGATGCGACAGTGCTATTTAAGCTAGCAATATTGCCTTTGGTTTCTCCATAATCGAAGTGGAACGCATCGACGTTTAATTTTAATTTCTTTTGTTTCTTGGACACCGTTGCGACAGATTTCTCGAAATTGGAAGCCTTGGCATGATTCTTCAACGGTTCAATGAGAACCGAGTCCCTAAACCGAGACGGCGGCGCTTGGGTACGACGTCGCGATGTCCGAACATCGGCCCCCGCTGCCGCTGTCTGCAGCGGGGATGCGGAGTTAGCATAAGAGGGGACACTAACCAACCTCGTCTCCGTCATGACGGAGGGGAATTCGTCCCCTAGCATCTCAATTGGGTACGAGCTATCCAACCTCTGCTTCTTAATCAGGCGACCGTCGTGGGCGAGATCGTTGGCGGCCGGCGGCTGTGCGTTGCAGCGCTTGAGGCTCGGGATCTGGCCCCTTAGATTGCGTTTGATTATCATCTCGGCGGTACAGCCGGAGCGAAGATCTGGAGCGATATCTTCAGATGATCGGAGCGAAGAGGAGTTTAATTGAGATTCGAATGGCGAATTTCTTAATTTGATTGGCGGCGGGAAATCAAATTGAGGCGGAGGGAAATCGGTGCAGTGAATTGTCATGGTGGCGATTTCGTTCAGTTTCATGGAGGGAAGCTGAAATTTTGCGGTGGCTTCATATGAAATTCAGATTTGAGTTGGGCTAACTCTGAAGATAAAATTGGGTTGGGTCCTGATCCATTTGGTGCATTCACTAATCACTGCCATTATGGTGGAAGTTTCACCTGGTTTTGATCATTTGAATACTTTATCAGTTGGTATTGATAAATTTAATATCAGTTATTATCTAAAAGTAATTAATAAATATCTTGTAAGTAAATAATGGAAAAAAAATTTGGGAGAAAAAGTACAATAACAATAATATAAGTTCCATCCGAACTATGAAGAAGACGAAATATATATAGTTATTTATGAATTTTAAAGAGAGAATAAGTATCAGATTATTGCAATATAATGATCAAATAATTTAAATTGACAAAAAAGAGATATTAGGCCTACTGAAATATCACTTAATAACTTTACTGGTGTTATAACATAACGTTAAGATGTGATTTGACAGCACAGTGGTTTTCTTATTAATTAGCATAACCCAGTAAATTAATACAGAATAATTAAATAATCAAGTTTTCTTGAGTTCATTTGACTAAACTTAATGAGCAGCTACAAGAACTGATGCAACAATGAAAAACTACGATTAAAATTTAATGTAAAGGGTAGGAAAATAGCAAGACAATTTTCCCGTCATATATATATATATGCCATGTAGTATTTATACTATTCTTAAAATATTATAGATGCCATTTTCAATGTAATAAAGTTTATGATCATACAAAATGTTAATACTAAAATTATTTTAAATGTTTACAGTTATTAATAGTGTGCTTTTATTCTAATAGAAGTTTAAGAGTCAAATGATATAATAATTATAGAAGAGCAACCAAATCATCCATCATGTCAGCCTCATAAATCTATATATGTATATAGAAAACTCTCTATCAAAATAGTTGGGTGCCATGTGGCACATCTTATAACTCACAATATGCCACATGGCATATCTATTTTCTCACAATTTGACATGTGGCACATTTAAATATAATAAATATGTAATTAATCATATCATTAATGAGAGTTTTGATTCAATTAACATTTAATATATTATTAATAATAAATTAAATATAAAAATAAGTATAATTATAAATAATTTATTTCTACTTATAATTTAATAAATTATAATATTTTGGAAGAATTTGAAAGGTCATTAACAAATTCTCAATAATCTATATATAATTATATACAATATATATAAATGCGTGATCAAAGTCGTAATATGTCATTTAGAATTTATTTTTTATCTAATAACATGTTATGAATATAATATAATATAATATTTTAATAAAATAAATATTAATTTATATAAAATTAAAAAAAATAATCTTTTGAATATATATATAAAATATTAGAAACATAAAATATTATATTTAAATATATAATAAAAAATATATAAATATTTATAATATATAAAATTAAGTGGTCAAACAGTTGCACCATATGGCATTTTAATGATTTTCGTTGTGTCATTAGTATTTCTTTTTTTTTTAAATATGGTATTTTCATTATTTTTAAGAGTTTGAAAATCACGTAATTATTTTGAAGAATATATAAAAGGCTAAATAATCTATATATATATATAGAAAACTCTCTATCAAAGTAGTTGGGTGCCATGTGGCACATCTTATAACTCACAATATGCCACATGGCATATCTATTTTCTCACAATTTGACATGTGGCACATTTAAATATAATAAATATGTAATTAATCATATCATTAATGAGAGTTTTGATTCAATGAACATTTAATATATTATTAATAATAAATTAAATATAAAAATAAGTATAATTATAAATAATTTATTTCTACTTATAATTTAATAAATTATAATATTTTGGAAGAATTTGAAAGGTCATTAACAAATTCTCAATAATCTATATATATTATATACAATATATATAAATGGGTGATCAAAGTCGTAACTTTCGATATGTCATTTAGAATTTATTTTTTATCTAATAACATGTTATGAATATAATATAATATAATATTTTAATAAAATAAATATTAATTTATATAAAATTAAAAAAAATAATCTTTTGAATATATATATAAAATATTAGAAACATAAAATATTATATTTAAATATATAATAAAAAATATATAAATATTTATAAATATATAAAATTAAGTGGTCAAACAGTTGCACCATATGGCATTTTAATGATTTTCGTTGTGTCATTAGTATTTCTTTTTTTTTAAATATGGTATTTTTATTATTTTTAAGAGTTTGAAAATCACGTAATTATTTTGAAGAATATAAAAAGGCTAAATAAAGTTTAAAAAATAATAAATATATTAAATAACAATTAATTTATAAAAAATGATATACACAATTACGTAAAAGTGATAATAATACAAATTTTATAATAAATTCATTTAATAAAATTTATCCATATTATAGAATTTAATATATATATATATATATATATATATATATATATATATATATATATATAACTTGATATCATAATCGTTTTACATTATTTTAAATTATTTTATTATTTTATATATATATATAAAACTTGATATCATAATCGTTTTACATTATTTTTAAATTATTTTATTATTTTATATATAATAAGTAATAATTATCGTGCTCTAATAATATATAATAAATAAATATAAAATTTAATAAAATTAATTATAAAATTTAATAAAAAAAATAATATTATTATTTTTTATTGATGACTAACATCCGTGCATCGCACGGGTGCAAAACTAGTTGTATTTTAATAATGCGAAGGAACGAACATCTCTTGAAAATGAAACAGATCACCGCACGATGGTTGGATCCAAGACGTATACTATAATGATCTATATGAGGGAATAATTTATTATCTACAGATAATGTATACATATTATATTTGTTTTTGTCACGACAAATAACATACCTAAAGATATGTTGATAGTAATATGTACATACATTTTTTTAAAGAAAAATTTACAAATATAATATATCACCACTGATTAATGCCTTATATCAAATAACATTTAGGTATATCATGTGGTATTTATTTTTTCTATAATAAGATGTGGTGAATAATAACTATTTTCTATAAATTTGATCTATGTACATACATATAAATTGACATAAAAACAATTATATGTTATGTAATAAAAAAAAAATTGCAAATAAAATTATATGTTTTTGAAAAAAAAAAAATCATGATATTATGCACTATATATGAAAAATAAGTTGTTCTCTAAATGTGATTAGAATATACTTTTTTATACTTATTTTAATATATTATTTTACACACATATCGTAGGTATATTATCTGTCAGTATACTATTATTATTTTACACACATATCGTAGGTATATTATCTGTAAGTATACTATTATTATTTTACACACATATCGTAGGTATATTATATGTCAGTATACTATTATGCATACTTGGTATCAACTTGCCATGAAAAATATTTATAAGGAATATAAGTTAAAGCCTTTTTTTTGTCAAGGTATAAGTTTTTTTTTTTTTGACATTATAATAAAAAAATTCTGTTAGTAATGGGTACATTTCTGTACGTCGTAATAGATAAATTCACAAATGGCACTATTTCATGTTCCACCAACTGAAAAATTCCAACCTTTTGATCTGTATAAGTCGAAAGATCCGTGTTATCCTCCACATAATACAGAGGTGATAAATTTTTGGGGAAATTATGGATGGACCCCTTGACTTGGTAAAAATAATTTTTTAGCCCCTCCAGATTTAATTTTTAATAATTACTTCCTATTTTTAAGCTTTCTTATTTTTTAACCCTAATAACTAACTCAATTAATTTTTTGACGAAAATACCCTTTCGATTCTTCTTTTCTAATGAGATTTTATTATTTTGAGTCTTATTCTCCAACATCTTGTTTTCGCCGTGCTATCTTCCATAGTCATCATCTGTCGCGCCGTCTTCTACCATCATCGCTATGGCAAACGTAATTTTTTTTTTCATATTTTGTTCTTATTTATTTGTTAGTCGTCGTCCGGCGCGTCGCCGTCCATAGTCAATATAATTTTTTTTTATAGTTTTACATTTTGTTCTTATTTTGTTATATAATCTTTTTTTTCATCGCGTCGTCCCGGTCATCAAGTTGCATATATAAAATTAAGCAAAAAAATTAGCAAACGGTTAAGGGTATTAGAGTCAATTTTATATATAGAAGGGCTAAATAATAAGTAATTTGAAATTAAGGGGTTATTGTTAAATATAAAAATCGAAAGGGTCAAAAAATAACTTTTCTAAAAATTAAGTACTTATTCATAATTTTCCGTAATTTTTTTTTTATATTTTTATGAATAACGCTTAGAAGTTCTGACCATTGTCCTAAACGTCTTGGACTTTATCAAGATATAAGTTAAAGCCTTATGATTAGCTAATCAGCTATGCTTTGATAAGCCCGGGCTTGTAGATCAAAAGCCCAAATAGGTCTTCAATCTGGGAGTTTATTTCCAGTTAGGCGGTTGCTACTAACTGCCGAGTAAGAATGACCTCCCGTCAAATTCTGTTCGGATAACATAAGCGTCTGTTTCTATCCATCCGTACGTCACTCCTCGGGTCACCCCTCTAAGAAATAAGCGGATTTTTTTTTTTAATTATTATTATTTTAATATTTATTTATTAAAATATAGTTAAAAAAAAGTTATTTGTCAAACTAAAATCCGCGGCGCCACGTCACTGCCACGTAGGAACAGCGTCTTTTGAAAAAACGCTCTTCCATGCTGACTCACCAAGAGAAAGAGCGTTTTTTCAAAAAACGCACTTACTCAAAAAAACGTTTTTCGAAAAAACGCTCTTTCCTTACTTAAAAAACTGTTATAAAAACTATTCCTCTATCCACTTAAAAAAAAAAAAAGTTTACGGCATGTTAATCGAGAACTCTTATAAATTTGTATCTACTTATTTAATCTATTTGGTCTATTTTTAAGCATTTTTAGAAAAAATTTTGAACTACAAACTTATAGATTTTGTTGTGATCTATAACTTTGTAGTTGAAAGTTTTTCGAAAAAATGTCAAATAATATACCAAAAGAATAATTAAAGTTTTGATAATCTTTTTAGCATAATGTTTAATATTTTTAAAAAAATCTTTCAACTACAAAATTATAGCTCGCATCAAAATCTATAACTTTTTAGTTCAAAACTCTTTCTAAAAATGTTTAAAAATATGTCTAATGAATTGCCGTAAGTTTACAAAGTACAAGACGTTATAAGAACTTACGGCAGCTCGTTTGATATGTTTTTAAGCGCTTTTACTAAAAATTTTGAGCGGTAAAGTTATAAATATAACTTAAAGCAATTCATTGGACATATTTTTAAACATTTTTAGAAAGAGTTTTGAATTAAAAAGTAATAGATTTTGATGCGAGCTATAATTCTGTAGTTGAAAGATTTTTTTAAAAATGTTAAATATTATGCTAAAAAGATTATCAAAATTTTAATTATTTTTTTGGTATATTATTTGACATTTTTTCGAAAAACTTTCAACTACAAAGTTGTAGATCACAACAAAATCTATAAGTTTGTAGTTCAAATTTTTTTCTAAAAATGCTTAAAAATAGACCAAATAGATTAAATAAGTAGATATAAATTTATAAGAGTTCTCGATTAACGTGCCGTAAACTTTTTTTTTTTAAAGTGGATAGAGGAAGTGCGTCTTTTATAACAGTTTTTTAAGTGAGGAAAGAACGTTTTTTCGAAAAACGTTTTTCTGAGGAAGTGCGTTTTTTGAAAAAACGCTCTTCCTCTTGGTGAGTCAGCATGGAAGAGTGTTTTTTCAAAAGACGCTGTTCCTACGTGGCAGTGACGTGGCGCCGCGGATCTTAGTTTGACAAATAACTTTTTTTTAACTATATCTTAATAAATAAATATTAAAATAATAATAATTAAAAAAAAAATTCAAATAAGCGATCCTAAAAGTAGGGGTTAAAACAAATGTACTAATATACCTACGCTCAGATCGGTTCAATTGATATAGTTCGAAATCAATTTCGATGGGTAAATTACCTATTTGGTACCCTGACTTGTATCTATATTAACTTTTCGTACCCCATTTTGCAAACGCACCTCAGCGCATACCTCCAGCGAGAATCCGTGACGGCGCCGTTAACATTAATGACGTGGCAAAACGGATTTTTTTACCCGTTAATATTTAAGCCCCAAAAATATCAATTTAGAAGCATATTTAGGAGAAACTTTGAATATAAAAGTTGTAGATATTGATGAGATCTACAACTTTTATGTTTAAAGTTTTTTCAAAAAATACTTCGAAATGTGTGTTTTGAGGCTCCCAATTGTTAACGGATTTCAAAATCGACTTATTAACCCGGTACACTTTGAAGCCTCAAAAGACATATTTCCAAGCATTTTTTGAAAAAACTTTAAATATAAAAGTTGTTGACCTTATCAAAATCTATAACTTTTATATTCAAAATTTCTACAAAAAATACTTTTAACTTGGTGTTTTGGGGTATGGAAGTGAATAAGTAAAAATTTAACTCGATAAACTTTGGAGCCTCATAACACCTACATAAAAATACTTTTGAAACAATTTTGAATATCAAAATTATAGAGTGTGATAAGATCTATAACTTTTATGTTTAAAGTTTTTTCAAAAAATACTTGAAAATAGGTGTTTTGAGGCTTCAAAGTGTACCGGGTTAATAAGTCGATTTTGAAATCCGTTAACAATTGGGAGCCTCAAAACACACATTTCGAAGCATTTTTTGAAAAAATTTTAAACATAAAAGTTGTAGATCTCATCAATATCTACATTTTTTATGTTCAAAGTTTCTCCTAATTATGCTTGTAAATTGGTGTTTTTGGGGCTTAAATGTTAACGGGTAAAAAGATCCATTTTGCCACGTCATCAATGTTAACGGCGCCGTCACGGAGTCTCGCTGGAGGTATGCGCTGAGGTGCGTTTGCAAAATGGGGTACGAAAAGTTAATATAGGCACAAATCAGGATACCAAATAGGTAATTTACCCCAATTTCGATTGATATAGTTCGAGCTCAAAAATGACGAGCTTCAATTGAGTTAGAATTCAGCTCACTTCAAAACATCTAGTACTCGAGCACGCCTTGATGCTGTTCAAATATTTCTGTTTGAGCAGGTTGGAGTAAACTTGAGCTCAATAGACTACAATACTATTTTATTTGTTTTATATCCTTTAAAAAATTTCAAATGAGTGACTCTTACTAATAAATGAATTGATACTCGAAGTCCAACTTAACCGTGATGAGACTTAGAATTTGGGACGAACTTAAACGAGTTCCTTCTCGAGCCTGCAGGAGTGATCCATACTAGATAGACCAGCCCATAATCTTCAAATCCTCCGAAATCCTCGAGTTGTCCTCGTTGGCGGAGCAAGAGCTAAGGTGGACGCCAAACATGTCCACGGCTCTCGTCTGCTCCCTGACTCACAATTTCTCAACTCCATACCCATCAAAGCCAAGGCTTCGCTGCAACTCAACTCCGACAAGAAGATATGTCACGCAGATTTCCTCTAGTTTGGTTGAATTTGCAGATATCGCGAACAATAAGGTAGTGATTAGATTGATTCTGCTTTTAAGAGGATGAATTTGCGTTTTTACTTTGGCTTTTTGTTTTGTAGGCTCTGGTGGCAGCTACGCTAGCTTCGTTGATTGGGCAGGTATCAAAGCCATTCACCTTGGCACTGAGGGGAGAAGGATTTAATCCAAGGGCTGCTCTTCGATCTGGCGGTATGCCGTCTACTCATTCTGCTGTAAGGATCGGTCTCAGTTTTGAGTGTTTGTTTTGTGCATCTTAATTTGCATATAACTGGGTGTGTTTTTTTTCCCGATTTGGTTCTGAAAGTGATTTTGGATTGTAGGCTGTTGTTGCTGCAGCGACCGCACTCGGCCTCGAAAAGTGAGTGAGTTTCGTTTTTCTGTTGTAATTTATTATCTTATTTTATTTTGAGCTTCTGCGGCTAGTGTGAAACAAGTGCCATGATATTTTTTATTTTTACTTTTATTTTTTTTCTGAAATGCAGAGGATTGTCAGATTCAATCTTTGGGATGGCCGTTGTTTTTGCGGCACTTGTAATGTATGATGCACAGGTAAGCATATGCATGTTTTTACTGATGCTTTTTCTGGAGCTATAGCTATGGTTCCCTTTACGGTTATACTTGGTGCCCCTTGTGCTACAAAATGGTTTTGGTCTCAACTGGTTATGTATCACAGATTTTTGATAATTGGATAACAAAGTTGTTGGATGAAATGTGTGATTGTTTTTTTATCCTAAAATTTGTAGACTATTTTGCCAATACCTTGCATCGATGGGAATATGAAAGTGGATCCCTGAAGGTCCAAGCTAAGTTTTTTGTATCGACCCTTCCATTTCTATGCCTATCACAACATGGCGAAAGAATTGATGTAGAGGGGCAACTTGCAAGTAATCATAGAACTAGAAGACCCGTATCTGCAGTGTGTTCAGTTGTTTAAACTTGCTAATTGCTATGTATTCTATTTTGTTAGTTGTTGCTTATGCATGGTGCGTAGCGAGTTCGCAAAAATAGGGAAAATTTATATAGGCAGGATGGTGTGTTTATATATAGTTAGGATAGAGCTTTTACTGGTTTCCTCGAGATTATCTTTACTTATACAGGTCGTTGTTAAGTTAAACTTTTATTAAGATTTTTCTTGCATAGTCTTAATAAAACTAGATGAGTGGCGGGGCATAAGGAGGGCTGTCTCGACTATAATTTTGAAAATACTAAATAGTTTCTGTAGTCATTTATCAAAACTAAGCATCTCTCCATAAAAAAGAAGTTGAAATCAGCAATTCTTTCATACTTTCAACTTCTTTTTTTATGGGAAGATGCTTAGTTTTGAAAAACAACTACAGAAAAGTATTTAGTTTTTGAAAATTATAGGTGAAACAGCCTCCTCATGCCCCACCACTCATCTAGTTTGTCACTAGATTAATTTATTGAATATGTACCTCTCCTTCAAGAGCTAAGCTTTCCATGTCATTATCTGGTCAGAATGAATGGAACATAGCAGAGTTCCTAGACTTGATGCCTCGTGCTATATTCAAATTTCTATGTCTATTCTGTCTACTGAACCATTCCCAATTAACTTCATTATTAACTATGGCAGTTCTTTGTACGCTATTCTTACTACTTGTCTTAAATCTATGGGGCATAACAAGAGAAGTACGAATCCATGCAAAGTTTCTTAAAAATACATTGAGCATAAGAACAAGTTGGATATCGACATTCGATAGTGAAGAAAAAAAATAAACTATAAACCTCAAACTCCCAGAATGAACTCTGAGAAAGCTGCTCCTGCTTTGAAGATCTTGGAGTTAATAAGTCTGTTTTAGAGTCCCATTCAACTAGTAGATTACAATCATTTCCTAACTTAAGTGTGGATGGTGAATGACCTGAAAAAATCTCCAACAATTACACTGTATTTGATGAATCTATCAGTCACATCGACATCCAGATTCTAGTTTGGTCTTGATAAGTTTGTCCATTCATGCAATATTGTAATTTTTAGAACGGTCATTACAGACATTTTCAATTTGTTTTGAGCTTATTTTCCACCTGAGTGTGAATAGTCGAGAACAAATATTCATGCAGTGCCTTCTAGGTCTGAATAAAATCAATATCAAAGGATTTTCCTGTAAGCATATTGGCGGAAAGTTGGGCAATTGCAACTGCATCATTGAGCTGTTGTGCTCTCTGAGTCTTGGATGCTTCACTGCTCGTGATTGACTCTTTGGCTGTTAGTTAACCTACTGAATACCAAAGTCAAGTTAATTTGATAATCGCAAGCCATAGTTACTTTCGAAATGGGATGGTAAAATTTTAAATCTCACACACTAGAAACTAGATGACCCGTCGATCTATTTGAGGTTAATATCCCTGTTAGACAGAGAAGAGCAACTATTTTCAACTTTTTAGCTGCTTTGCTGGATCACTTCTCCCAATATTTCTGTCATTTAACTGGTTTACCATTTAATTCTATTTCTTGTTGATCATTTGAGAATTTAGTCTCATGGACCATATCTGTGGTCCTCCAAGTGGTAAGCTTCTTATAGCACTCTGTGTTCTTGATGTCTATTTCGTGTACTTGTGTCGTGTGCCCATGCAAAATTACCACCTCTGCAGTGAACGATCTTACTTGTTGCATCCTTTCATATCAAATCCTTAGGGTGTGAGGAGAGAAGTAGGGAACCACGCAAAGTTTCTTAACAGGACATTGAACGTCCAAGAGAAGTTGACAATCTACAGTAAGGAAGAACCTGGAACTTCATCGCTGACCCCTCAGGAAGATACTCCAGCTTTGAAACTCCTTGAGAATTCTAACTCTTACAAGCCAGATGCAGAGCCTCTTTCAACTAGTAGATCCATTGTTACACCAAGCAAGATAAGGACAACATCCAGCTTAACTATCAATGGTGAACTACCTGAAAAGCCTACAATACTTATACAGCATTAAATGAATCAGTTGGTCACACAGAGATACAGGTTATAGTTGGGGCCCTCTTGGGTTTCATAGTAAGCTTGGCCATTGATGTAACATTATGATAGCTATAGCTACCCATTTGTACATTCTAGTATCAAAAAAATCTTGGCAAATCATATTCATAATGGTTTATAAAATTTCAGATCTGAACCTTGCACTTTGTAAGCCATGCTAATCCGTGTGGTCTAAGTTACCTGACATGTTACATACAGTTCATACACATTTTATTTATTCTGGTCATCTATCAGGTGTTCTGGTTAGATGCAGGAGTTTAACAGCATCTATGCTGTAAGTTTATAACAATTGAGAAATTCTATTTTGAGATTTAGTTTGATTATAATTATATTTCTGTGTGAGCATTTCATATTGAGTTTGAATGTAATGCCACCTTGTCTGGCTATAGATCATGAACCATGAGGTCCATGACATTGAAGCTTATATGGAAATGAGTAATGATCCAATACGCACGAGCTTATGATTAAAAAAATAATAATTGTGATTTAAAAAAAAAATTCTAATATAAAAATTATAAATTTTGATGAGATTTATAATTTTTATGTTGAAATTTTTATAAAAATTATAGATTTTTTATGAGATCTGTAATATAAAAAATAGTACATCCTTCCAAACAGATGTTAGAATTCAAATATTCGACCTATTTTTTTATGAAAAATACATCGTGATCTTTTTCCAATTGTCATATTCTAGTGGTGTCTTTCAACTAGAGTTTTCATGATCTCTGATCGCGCGTGTCGCGACCGAGATGAGTTACAACGCGTTCGACGACGACGTGGAGGTGATAACGTGCGAGTGAAGAGGTCAGGAGAGACAAGAGGAATCTTAACGTGGAAACCCCCGGGATGTTCTCCGGGATGAAAAACCACGTGCCGGTGACTAAGGATCGCCGGCGTTTGAGCTTAATATTACGTAGAGTTCAAATGTTTACACGCTCTCTCTCTCTCTCTCTTGTTATAAGTGAATCAAAGTGGGGAAGTCTAACCCCCCTCATGTATGAGCTTCTCCTCTATTTATAGACGTTTTTCCCGAGCTCGGACGGTCCGGATGAAGTGGCTTCAGCGGCTCGGATTGATCCACGTCGACACCAGCTCCCGTCACTTCTCGCCGTCATGCTCCCTGCCCGTCATAAATGCGACTTGTCGGCTACGGTTCGTAGGTCGTAGCTCTGCGGCTGTCACGTCCGCTGCTAGTAGCACTTGATGGCGCCGGGCGGAGTCGGCGTCTCTGACACGCACACTTAATGCGAGCATTAAGTGGTCTTTAATGCGGTCGGTGTTGTCGGGGTCAGCCTCAGTCCGCTGACGACCTCGGTCTCGGTCGGCCGAGGTCGGGCCTTAGGCGCCGAAGAGCTTTCCTCCACCTCTCAACGAGAAACCTATATAACCGTGGTCAGCCGAGCTAGACTACTCTGGTCATTGTCGAGGTCGACCTCGGCTCCAACCCGAGCTCGGTCTCGTTCTACCGCTGCCGACCTCCGGATTCAGAGGTCACCTTCCCATAACGTCTTGATTTACGCATATCCGGTGGTTCCGAGGTCGGCTGAAGTTCCGGGGTCGCCACGTGTTCGTGCTAAATTCCAGGCGGTATCAGTTGCCCCCCGATGGTCGAGCCGAGGTCATTCCAGCCGAGCTTCGGGTCGTCCGTCGGTCCTCCAGTTTGCCTGGTCATCTTCGCCCATAACACCAGCTCGGTCATTTTAAGAATGATTCAAGCAGTGGAGTGCGCGCGAGTTTTTCCCGCGCGATGGTAAGACGTGCTGAACAAGTTAGGGCATTGACGGGGTATAGCCGGTTTACCGGTGGAAGGACGCTCCACGTGTCGGCATCGAGGTGAGTCGAAGGGCGCGTGGCAGGCATCGGTCGGATCTGCGCGGCTTCGCCGTTTACCGAGGCGAGAATGGTCGATAACTGCTGCAGCTTTGCCTCGAGCACCATACTTTTTCGACTCACCTTCGTCTGCTCTCTGCTCCAGCATTTTACGAACTTCCTTGCTCCCGTCCGATTTGCTGTCATCTCCTCCGGCTCCGGCCATCTTCTCCTAGCGATTTCCTCCTTCCTCTCATACCCCTGGCTCGTTGCCGGCCCTTCTCTCTCCAGACTCACCTCCCATGTCTCCTCCGCGTCTCGGTACCCGACGCGTTCGCCTAGTCGAGTCGCCGGAGCGGGAGGATTCTGTTCCTCCCCCGGTGACGGCGGCCGCAACGGCGCCTTCCACCTCTCCTCCGCCGGTGGCACCTGCTGTCGCCGCCGGGCATTCTTCTCCTTCACATCCTCCGCCGGCGGCGCCTCAAGCTGCCGTCGGTCCCGAAGCCACCTCTAAACCTCAAAGTCCCGACGAGGTCGTCTCCTCCGTCAGCGCTCGAGTCCTGGACCAGTGGGGTTCCAAGCTCGGATGGGGCCCCGAGGTCAAGCTCGTCCGCCTCTCCCTCATGAGCGCATGACTTCTGTCCTCGACGGCGAGTTCGCCATGATGTACGACCACCTGCGCCTTGGCCTCCAGCTCCCCTTGACCCTTTCTTCGTTTCTCTCTTCAAGGCCTATGGTCTTGTTCCTGCCCAGTTCGTGCCGAACACCTTTTCCATGGCCACGGGCTTTTTATACATCTGCGCACGGCAGAAAATCTTTCCCTCCCTCGATCTGTGGAGGTGTATTTTTGACACGCTCGAGTCGCCGCACTCGTCGGGGTGGTATTACGTCCGAGGTCGGAGTGGACGCACCAAAGCGATCAAGCCGAAGGACTCTTCCATCAAGGGGTGGAAGGAGAGATTCTTCTTTGTGCGGTGTAGGCCGGAGGACGAGTTCGACCGACCTTGGGGGACGCCGAACCCCGAGATGTTGAAGGTGCCCCAGTATGTTGCGGGGGATGAGCTCGACACCTCTCTGGCGAGGTTCCTGGCATTCACGGGAGAGGTGAATGTCGTGAGTCCCACGGCTGAAGTGCTGGATGTCGTTTCGGCTCACCTTGCCGGTCACCGAGGTACGTCTTTGCTTCCCTTGATCGCGTCGTGGTCCCATTACGTTGCTTATTCGACTGACCTTCGTTTCTTTGAATCAGAGGGCTTGCAACTGGCGCTACGGGATCTCCCTCTTCGCCCGTCTGCCACGGCTCCCAAGAAAAGAGCTGCAACGAAGGCGGGATCGAAGACGGCGCCGAGGGCGGGGTCTTCCCATCCCGCTACCCGAGCCAAGGAGAAAGCGAAGAGGCAGAAAGGGCAGGGCTCGTCCGCACCTCGTCTGGAGGAGTTTTTCGAACCATTGAACACCGAGCCTGTAGAGGGGGCGCCGTCGGCCGACATCCCACCGAGGAGGAGTGGGATCCAGAGGTGCCTCCCCATACTGCCCCAGCGGAGCCCAACGTGACTCTTCCATCTGGGCTCGAGGTGCCGACCTCGGGGGCGCCCGAGGTCTCTCATCCAGCTGAGGTCGAAGAGGTTTCGTCGGAGTCTTCACGCTCTAGGTCGCAATCGTCACCGCGGCACCTACGGACTCCTGGCTTGGTACGCGGGGTGGCAGCGATACTGAGGGCTAGGGCGTCTCCGAGCACGATCCACGGGCGAGATGACGTCACCGAAGTGAGCCCTCCACTTCGCGTCGCCCCCATCTCTTCTCTTCCTCCTCCTACCATCGCTGAGTCTCCCCTCGAAGGCCACGAGGTTGGGGCTAGCGAGGGAAGCGACCGGCCAGCTGAGACGCCCGCGGGTCCCCTCGCTCCGGAGGTCTCTGAACCTGTGGGGGTTCCGCAGACAGAGGCAGAAGAGGCCTCGGTACGCAAGCGTGCCGCTGAGCAAACCTCCGCCGAGCCAGCGTCGAAGAGAGCGACAGCGGCGGAGAAAGGAAAAGGCCCCGCCGAGCCTGAGCTTGCCGAAGCGCAGACCGTCGCTGACATCTCCCGAGGTCGGTCAGCTGAGGATATATACCGGCCCGACTGGAACCTGCGGAGGTCGGGTTCGTGCGTTGATGATTATGGCGGCTCAACCGAGTTCTGCCAAAGGGGTCCTCTGCCAGCCGACCAAGACGATGCGGACCAAGTCGGCGATAGGGAGCTGGCGTCCCGGCTGATGGCCTCCACCTACACGGTTAGTGCCTAACCTCGTCGTTTCAGAGTGCTTTTTGGTCCTTCTCCCCACCTTCTTTTTCTAAAACCTCACATGCTCCCTTACTTGTTCCGGACAGCAAATGGTGCTAAGCTCGGCCTTCCATCGACGCTTCTTCTGGCGGACCACGCCCCATGACCCCTCCGTCTCTTCACTAGAGAGGAAGGTGAGGGAGCTCCAAGAGGAGCTCGAAGTGGTGAAGGCCGACCGAGACGCCCGGGGAGAGTCAGAGGAGATCGCCCGTGCCGGGTGGAACGGCTCCTAACTCGGCGGGAGGACGAGCTTCGGCAGAGGGACCTGCTGAACTCTCGGCTGGAAGCGGACCTGGCGGTTGCTCGGGCAAGCCTGACCAGGGAGAGCAGGTGGCCGCGGCAGAGCAGGTGGCTGACCTTCGTGCTGCAGCCGAAGCCCATCGAGTGTCGGCCGAAGCTTCAGAGAAAGCCCGGGAAGATGCCGTGGTGGAAGCGGCGAAGGCCACCGAGGCTGCCCGGTCCGCCGAATCCGAGGTGGAGAAGGCTAAAGAGGCCGCCCGCTCAGCTGAAGCCGAGGTCGCCCGCCTCAAAGAGGCCCTCGCGGGGAAGGATGCAGAGTCGTCGACGGCGGGGACTCGGGCGGTTCAGGAGTACAAGGCCTCGGCTGAGCATCAGGAGGCCCTGCAAAGCTACGCCGTTGACTGGGTCGTGGACTGCACGATCGAGTGCCGACGCCGAGTTCAAGAGCACCTTGGGGTCGCCGAGCTCTCGTTCCTGGACGAGATCGCCGTGGCGGAGGCTGTCGAGGAGGCCCGCCTGACGAGAGCTCGACCCTCTGCTCCTTCGATTCCCCCGAGCGACAACCCTGGTGATCGCCGACCTCCGACCTGAGCATGAGCGTCAGCGTCCTTTTTTTTTTTTTTTTTTTTTTTTTTTTTTTGGCTTTCCCCGGGGCTTGTCCGGGGCACAGATTTTGTAGGCAACACTTTGAATATAAATGAAGTTCGTCATTTTGGCAAGATTTCATCTTTGCTTTGCTTCTTTTTTTTTTTTGCGTGTTTTTCCGTTGCTTATACGCCTCATCTCCCCACGTCCCGCCTCCTTCTGGTTCGGCTTTGGTTATACACAAGAACCGTGGTCGAGGCCTTGAGGCGTGGTTAGGGAGTTTTAGCCCAAGCCGCGCTCCCCCACTTCGAGCTCGGACCTTTAAAGGACCGAGGTCATAGCGTTTGGGAAGCACGCCTCGGGGCTTCCTGGCCCGCGTACCCTCACCTCAGTCCCGTCTCTTGTAAGAGGCTAAGACCAACGCGTTTAGGTCGCCACCCAGATGTTGCCCCAGCGTCGATCCCCCTACCTCGGGCTCGTCTCTTGGGTGAGACTAAGTCCATGGTATTTTGAGGGTCGCAACCTAGGGTTTCCTGGCCCGTGCTCCCCCTCACCTCGGGCTCGGTCATCCTGAGATGCCGTGGCCGAGGTGTTTAGGGCCACCTCCCAGAGTTTTCGTTTTCGACGTTGAAGAAGGTTTGAAAAGGCAAGGATTTAAGGAAAAAGACTTTCATTACCTTTTTCGTAGTGTTTACACTTCTGTCGGCCTTTTTGGGTCGACGTATACAAAAGTATTGAACAAAAGATGAAAACTGGCCGAGGCTACTACTGGTAGTAGCGCCTCAGGTTGGAGACGTGCCACGTCCGAGGCACGCTTGACCCATCTAGGTGGGCGAGGACGTAGGCTCCCTTCCCGGCGACTTCGTTGACCTTGTAGGGTCCTTCCCAGTTTGGCCCGAGCTTGTGAGTATGCGTCTGGATCTTCCGAAGTACCAGATCGCCAATCTTGAAGGCCCGGTGCTTCACTCTATCATTGTAATGCTGGGATGTCCGTTGTTTGTAGGCTTCGGCTCTTAAGTAGGCGACCTCCCTCTTCTCATCAAGAAGGTCAAGGTCGTTGAGGCGCTTTTCAGCGTTGCTGAGTTCGTCGTAGTATTCCACTCGTAGGGAAGGCTCGCCGATCTCTACTGGAATCACTGCCTCGGTGCCATATGTCAGGCTGAAGGGGGTCTCTCCTGTTGCCGTGCGGTGTGTTGTTCGGTAAGCCCAGAGGACGCTTGGCAAAATATCGACCCAAGTACCTGCAGCTCCTTCCAGTCTCTTCCGAAGCCCTTCTAGAATAGTTCGGTTGGCATTCTCAGCAAGTCCGTTGGCTTGCGGATGATACACCGAGGTGAAGCGATGTGTTATGTGAAGGTTGCTGCAGAAGTCCTCCACCTCGGGGCTCTCGAACTGTCTTCCGTTGTCGCTGACGATGGCTTTGGGGATGCCGAAGCGGCTGACTATAGATTTTTCCAAGAACTTCTGGACAGCTCGGCCGGAAATTGTTGCGGTAGGCTCGGCCTCTATCCATTTGGTGAAGTAGTCCACCGCGACAATGAGAAACCTTTGTTGGCGGATGGCATTGGTAGAGGTCCGAGGATGTCAATCCCCATTGAGCAAAAGGCCAAGGGAGAAATGATGTTGCTGATGAGCTCGGCCGGGAGGTGGGACACCTTGGCGTTGAATTGGCATTTCTCGCATCGGCGTACATAGGCCTCAGCGTCAGCAAGGATGGTCGGCCAATAGTATCCTTGTCTGAAGACTTTCTGCGCCAGCGTCCGAGCTCCGGCGTGGTTAGAGCAGATACCTTCATGGATTTCCTCGAGGAGCCGAGGTGCGACGTCGGGCCCTACACATTTAAGGTAGGGTGCTGAATAGGCTCTTCGATACAGATGGTCGCCGATAATGACGAAGCGCGTGGCCTTCCTCTTCAGCTTCTCAGCTTCCTTTTTGTCTTCCGGTAGGTCGCCCGAGTCGAGGTAACGGAGTATGGGGGTCATCCAATTCTCCGCGACGTCCAGCATCAGGACTTCAGTGTCGTTGATTGCAGGGAAAGGAAGTTCTTCAAGCAGGATCGTGGCCGGCGTCCCCCCAGCTGCCCCAGACGCTAGTTTGGATAGGGCATCGGCTTCAGAGTTTTCCTCCCGAGGTATATGCCGGACTTCAAACGTGGCGAAGTGTGGCTGCAACTGATTGACCTTCCGGAGGTAGGCAGCCATGGTGTCGTCTCGGGCTTCGAAGCTCCCGGCGACTTGTTCAGCTACCAATTTAGAGTCGGTGTAGGCGCGGAGGTTCCTCACCCCCAGGCGAAGGGCCAGGCTGACCCCTGCCAGGAGGGCTTCATACTCAGCGACGTTGTTGGAGGCCGGAAAGTTGAGCTTTAGTGCGTACTCGAGCCGAGCCCCGCCTGGGCTCGTGAGTATCACACCGGCGCCGCTTCCTTCCGAAGTCGATGATCCATCAGAGTAAAGGGACCAGCATTGATCGTCGGAGATTATGTCGGAGGCGTCAGCTCGCTCCTCAGGGAGTTGCACCGGCGTTGTCATCTCAACAACGAAGTCGGCCAAGGCTTGGGACTTGATTGCAGGTCGGGGTCGGTAGCTGATGTCGAACTCGGAGAGCTCCACCGCCCATTTCGTTAGTCGACCTGAAACTTCCGGCTTGGCGAGAATCGTCTTGAGGGGCTGGTCGTTAGTACATGGATGGAGTGCGCTTGGAATAGGGTCGTAGACGCCGAGCCGTGATCACGAGGGCATAGACAACTTCTCCGCCGAGTGTAACGGGTCTCCACGTCCTTCAACACCCTGCTGACGTAATATATCGGCTGTTGTTTCCCATCCTCCTCACGCACCAAGACCGAGCTGATAGCTCTTGCCGACACCCCCAGGTATAGGCATAGATCTTCTCCTTGCTTCGGGCTCGCCAACAGTGGTGGCTCAGTCAAAAAGTCTTCAACTTCTGGAAGGCCGTCTTGCAATCATCGTCCCAGTAGATCTTCTTCGTCGCTCCTCTCAGAGTTCGGAGGAAAGGTGCACATCGGTCACCAGAGCGAGAGATGAAGCGACCAAGGGCAGTGACTCGTCCCGCCAATCTTCGTATGTCGGTGACGTCTTCCGGCTCAGGCATCTCCAAGATTGCCTTGATCTTGTCTGGGTTCGCCTCAATGCCGCGCGGAGTCACCATATGTCCCAGGAACTTGCCCGCCGAGACTCCGAATGCGCACTTCTCCGGGTTCAGCCGCATGTGGTATTTCTTCATCAATTCGAAGGCGGCTCGGAGGTCGGCGGCGTGATCCTCCTTCTTCTTGCTTTTGACGAGGATGTCGTCCACATATGCTTCGACCGTATTCCCCAGGAGGGGTTTGAAGACGACGTCTATGCCCCTTTGGAAGGTGGACGCTGCGTTCTTCAACCCAAAAGGCATAACGGTATAACAAAAGGTGCCGTAGTCGGTGATGAAGCTCGTTTTTTCCTCGTCGCCTGGGTGCATCTTCACCTGTGTATAGTTCCTGTACTTCGGTTCCGGAGCAGTCCTCCCGACGTCGCCTTTCGTCTTAGTCGCCCGAGAGGTCGTCTGGGCTTCTTGCCGAGGACGCTTCTGCCCACCGGTAAGCTCGGCTTCTCGCTCTTCTGCCTCCATGGCCAGCCGTACTTTCTCATATGCCTTAGTGAGAGTATCCGGGGGGTTGGTGTGGAAGTCATACAGTAGCTGCCGATGTCTGACTCCGCGTTTGAGAGCCATGAGGGCGAAGTTAGGCTCGACATCCCTCATGGTTCGCTGCTCGTCGCAGAAACGCTTGAAGAAGGACTTGACACTCTCGCCTTCCTTCTGGACTATGTTGAGGAGGCTATCTGCCTCTTTCGGGAACTCCGAGCTTGCGAAGAAACGAGTCTGGAAAGCTTCGACTAGATTCGACCAGCAGTTGACCGACCCGGGGCGCAGGCCGGTGAACCAGGTTTGCGCTGGCCCTTCAAGCGTGAGTGGGAAGGTCTGACAGTAGGTCGCTTCGCTGCAGCTCATGAACTTCATGGCCATCATGAAGCAGGAGACGTGTGCTTGAGGGGATGTCTTCCCGTCGTACTTCGAGATCTTCGGGGGCTTGTAATTCCGTGGCAGAGGCGCGTCTTGTATGTCGTCCGAGAATGGCGAGTTCGGGTCTCTCCCGAAGGCCACCATAGGCAAGTGCGTCGAACGGTGTCTCTCGGTGACGGCCTTCTTGTGCCGATCTCCGTCGGCGACGCGGGATCGTGCCTTGGAATTAACTTCGTTTTCTTCGCCTTCTGACGACCTTTCCGTGGACGCCCTGGCGGAAGGTCGGTTGCTCCTCCGGGCCGCACCTTGCACTGGGGGAGGCTGAACACTGCTGGTTCTTTCCCCTTATCAGGTCGAGCTCTGCGGTTCACCTGGCGGCTTTGAGCTCGTTGGGGGCCGAGCCTGCTGAAGGCAGACTCGCGCTGACTTCGGGCGGGATCCGCTGCTGCTTGTCGTCGTTCCGCGGG
This sequence comes from Xerophyta viscosa, assembly GCA_002076135.1. Lineage (NCBI taxonomy): Eukaryota > Viridiplantae > Streptophyta > Magnoliopsida > Pandanales > Velloziaceae > Xerophyta > Xerophyta viscosa. Next base: position 2,573,019 of record MJHO01000007.1, on the reverse strand, counting down.
TAACTCGGTTGTTCTGGGGCGAGCCGTTACCCGCGGGGCTTCTTGGTTGGCGAAGAGCGCCTGGAGCTCTTCCCTCATGATAGCACGCACTGTGTCATATGTCAGTGGTTGCTCGGCTGCGGGTGGTCTCGAGCATTCGGGCGCCCCCGCAGAGGCGTGGTCTTGAGATCTTCGGTCTCGGCTAGCTGCAGCCGAGGCTTCTCTGGTTGCTTTCTTCGGAGCCATCGTCGTCGACGTTGGACAGAAATGGGGCATCCCCACAGACGGCGCCAATTGATCGCGCGTGTCGCGACCGAGATGAGTTACAACGCGTTCGACGACGACGTGGAGGTGATAACGTGCGAGTGAAGAGGTCAGGAGAGCAGAGACAAGAGGAATCTTAACGTGGAAAACCCCGGGATGTTCTCCGGGATGAAAAACCACGTGCCGGTGACTAAGGATCGCCGGCGTTTGAGCTTAATATTACGTAGAGTTTAAATGTTTACACGCTCTCTCTCTCTCTCTCTCTCTCTCTCTCTCTCTCTCTTTGTTATAAGTGAATCAAAGTGGGGAAGTCTAACCCCCCTCATGTATGAGCTTCTCCTCTATTTATAGACGTTTTTCCCGAGCTCGGACGGTCCGGATGAAGTGGCTTCAGCGGCTCGGATTGATCCACGTCGACACCAGCTCTCGTCACTTCTTGCCGTCATGCTCCCTGCCCGTCATAAATGTGATTTGTCGGCTACGGTTCGTAGGTCGTAGCTCTGCGGCTGTCACGTCCGCTGCTAGTAGCACTTGATGGCGCCGGGCGGAGTCGGCGTCTCTGACACGCACACTTAATGCGAGCATTAAGTGGTCTTTAATGCGGTCGGTGTTGTCGGGGTCCAGCCTCAATCCGCTGACGACCTCGGTCTCGGTCGGCCGAGGTCGGGCCTTAGCGCCCGAAGAGCTTTCCTCCACCTCTCAACGAGAAACCTATATAACCGTGGTCAGCCGAGCTAGACTACTCTGGTCATTGTCGAGGTCGACCTCGGCTCCAACCCGAGCTCGGTCTCGTTCTACCGCTGCCGACCTCCGGATTCAGAGGTCACCTTCCCATAACGTCTTGATTTACGCATATCCGGTGGTTCCGAGGTCGGCTGAAGTTCCGGGGTCGCCACGTGTTCGTGCTAAATTCCAGGCGGTATCAATCTCTATTGCTAGGTTACTGTTGAAATATTCTTCGTTTCTTTGCAGACCCGGGAGGGTAAAAAGATGGACGTAGCTCTCCACAGGACCGACGAGCATAAACGAGCTTCGTGATAACTGATTAACTTTCTCGTTGCTATGGTTTGGCTTCCTCATCATGTACATATATGTACAAAGAGTAATATTTATGAATAAACAAGATCTTATATATTACATCTCTCTTGCATATATATATCCTATGTACTTTGTCAGACTTGAACATGTAAAATTTAGACTCTCATATGTGTTGATTCTTACGTAGGCTTTAAATAACAGTACCAAGTGGAATAATTACAGAATTAGTTGTTATATGACATTGAACCCGTAGGCCGCAAGCATAAACTTTTAAGAAACATAAATACTTTTTAAAAATATTTTAAATATAAAAACTATATAACTCATTAAAAAAATTCTATACAATCTGTCCGGATCATTCTTCTATTTCGTTGGCTCCGTGGTGAACTGAAGCCTTGTATCAGAGCCAACTCAAAAGCGTGATCCGAGCCCCAAAAGGCTACTGAAGGCTTGCGTGAGAGGATATTCGGAAGGAGCAGGCGTGAAGGCAACGCGTGCGCGCAGGGTCCAGGCCCAACATCTTTACACATGGAGGGCCCTGGCCCGGTGGAAACCAAAAAATAGTATATTTTGCTGTATTACAACAATAATATAGTTCATGTTAATCTCAAAAACAACATAATAGTTCAATGACTTTCTAAAATGTCAAGAACTAAGTCTAATAGATTGCAAAATCGGAGTTCGAATAAAAAATGAATTTAATTTTGATTTGAACTATGTTTTGGTTGGGTTATTAGACTTATTTCTTGACATATTTTTTTTGAAAAAAATTGAATTGTAAAGTTGTAAAAGTAATTAAGTACACAGATTATAACTCATCATTACCAAAATATCCTTAGTGCTTCATGGACGTCGTCAGCTGGTCTATTAAGCAGTAAGGCCATTTCTTTGCAGGCCATGGGTGGGAAGCCAATGTGGCCTTAACGGTAGCTGACACATTGAGCTCAAAGACTTACAAGATATAATATATATATGTATATAGTTAAATGATGCATGGCACCTTCTATAACTCATAATATGTCATATGATATATCCATTAATTTCACCGGCCTTGTGACATGTGATAAATTTAAACATAATAACTTTATATTAGTCATATTATTATTGTGACTTTTGATTCAATTCACATTAGAAACTCTTTAAATTACATAGATATTTTTAAATAAGAAGTACGGAAAGTGTTTCTAATATGGTCATGGCAGTTTAAGTTTAATTGAACTTATTTAGATTTATTTAGAAGGTTATGAAGTTGAATAAATACAAAAATTATATAGATATGAAATCAATTTTAAAATTTTAATTAGCTCTTAAAAATAATACTTTTTTTATTGTATTAAATGATATATACACACACACACATATATATATATATATATATACACACACATGGGATATCATTTTAATAAATATATTAGTAAAAGGTACTTATCTTTCAAGATCATCATTAAAGAATATAATTATTATTTATATTAGAAAAACAGTCACAATTCTTTCTTCAATTAAGATGGACGGAACGTCCTTTAATATATATATATATATATATATATATAGCTATAATTGTTTTTATAAGTAACACACAAAGTATTTTGACGCATAGACAGCTGGAAAGATAAATTATAAAATATTATTACACATATAATTAATAAGAGGAAAAGAGAAAGACATATATGATAGAGAGAGAAAAATTACTTGCTAGAAAGCAAATTAAGTTTTTTCATATATTCATACACAAAAGATAATTGTATTCATCTATAGTAACGGTAAGTATGCTTTAAAAAATATAAACTAACACTAGTTATTCTTAGTTATAATTTTGAAAGTATGAATGATAAAAGATTTAGTATATTTAACATTATAAATTTTATAAAGTTTATAATTAATATTAGTGCATGAACCGGTGCAAAAGTAGATGTTAATTCTGCCAAAGTTGGAAATCACGTGCAGAAATGTTAAAAGCTTTGATGACGTCGAAAAGTTAGTATTCTCAAGCACGTTCTTTACACGGAAACGAAAAAAACTTGGATGAGAAAGAGCTATAGGTAGGCAAAGCTCTACCCAGGCCCAAGATATGAGCAATAATTGTTGCAGTTTACAAATCTAAGCATCGTCGAGAACACGTATTTCTGGAACTGGAAATATAGGAGAGCTCGATCAGTTCCACACGTTATCTCAATCTCAAAATGTTGAGTAGCCTTTAAAAAAATGCTGATCAAAAGTTATACATTACAACAGAACCTGATCAGATTGAGACATAAAGAGGTTGATGATATGAGATATCAACGTTTCAGAGACCCCACATGACGAGGAATCGACGCACTGGCAATGGCCGTCCTCTATTGGTGGGGGCCGGCCGGCCTTTGCTGTGCTGCAATTGAATGATCTCCATTATTTCCAGTCTCCTTCTCACTGACTGTCCGTCATTATTTGTTTGTTCGGGTTGTGACTTGTGAGACCTTAGGATGAAAATATAGCACCGCGTCGGATATCAGTCATTTCAGATTTTCAGTTCATTTTAGAAAATAGACATTGCGTGCAGTAGTACATCATATCCCTCATCAGTCTAAGCTGACAAAACAGCTACAGAATAAATCGATTGTGAAGATAATTTGGATCCTAAGCATAAATAGATCTCGGATTATCTAAAATACATGTGGAAGCAGATCGATCCTTACTTTCGCTCACGTTCATTGGCATGATTTTGACGAGGTCCAGAGATCCCTCATCAGCCTGAGCATAATTGGAAAAAACTATTCACAAACTATCCAACAAACTACACACAATCAATCTCCACCACACATATTTCTCGTGATTCGTACAATTTTTCTTTGATCCGCAAGAAAAATAAAAATTATAGATATATCCAACGTGATGTGTGGTTTTGATTGTACCACATTAGTATGTGTGATTTTTTAAAAATGCATAACAAAGTCCTATGTAATTTTGATCCTTTTTGGACTTTTGCTGAATGCTTGTACAGTAAACCCACCTGGTTCTCAGCATTTCCTGCTGATACGTCCACTCGATCCCGAATCTTTTCTTTTGAGTGTTTACTAATTTTACACCCGTACGATACACAGATACATGTCATTAATATAAATAATTATAATTATAATTTAATTTTTTTATATTTTTAATTTTAAATAAATTAATAATTATATAAATTAAATTATTATATTTATATATTATGATAGTAAAAATAAATACTATATGACATAAATAAATATTATTTAAGATGCATATAAAACCGTGGGGATATTAAGTCACATATATATTACACACACATATAAACACACACACACACACACACACACACACACATATATATATATATATAATTTATTATATTTTTTTAACTTATTTATATAAATTCTTATCTTAATAAATATTATCTGTCTTTTTCTATGATATAAAATAAATGTCAAATGGCCCATCAAAAGTTATTTGAGATATCACATAACGTAACGATTTTGATCACCAATTTGTATATATTTATATTATTTTAAAATATTTATATTATTAAATATATATAATTTTTTTTAAAAAAAAAGTTGTTATTTCGAAAAGTTATTATACTTTATTAATTTAATTCTAGATAGTTCATATTTTTTAAACTTAATTATGTAAATACCATATATTTTTTATGATATAAAAATAAATAGAAATGACACATCGGAGATTATTTAAGATGTCAAATGGCGCAATAACGTCGATCATCTAGTTTTATATATTTATATATTTTCTTATATGTGGAATATTAATATATTTTGCTATTGACCTTTTATATTTATTAAAATTATTATAATATATTTTTTATGTAAATTCTTTAAAATAATTAAAATTTACAAAGGTAGATATATGTTTTTATTAATACATTGTATGTATTCAATGTGCATCGAATAATAAGTTACATTAATGTACATTAAATAATAAATTGTATTAATAGTGTGATTAATTAAGCTTGTCACATGTCACATGATGAGATAATAGTGATGTCATGTGGTATCTTATAGGTTATTCGAAGTGCCACATGGCGCTCAACTATTTTGATACCCGATTTTCTATATATGTATATAGATTAGTTTGAAGAGAAATGCTTTCTAATGTGATACTGAAAATTGGAAGGGGTATTAAATGAGCATATATATATATATCTAGTCTGATACTTTAAGTGCAGTCAAATCTACGTACAAGGCAAGTCATTACCAGGTCGGATTGCAATTTCATTGGGTATTTCAGCTGACCACAGGTGCACGACACTTGTGTTGACACCTAATAAGTGCAGAATCAAAGTGTTGGGTTCATTTGGTGCGACGAGAATCGTGTACTGAACTTTTAACTCATTGGGTAACAAATGTTTTGTTTCATAATACTTTGTCTGTTGACTGCTGGAGATACATGCTGCAGACCATGTATGAATTAAAATAAGTAGCTCATCGTGTTCAATTAATAACTTTTACTTAAAAGGCACTAAACACATCATCAAGAAAGTGCTCCGAAAATGATTTGCACCCCACTTATGGATTAAAGTTTAAACCATAAATATTCCACAGAAGAGTGGCAGCACATCAGTGTGGTAGGATGGGTCTTAGAAAGCCTTTTTATTTCGGATTCGACTCTTAATTTATATCGTTTGTTGCGCATAAACTTTATTGTAATTGCTGGTACGTATGCATAAACTCTTTCACGTGCGACGAAATAATTTTAGGGTGAGAGCATCTTTTTGGAAGAGCTACATGAAAGTCTAATGCGGACAGACGTTAACTCCACTGGGGCCCTAAAATTAAAGAATCTCAGAGAGCATCAATGATCTGCATATATCTTAATGCAACATGTTCCTTCTCTAGTCCCAAATCTTTTTAAATGGTAGAAATAGCCTCAATATGTTTCACTTGTTACCACATATGGTGTAAGTTTCGAAACTTACGTCCGGAGCATTATAAAACTTCTCCACATCAAAGGTTAGTGATCGAACTTTCAACTTAATTATGTTGGAATAAAGTACCCTACATTACTTTCAACTTTAATACGCTTTTCTTTTTCTTCTTTTAGGATTTGCCGAGTGTATAATTCGAACTCTATTCCCATGCAGGTATAACCATTAACAAGTGTTATCTTATCTTGGCTACTCAAGTATCCCAAAAACCCTCGAATGCTTTTAGAAGTTCAACTTTGCACAGCTTTAAGACTCAAATTGAAGCATCCCTGATGAATTTTCTAATGCCGATATACTTGTAATGCTCAATATATATACGGAGTATCTAAGGCATATATACGTGTGTATATACTTATACTAACTAGTAAAATCCTCAAACGAAGTAGAACTCCATCCATGCATCCTAGATTAAACACCAAGTTCTTACATTCCTAGTATCTCCTTCTACACATTATTCCATTCTAACCATATTCTGAACCCTGTAGCTATCTGAACTGAAATTCAGCACTCAGCAGTAACAGAAGGTAGCTAAGCTAGAGCCTAGAGGTACATGCGGCGGCCGCCGGAGCCGGACTCTCTCTGGCAGTTGAAATAAACAGCGGCCACCGGAGATCCAAGGTTGTATAATTCTGCGAAGTCCCTGGTATTGAAATTCGGGCGCCAGCCCGGCTTGTAGACCGTCTGGCGCCCCAGCTGCTCGAATAGCACGAGAACGAAACGGTGGATCCCCATCGTCGGACGCGGGCTCTCGTAGCACACGATTTCATTTCCTGCAAACATCACAGACAAAATATATAGTCCTTCAGAAGTGAGTATATAATAAGTTACTGTAACATCTACTGTAGATTTGGCAACGAAATTACCAAACGTCGCGTTGGTGGTTCCTGGAATATCAGTGACCAACCTATATACATCCAGCAGAGTATTACAGTTATTTTCAACAAATTTATAAACACTCTACAAGAAAATGCTAGCTAGTTTTTTATTTTTTGTTCTTTATTTTTTTGGGTCTGTAAAAATGCTAGCTAGTTATCAAGTTCTTATTTATGTCTTGCCAACTGGTTAACAGAATATACCTTTAATATTACACTACCTTAAAGTATTTATTTAAGTTTATTAATATATAAAATAAAACATTTATATATTAATTAATTTCTTTTTATGTAAACATTAAAAATGGTAGCTAATAATAATAAAATATAAATATAATAATAGTTTTTTAAAAGTTAAATTTAATATACATTTATTACATATTGACTTTTTTAGGACTCAAAAAGTATATTAAACATATGGTTTCTGTTATATATAAATCAACCAAGCAATGTAAATTCTATTATGTAAGTAGTGATTCTCAGTATATATTTCATTTATATTCGTCATAATTGTCAAAAAACAATTTAACGAACCAAAATCTTTTTATTTGTTTAAGAACAAAACACTATATAATTATCCATTATAAATACAGTTTTAATTAGGAAATCATGTTGAGCTGAGCTGACCAATGTAGATATTCTCTCAAGCTGGGATCGCTTGGGCTTGGAGCATCTGGGTCCACCATCACCTGTATATTCACGCCACATTAGCTTCAAAGTGAAAGGAACTTTGGACAAATTCAAAAGCTAGCTATTCGAATAGTACGTAGTTTTTCAATATAACTTTCAGAAAAGTAGAGGGGAAAAAGGAAAAAGAAAGGCTGACTACTCCTGTTCCTTAGTAGCTGAGACCTAGCTTGCCCTCTTTTAAAATAAATAAAATGATTATTGGCAGTTGTTTCTAGAGGTGAAAACGATCGATGGGAGCTACTTATGCGCAGTTCAAACTTGACTTGCTAAAATCTTGACTTGAACTCGGTCTAAGCGTGCAGAGTAATACTCGCGCTCGATGCAATAAGCTTGTGAGCTCAACAAAACATGCTCAATAAGATCATTGTTAGTAGATTAGGAGAATATTTTATTCCTCAGTAGATCAATTGCTAGCATCAAAAAATAGTTAAAAGATATATAATAATATAAATTATGAAAAATAAATATAATTTAAATATTTGAACGTTCAAGCATAATAAAACTTGTGTAAGCAGCAAACATTCACAAGTTGTATATTGTTAAACTTGAGATCGGCACGAGCCAAACTCGACTCGAACTTGAATTTTTTTATGGAAAAATTGCGTTTCAGCCCCCCATTTTCCAAAATTGACTTTTCAGCCCTCCAAAACGCGTTTCTCTGCCGACGTGGCGGCGCGCGCGTGCCGCCACGTGGCGTTTCGGGGGGCTGAATCGCACGACCCCAAACTTAGGGGGGCTGAAACGCATTTTTCCTTTTTTTTTTTCCTACCGAGCCGAGCAGAGCAAAGCACTAATCAACTCTGTTTTCACCCCTAGTTGTTTCCATCTTAACTAAGAGAACTATATACATGCATGAACTATAATAATAAAAACAAATTAGGATGAAAAAGGAACCGATGATGATTGCTTAATTTGGCTTACAAGTGTGTAAAGACTCCTGAGATCAAGCCCTCCAACCTCAACCCGAGGCTGGTGGACCACTTGTGACGGCTTGAACTCGCGACCATTTGATACATCTATCGATCCATAGGAAACTTTGAAATGCACGGACTTTGCGAAAGAATCGACGACATCTCCTACAATCCTACCAAGCACAAGTGCATCCCTTTCTCTGTACATTGTTTTATAAAAATCTCTGGAAGTGATAAAGAGTAGAGAAATAATAAAGAAATATTTAAAGGCTACTAAGAAGTTGGAAGGTGTTGATTGGTTGTGTGAGAAAAAGAGCTCATCAGTCCCTCCCTATTTATATTCGTGTGCTGACTTGTTCTTGAGAATTGCTTTTCGGAACTGATCATATATAACTTTCACTATATAGGGGATATATGTGGTCATCAATGATCTATCTATAAAGTTGAGCAAAGCATTTTCTTTTTCCCATTATATGGGGCCTCAGTTTCATGTATACTTAGTTAAAAACATCAAGCCATGGTGGAGTCATATCTTGCCTAGCTACTTTTCTCTAACCAAGACAGCTCGAATTCGCCTCTTGTCGTTTGTGACGATCTATCATCTTCTTGCTTTATTTCTATAACTTTCCTAGGATAGAATGAGAGATATGTCTTCTGGAAAATAATAATAATAAAATCCGAGAGGCATGTCATTTGCAGTTAATTATGCGGACGCAACGATTTTTCGAGGTTACGACTGGAATTATTGCCGGCGCAAATCTACAAATATCCTACATCAATCGTTCTCTCGTAGCTACCATTCTACCCATTAGCTTTTGTTGGCTCAAATTAGCCAAAACAGATAACAAGCACAATTTTCAATTCTTGTCTGCTGCTAGAAAAGTTGTAATTGTTTACCTCTCCATGATAACAACATTTGCTTAGACTTGCAGCAACTTATTCCTAATTTAATTCATTCTTTACATATTGTCAGGGATAAATTTAATTTTATGCATCCAGAATATGATGATTTCAGATTTCAAGTTGAATTCGCCTGCCTCAAGTTCAACTCTCACATTTAAAGACTTAACCTTTTTTCTTTTTTAGGAGAAAATTTGAGGTGTCAAAAAGACACCACAGTGTTTCATTCAAAAAGTTTGTGAAGAAGCAAATGAAAAAAAAAATCAAGCGAAACGAAAGAAAAAGAATACAAACAGATAAAAATAAGATATTACATGGCACGTAATAAGAATGTTTAAAGACTTAACTTGAATTATTGCAGTGTCCAGGTTGAATTTGAGATAATAGATGGTAAAAGTGGATAAAATTTGCCTTATCTGTGGATGTAAAGACGGAAGACAACTTAACCAGATTAGAACCTCATCTCTAATAGAATCAATAATATGTGGAATTAGGGCTGCGATATAAAGGACGAAATATTCAAACCTAAAAGAAGCTACCAGCATACGAATATCGGTAATGTATGCTTTTTCTACACGAATTTGATCATCGCCAACATACATATGATGCAGTAGAAATGTAAGTTAATACATAGCATCAGTAGAAAACCAACCAGGGAAGAGCTTAACTTGTTCATCAGGCTGACAATAGACCCGTAAGGATTCTCCTCGCTAGTCTCAGGAAAAAAAAAAAAGGAAGCGCCGGTGTAATAGATGGCGTCTGACATGCTTGTGTTTGCAATATTTTTTTTTATCATATACAGCTAAAAATACGCGTAATTCCTCACATAGATAGTTCATAAAATCATGGCACACCCTTTCACCTGCAAGTTCTGTAGATATGTTGAGGCAATATATGCAACTAACAATGATCATAACTGCTGTCATAAGGGGCATATACTGCCTGCAACAACAACAACATTCTAGTCATGAGTCCGGCAAAGACGAAGTCTAAAAAAGGTGGATAGATGGAATCATTTTCCGAAATAGATTGTTTATGTAGGATTCTTGGCCAAAGGCTACAGATCTAAAACATAAAGACAACAAGCACACAATTTCTCAAAACAAAAAAAAGCACATCCATCATTTCCAATTCACGAACAGATAATATAAAATTAATAATGAAAAAAACATGAAAGGAGAAGCAAATAAATAAAAAAATATAACAATCAAATAAGGATAATAAAAATAAAATAAAAAATACTATTGTTATCTAAATCTCGATGTTACTAACACAAATTCTACAATGCTACGCCACTCGATCAAGAACTAGATCTTCAACTCCTAAAAAAAATAAGATCATGTTGGATAATTTATCTCCAACTCTTGTTAAACTTTCGCATATTCTAACTGTCATATTTGTTAATCTCCACTTTACATGTGTGAACCATTACATCCGTCATTCCCTTATTTTGTCCTCCACAGAGGTTACCTGAAATTTTAATCTGATCATTTCATTTCGAATTCCATCGAATATATCACTGCGCCAAGAAGCAAAATGTTGTCTCAAACAAGAAACAAAACAAAATATGTACATAAAATTGAGAATTACTTCTCAAACTAAAAACCCTTTTCAAGGGCACACAAAAACCTTTCATGTGGGTACACTTATGAACTGTTTTAACTGGTTAAAAGCCTAGAGGAGATTCTCTTCCAACAAAATCCTACGAGCTACAAACCCAAAATCTTCACTGTACAGACTGGAAAAAGGCAAAAATGATATGATAGAGAACATTTGAGACCAATGCCCTGCCACGTCGCCATTCACGCATGGTAGCCATTGCCATTGATTTGGATATGTCCTTCAGGCAAGTCCTTTGTATCAACATTCCCGTTTGCTAAAGGTTTTGTTTTCACAGGCCCATTGCTTTGAACAATTTTGGACAACGGCGGACTGAATTTCTTGGGATTTTCAAGAAGTGTATCCAGTTGTCCACAAGAGGCTGCTATCAGACCTGTTTTGCGACAATAGATAAAATGTTAAAGGCCAAACCTTTACTATACAAAACTATACTAATAATAACTATTTGCAAAACCATATTCGTCAAATTTGTCTGGGGAAAATACTAAAAACGTCAGTAGGGCAACATGCAATCCTTTGCAGATAAGAAGTTATTCCTACCAAGTAAAAAGTACACGAAAGTAAAAGACTATTCCCAATTTGAGACTTATTAAAAGAGATGGAGAGACTTAGGCCCTGTTCAGAAACTAAAAAATTAGACTATTTTCTAGAAAATTTTCTACAGAGAAGAAATATCGAAGTTTTCTGTTCAAATTGAAAAATTTTCTATTTGAAGAATTAGAAAACGCGGTTCTCTAATTTTCTAAATTTGTACTACCTTTAGAAAACTAGCAAATGATGTTTTCTAACTTTTCCATTCATTAAGTTTCCAAACGCAAAACGCGGTTCTCCACTTATTCTCTAAATAGAAAACATACTTCTCCAAGTATATTTTCATATTTCTTTAAATAGCAACATTCTTCATATGCATAAACCCTAAAGAACAGTTCTGCAGAAGTAAGGGAGGACTGTGCCGCCTGCGACTACCGCATACAGGTTTTTTTTTTTCGGTGACTAGTATATTTCCAAAACTTGTGTTGCTACAAAATTTTGAAAATTTAATATTATTTTGTAAACTTTCCAATACATTGCTTATTTATCGTAAATCTTGTTCGGTTAGAATTTTAATATTACTTTGTAACTATGCACACGTTTGTTACACGTTTTTCTTGTGAGTATGTTTTAAATTCATATAATTCGAACATGTTTTTCCTTTTTTTTATAATTTTGTATTTGGAATTGACGATTTATGTGAACATTATCTCAATTTTTCTAGATAGAAAATTATTTTCTGTTATCTATAATCTGAACGCATTTTCTTATGTTTTCTGAGTTCTACAATAGAAAAGCAAAACAAGAAAACAGAAAAAAAAAATGGAGATGAAAAACAGAAAATTATTTTCTGCTTCTAAACACGGCCTTACATTTCTACAACTACAAGTAATTCAAAACGTAAGTAAAAAAAGAGAGTGCTCCTGTACGCAGTTCAAGTAATTATATCATTTCTAGTAACAACAGCATATCAACAACAATTTTATTGAAAGGACATGGACAGAATATCATATTACCCAGAAAAAGGGAAGATGGTTTTCCAGGTCTTGACTTGAACTCTGGATGGAACTGGGTCCCTACATAGAATGGATGAGAAGGCAGCTCCAGAATCTGAAGTTATTAGCAAAAAATGGTGAGAAGCTTCTATTGCAGCCATACATAAAGGGAAACTGAAGACTGCTCATGCATATACCTCCATTCTTCTTCCGCTTTCATCTTTACCAACAAATGAAAGACCAGCACTTTCAAGCTCAGCTATCATGTCAGGATTGACCTGCAAACCTCCTGATTAGGTATATAACTTTAACACGTTATGCTTAACTCTAAGTTCACAAAAGCCGATAAAATTAATATACCTCATATCTATGCCGATGTCGTTCATCTACATATGTAACGTTGCCATATCTGTTAATACCAAGACAGAGTATATATTAATGAGTGAACTTCCTTCAGCCGAAGGAAAAATGATTTACTGTGAAATGAAAATCCTTACAATTTTGCAGACTTGCAATCAGGAGTCAGGAAATATGTCCTCCTAGATCCAAGCCTCATTGTTCCACCCATATGAGTTTTAGAACCCTGGAACATCTTATAATTATATCTAGCCAAACAAAAAGGTTTCAAGAAACAACTCAATGAAGAATCAAACCTCCGGCATGAAGATAACACAAGCATTGGTTGTTTCTGAGTTGAACTCAGTGCTATCTGCATCTTGCAAATTCAAAACTGAACGTGCAAATTCAATTACGGCAATCTGCATGCCTAAGCAAATGCCAAGATATGGTACATTATTTTCTCGGGCATATTTTGCTGCAAGAATCTTTCCATGTACTCCCCTATCTCCAAAACCTCCGGGAACAAGTATGCCGTTTGCACTCTGTGAATAAACATTGAAAACTATAACATGACAATCAACATATCAATACAAATGAAAAGCATATATTTTCTAATTGATATACTAACCTTCAACATATTCCATGCTTTTTTATGAGAATCAGGAGCCTACACAGACAACATTTCTAAACAGTAAGTAAACAAAAGGGTGAAAAGAAAGCAAATGAAGTAACAAGCAATTATGTGATAAACAAGGACCTCTTGTGCAGCTATATCTTCAAGATCAGATGCAGGAACCCATTCCACCAACAGTTTTCTACGACAAGCAATAGAAGCATGCAGAAGAGCCTGTTCATGATTGACAACTGGTTTTATTATAACGCATATAGAGATATTAAATTCTGCTTTCATCTAACAGTTCAACCGTAGCATTCAAGAGTAAAACATCTGAAAAAAATAGACATAAATAATAGAAAGCAATGACATGAGTGTAAGATAAGAAATCCATGATCTCAAGTACTATGTCCTCCATATCATCGTCTGGTTGATATCATCCATTATCCTGGAGAAATAAAACCTAACAGCTTTGATGCGCTATAAAAAAGCCTGTTTTATGATTGACAACTGGTTTAATTATGAATGCATATAGACAACAGCGATAGATAGGAGACAACAAAATTCAGCATTCATCCAAAAATTCAATGGTAGCATTCAAGAGTAAACCACCCAGAAACAACAACACACCCAACAGTAGAAAGCAATGACAAAAGTGTATGATATAATCCACAATCTCAAGTACTATGTCCTCCATATCATCCTCTCGTTGATATCATATATTATACATTAGTAATAAGATGCAACAAGCTTTGATACACTTTCATATATATATATGTATATATATATATATATATATATATATATATATATTATTTCATGCACTAACATAAAGCATGAAATTATCATAATGATTTGGAAAATAGAGTAATAATCTTATAGTTCAATGAAAAGAGTGCTCTCACCTTCAGTACTGACAGATATGAATCAGATAACCCAGTGTATTTCCCAACCATAGCAATCTTGACCTAGAAGTTACGCATAGTACATCAGTATGCAGATACAATTAATCCACTTCAGTACCATGAAAGAAGTTTCACCTACAGGTTCACGCAAGTTGTCACAAAGTTCAGCTCTAGCAATCCATTCATCTAACAAGGGTGCCCTTGCAACACTGCATGAAATTGACTCAAGATTGAGAAATATTATTCCATAAAACACCTAATTGTAACTAATGCACTGCACATATAGACAACGTCACGTTATAGAACAAATGGATTATGTACACACCCTTGGAGATTCAAAGTTTTCAAAATAGCCTCATGCGCATTTTGATCCTAAGTAACATAAAGAGAATAGCGGTTATTCCAGTTGCAAGTGCAAGAAGAAGGCATTACAACCTAAAAGTACTTTGGAGCAATATAATTACTCAACCGAACTACTTAAAGAATTTCTTACCCTAAGTAGTAAGGGGATACGCCAAATGTTTGAAACATCATAAAGAGTTAGAATATTGACTTCCTGCAAAATGAAACGAAAACTTTTAGCAAAATATACCTTATGACATATGCCTAGGATTTATACACAGCATTAGCAGGCTAGTTGTTTACCGGAACGTGGCAAAATTTAGATAGTTTCTCTTTAACATTTTCCTCCAAAGGCTGCAAAGACACCGAAAAAGGCGATGACGGCATAAGACTTAGAATCTTCACGATAAGATACATAACGGCCTTAATGCATGCCTATGAATGAAGTCTACCTTTGCACTACGACAGGCAAGAACATTGGGAATCAATCCAAGACTTCTTAAACCACGGACACTATGTTGGGTCGGTTTAGTTTTCTGTGTGAAAACCAAGTAAAGGAATTAGTTGGTCCAAGTTTTATCTAAAGATCACAAGTATAGAACACTTACGCCTACCTGTTCGCCAACTACATTTATAACGGGAACTAGACTGACATGAACCAAACAGAAGTTGCCAGGTCCTTACAAAAGAAGAACGATTAATCATCAGACCATTGATAGAGAAAGTTGTTCAGGTTCGAATAGATACGGAATACAAAAAATTCAGAAAAGTTCCTCACCTACACGATACGAAAATTGACCCAGAGCTTCAATGAATGGCATTGATTCAATATCACCTGCATTACAAAGAGAAGCCGTAATTTATCATGTGTACTTGTATGCAGAGAACAAGGATTTTGGTTATGTAGCTTATGCTAAAAAGGCTTCAGACCATCCCCTCCACCAAAAAAATACATGTTGGAGCAACTGTTCTTAAAAGTTAATCTACCTATTGTTCCACCCAGTTCTATCACACAAACATCCGCAGGTCCATCTTCGCCGTCCACTGGTATCATTGCCACACGTTCAATCCATTCTTGAATTGCATCTGTGATGTGAGGAACAACCTGTGGAAATAGGCAACGAACACATGTTCATGATATTAATAGTATAGGCAGAAACCAATAGTTAATCAGTCGCAATAATAAACTATTTGCATACCTGAACTGTTTTGCCTAGATAGTCTCCCCTTCTCTCTTTGTCAAGAACGAACTTCATTGGTCACAAAAGCAATTAAACAGACTATCAGAGGTTACAAGACCATTCAAACTAAAAGTTTTGAAGTCCTAGTAAAAATTCACAGTTACTATGATAAATTAATGAAACAGCTCTGATCTATGAAACACTGACAGAAAAAGGCATAATGACACAGCAAGACTCGAAATGAACACTAGAAGGAAATTCTAGAGAAACCTTGGACATGATATGGCGAGGCAAAAACCTTTAAAGAATAAATAAAGATAAAAGTTAATAAAATATTTTAATCAAGTAAATCATACATATTTAATTTTTCACTAATCTTCACAGAACAAATACATATGAAGGTATTGATTATATTATGTGTTTACACTCCTTTTGCTTAAACTTACTATTGGTCTATGCCAATCAAATAGATTTTGAGGTTAGTACCTTCATCGCCATCATATCTAAAATACAAAGTGAACTACAAGAAAATTCAATCTATATAAATATTTTTGACTAAATGTTACAGAAAAAGTTTATAAACTCAAAAAATGATATTCATAACTTGATTGACAAGAATAAGAATATAAGGACCAAAACTTAGTTATTGAATACCAATATCAACATTCCTTATAACTTCATGCATATACTTTCACAATGGAAACCATTATACACACACAATAGATAAGCTAAAATATCAACTTTCTTCTGAACGCAATTTGTAAAATACTAATTTAACATTAGTACTACTCTAACATATTAAACGTTTATAAGTGTTCAAAAACACAAATATAAATTATTCATTAAGTGTTAGCTAGTGGAGACAATTACAGGCGTGTCTGATATGTGTCCGAGTTGTGTCCTAAGAAATGTTGTGCTCGTTATGTGTTCGTGCACCTTATATAATTGTCCGTCATAGGTTCCGTTGCAGCCAAAAGCATACCTGGTATATCTTCCCAGTCGTGATATTATTATCACGCGTCAGTGTAACATCCAAAAAGCGCTCATAGTTTCCAAGATCCAGGTCGACCTTCATAAGGCAATAAACTTGTAAGAAAAAAGGATTGGACATAAGGAGGAAAGTCAAAAGCTATCATATATAAACAAAGTTTTAAACTTTAGCAAAAAGTTCATGCTTAAAGGACAAAACAGTGTCAATTTCCCAATCACTATGTCAAAAGTATACAACTCCAAGAGCAAATGACAAACAAGAATTACCTTGATTCTACAAACTTCACAATCACTATTTAATTAAAAAATAGGAACAAATATTTATCTCCCAATCGCTATTTAATAAAAAAGGAATACAGATTTACCTCCCCACCATCATCCAAAACAAACACCTCGCCGTGCTCGAAAGGAGACATTGTGCCCGCATCTGTGTTCAGGTAAGGGTCTGAAAAGATCAAGCAATCAAACCAAAAAAGTTGTCAGAATTCGTATTTGTTAGAAACTCCTCTGACTTGACAATGAAATTTGTATGTTAAGCGTCCACTTATAGTTCTAATAAATTAAAGCAAAGCAAAAGTTCAGTCAAATAATAACTTCTTTACTCATCATTCATTCATTCTTGGCGAAGTAAATATCGAACTATACGAGATTAGAGACAATGATTAAGCTTAAAAACATTACAGAAACATGCATCAAACAACTGACCAATCTTGATAGAAGTGACACGGAGACCGCAGGCTCTGAGAATAACGCCGATGCTGCTCGCTGTGACGCCTTTGCCGAGCCCACTCACCACTCCACCCGTAACCAGCACGTACTTCATCTTTCTCTGTCCCTGTCAACTTAGCTTTCTCAATGGGAGAAAATAAATTCTAACTCCGCCGCTAGCACCGCCGCCGGAGGTGCAAAGAAGAAGCCAAGAGACGGTTCGGTTCGGGGAGAGAGAGACGAGGGATTAAATACTCGCGGCGCACCGTGTTGAGGCGGCTGCTGCTTTCCTTACGGGGTTTGGGGGGTTTGTTTCGTTATTTTTAGAAACTTTAGGGTGGCGGATAATAAGAAGTTCTGGATAAATACAAAATTAGATTTTTTTTTCTCGTCTCTTTCTGTTGGGTTTTTCCGGATGATTTACACCTTTAGAAACTACATTGTCCTAACTACATTTATACTTATATTATATATGTTGTCTTTATATCAATTAGATTATCAAGTTAAAATCTAGATCAAAATGCCGCTGTCAACAGTACTTGGATCTTTTCTTTTGGTTCTTTAATTTTTAGTATTGTGTGGTTTCTTGGGGGTGCATAGCAAAACTCTTTGTTTATATTTCAGCCTCGTAATTTAGTTTTCACACTCTACAGACTTATGTATGGACATGCTTTTCTGCCCGTATATTTTTATGAATGATAGTTATCTAGATTAAGTATCCAACGAAAATAGTTTTCTTTGACATATGAATGCATATATTGTGTATCTCCGAATTTCGTTTGGATGAGATTTATTAATGAATTCTTGGTCGCATTTTACCTCGATCAAAAGTTGATATTTTTAAAATAGTAGTATAAGAATTTGTGGATTTTTAATTATGGAAGGACTAAAGTATTTGGACTAATGGTAAGAGTAAGACTATCTTTGTTGTTACATATCAGTGTGGTGAATCAGTGTTGGGATTATAAATAAAAATACTATAGCATCTGACTTAACCGTCTAAATCTATCCAAATATATTTTTATTTCTATCTTGAAATCATTAAATCCACAAAATCTATATGAATATGTTTTTTTCCTATCGCCAAAACAATAAATCTCCAGAATCTGTCCGAACATTTTTTTTTCTGTCTTGAAATCAATAAATCTGTAATTGTCCATTCCAAGAAGGAAAAAAATACGTTCGGACAAATTTTTAAACTAAAGTTTTTGAATGCTGTAGAATTGCTCAATTGTAAAATAATAACGTGACTTTAAAAAATAATTATATCTGAAATGTGTGTTGTATCGTGTCTAATATCTGTGTCCGTATTTTTTAACATCTAGGCCCTTAATTGACTGGATATTTTTTAATTCAAAAAAATCACAATTGTCCCCAAAAAGTAAGGATGAAAGTGAACATAACTTGAAAATTTGTGAGGTGTCACGGACAAAAGGTTGAGACAAGATGAGGGCCCTACGAAGATCTAAGAAATCCTACTTGGCTGCAAAAATATTTACTGATTTATCATTCCACATACTAAAAAACCTTAAATTCCAGCCTACTGATTGTGATTATAACTTATCCATTCCATAGTGTGATTATAATAATTAATTAATTCCATCTTACTGATTGATTATAATAATTAATTAATTCCAATTGTGATTATAACTTATCCATTCCATAGTGTGATTATAATAATTAATTAATTAATTCCATCTTACTGATTGATTATGCTACTCATTTCAATTGGGCTGGATTTTATCCAAATCGGTCTCCATCTCTTCCCTCTTTCAAATCAGCACCTTTCCCTGAATTGGAAAAGGCTAACTTCACTTTTAATCATATAAGCTTTTTTTTTTTTTTTTTTCTACTACCACATAATTCGGTCTCTATTATATATTTCGGCCGAAAACAGAACGATACGGTCATCTCTTCTAATTCACCATTCGAACCATCAATGTACCCTTAATGAAAAAAAAGTCACGGTCCTTTCCGACATCTAGCAGTTCTGCTAGTCGACTAGACCAATAATAGCTGATTAATCACATGACACTAGTATATTTGATATCATAATATTACCAAGCGTCTTAAGCAATACTAACTTAACTGATCGAAATATTTCATATATAACACTAATTCTATAGTGCAGCAACACTAACAACTAATAAATTGTAATACTACGATAGCCGTCTGACATACTAACAAGTTTCTGATTGGGGACTGATTAATATATAGCTTTTTGTCGGGGTTGAATTCTGAAAGGTTTTGTATGTAGGGCTGATATGTTATTTGCCCTTGTTTCTTTTAATATGGTTTTTCTAGCATTTTTTTTCCCACCTTCTATAGCTAGGAATGCATGAAGGATTTGAGTCTGGAATTAGAAATTGACATTCTGGAACCAGTAAAGCCATTGCACGTTGATTTAGTCACAGAACGGTGGCTTAATTAAGCAATATATATATAACTATTCTATTAAAATCACTGCACCACGTGACATTCCAAATAATTTTTAATATGCTATATGGTAATTAGTATTATTCTAAAAAGTTAATGAATTTGAAAATATTTTTTAAAACATGTTTACCCGTTAATTTTGGAGTCTTAAGATATCATTTTAGAATATTTTTAGTATAAAAAATTATAGGTAGTATCAAAATTATAATTTTATGATGAATTTTTTTTTAAAAAAAAAATATAAACTGATATGTATTTCGGATTTGAGTGCAGCAAATAGGTGTAGAGGAGTAGGGGATCTGCATCCTATCTAACCCTTACATCATCATAAGATTAGGGTCAATCTCATTCATTTTTCACCATATTTACTACACAAATAAATCGCGATTTTTTTTTCTCTTATATCATATAAATTAAACAACTCCCTCGTCATACATTATCGACATTTTTTTTCAGCACCAACGAAACGTGGTTACTTCTCGAAGAATCGGATTTGTTTATTATATTATTATAATCGTCGATAAGTTGAATGCAAGACGAAGAGATAGGCACGATGATACAACAATTTAAAAACTGGGGTATTATAATAATTTAAAGGGAGCCCAAACTGGGTTATTATAATAATTTAAAGGGAGCCCCATCGCCGCGTGCGCGACTGTAAACTATCATGAAAGCACAATACGGCTTAAAAATATTCAGCTTGAATGAAATGTCCCGGCGTGAGAGATTTTCGGTGTAACGGTTACACCATGTCACTCCGTATAACGGCCTCAAAAATAAATATTTAGAAGTATTTTTTGAAAAAAAATTCAACATTAAAGTTGTAGATTTTGACGAGATCTATAACTTTAATGTTTAAATTAATACTTCTAAAAATATATTTTGGGGCTTCAAAGTTTAACAGATTTGAAACGGGTTTAAAAACTGTTTTAAAATCCGTTACATATGTTATACTTTGAAGCTCTAAAATACCTATTTAGAAGTATTTTTTGAAAAAAAAATTGAACATGAAAGTTGTAGATCTCTTCGAAATCTATAAATTTTATTTAAGAAGTTTTTCTAAAACATAATCATAAAATTTATTTTTTTAATTTAAACACGAGAGGGATATATGCTGACGTGGCGTAAACGTTTTATTGTAGAATTTTTCTCCCGGCGTAGGGCACGTGGTTCGCGTTCTTGACGAGGCTCGAGCCTGCAAAGGTGATGATATGATGTAATTCAAATTTCTTAACCCCGAATTTCTTCAAATTTCTTGAGACTATTTACCAAAGAAAAAAAATTACTTACCCCTAATAAACTATATATTAAATAACACATATTAATATCTACCATATAGTTATCTCGTAATCCGTACAGTTATATCATGATCTGTATAAATTATCAAAATTATAACTATACCAATTGTGATATGTGGTTCGGATGCTACCTCATTTGCTATATAGTTTATTGTGTGATTTTTTAGGTGAACATAGCAAAATTCTCAAAATATATTTTCCAACAATTTAAAATTAGTAAAAATATATAATTATAATTTAAAAGTTTTAGATCACAATTAATCCTAGGAACTAAAAATTTATTTTTATTTTTTTGGAAAAAAAGAACAGTTAATTTGGCTAGTATATTTACGTCATTTTTAATAATTAATAGAATATAAAAGAATTATTTGAATTAGAAAGTATATTCATATTCAAATTATAAAGAAACATATTTTGGTAAATACCCAAATCTGTTTTCATTATCATAAAGAAATATATTTTTCGCTAGGACAATCCTCTTAAAGATGGATTTATATGTAATACTAGCTATTTCGTTTTTTGGTCAAAATACTAGCTAATATTTTACCAACTAAAATCTTCGTAATCTTTGCATCTGAATAGGAGCCACAGACGATTCCCTGTGGTTACGATCTGGACAGTTAATCGGTCCAGCACGTATTACAAAATTTTTTATTTAAATTTTTGTTGATTTATTTGACCTAATTCTATACATTTTTATGAAAAGTTATGAACTACAAAATTGTAGATTTTGATGTGATCTACAATGTTGTAGTTCACAGTTTTTCGAAAAAATGTCAAACAATATTTTAAATTGATGATCAAAATATTTGATCATCAATTTGACATATTATTTGATATTTTTTTAAAAAACTTTGAACTACAAAATTGTAGATCATATCAAAATCTATAACTTTATAGTTCATAACTTTTCATAAAAATATATAGAATTAGGTCAAATAAGTCGACGAAAGTTTAAGTAAAATATTTCGTGAAACGTGCTGGACCGATTAACGGTCCAGATCGCAACCACGGATCGCCTGTGCTATGCGATCCCATCTCTCTGAATAGTTTTGAAGATTCCTACCATCCTTCGCAAGGTACTAGCATTCAGACTAAAATATATTGAACACATCACTAGCATGCTATTTTTTTATTTGCTTCTCTTTTAACTTGCTATACCCAGTGGTGCAGTCAAAATACAGAGCTCGAAAGGACAATGGCGGGCTAGGATTTAGCAGCGGCACCAAGTAGTGCGAGCCCATCAAGAGGAGCCGAGGAGAACCGAGAACTAGCACTTAGCAGTTGGACTGCAGCCCACGGGTGGGTAGCCGCCGGCGTTCAGTGCACCGTTGGGCCTCGGCGGTCAATGTCGATTTAGAAATAGCAAATAAAAATTAGGGATTGGGATTCGGACTTTAGAAGACTTGGGTAGAGGCCGAAAAGAACTTTGGTGAGAAGCACGGACACGGAGTCAGGGACAAGACACGGAGATACGGCGGCAATTGTCAAAAAATTAGGACACGGATACGACGTAATAAAAAAATATAAATAAATAAAAAGTAATTTATACGAAATATTTAAATATCTATAAATATAATAACAATATAATATTCAATAGTAAATTCATATAAAATATAATATTTTATTTTTTTGAGACAATTTAAATACCAAAATTTTAATTATATCAACTAAAATAAATAACAATAATAGTTGAGTATGTAAATATATTATATTACTTATAATTAGTTATACATAATATTGTATTTTTTAAAAAAATATATATTAAAAATTAAAATTTAAAACAAAAAATTAAAAATTAAAATAAAAAACGGATTCGCGTGTCGGACACTTCTGCCCGCTTGTCCCAGCCGTGTCCCAGGCGTGTCCGATCTTATTTTTTCATTTTTTTTTTCTGGACACTTCATATGGCGTGTCGGATACGTGTCCGGCCGTGTCCGAGGCGTGTCCGTGTCTGATACTGCATCGATACTGCATCGGGGCGATTTTCGGAGTGTCCGTACTTCCTAGGTGCTACACTGCAACCACGAGAAGACTCAAAGAAGGATCAAGCAGGCCGGTCAATGGTGAACAATCATCGACGATCAGCATCAATTTAGGAAATAGGAATTAGGAATTGGGGTTGGAGCGGAGGAGTTGGGTTCGGATAGAAGGGGAATTGTGCACTATACAATTGGATTGGATGGGCCGTTAAAGTTGTATGGGTCGGAATGGCGATCAACGAGGAGGAAAAACTGCTCCACTGGTTGGGAGGCGCCTCAGAAAGTGTCACCATCCAGATTCAAGACTGCGTGGGATAAACTTTTCGTAGGATTTTTCGAAGAAAAATTCTCTGTATTTCGTGGCAGTAGCGTCCAATAATAGAAGGTATGTACTCGGATCACAGAGCGTTGGTAGAAGTTGGATGTAGAAATTTTTTATGAGTTTGAATTTCTACCGGTGTATGCGCT
Source organism: Xerophyta viscosa (assembly GCA_002076135.1). Lineage (NCBI taxonomy): Eukaryota > Viridiplantae > Streptophyta > Magnoliopsida > Pandanales > Velloziaceae > Xerophyta > Xerophyta viscosa. The sequence goes on along the minus strand of MJHO01000007.1, from coordinate 2,549,024 downwards.
CGTATTATGGGTTTTACCACGATGATATATGAAGGTTCCTTGCGCAATAGAATGACCAATGCGGTAACGTTGCTTTCCGTAGTTTAATTGTGCTAGTCAGATCCTTATTCAACGTTGGAGCTCCCAAAAATTGTCTTTTTATTTTTTTTAAAAAATTATTTTACAAAAATCAATTAAAACAGTAGTATGCTGAGCATCTTTGCTTGCCTATCCCAATCGAAAAAGAGCGGCACTCAAACAACAATTTTGAACTCATACATACGGACGTATAGGTTAAAAAAAAGAGATATGCTGTTCATCAGGGATCCCTGACGGCCATGATGCAATCTGGGCCGTCCGAGGCCTCTCGGGATGTGTATATACACATCCCGAGGCCCTCCCGAGGGACCTCGGACGCCCAGATTGCATAAGGACCGTCAGGGGCCCCTGATGAATGGTTTTTTCCTAAAAAAAATAATTTGTGATTGTTTTAAAAAAAATTTAACATTAAATTTATAGATTTTGATAAGATCTACAATTTATATTAAAGTGTTTTAAAAAATACTTCTAAATAGAAGTATATAGATTTCAAAATTTAACAGGTTTTAAGAGGATTTTGAAATTGTTTTAAAACTCTCTTTAAATTCGTTAAATTTTAAAATTTCAAAATATTAAAAATTTTATAACATAAAAATTATAAATCTAATCAAAATCTATAATTTTTATTTTAAAAATCTCAAAAACAAATCACAAATATTATTATTATTATTTTTACCTATACATCTGTGCGTATGGATATACGCTTGGGCATATGTGATCATTACTCCTCAAACAGTGCTGCTGGGATATCTTTTACATTTTGAGATCAAGGAGAAAAAAAAAAAAAATTAAGTTGGTATATTATCTACTTTAATTGTGCATATCTTAGACTCTAACTTCATCTCTAATAATTATGAGCTTATCTTAGTCTCTAATGTGACAGGTGCACCAACTTTCTGCATTTTATACTGTCCTTATAATCATGTATTGACAAATGCACCTCTCATTATATAACGTTTAGCTATAATAAAAAGATTAAAAAGATATTTGTCAACGTCTCATAGAAGAGCAATATATGGTGCAAAAGACGGTGGTGATCTTTTTTTTTTTATTTGTTTGACCATTTGTTTTTGGTAGTAAAATTTTTTAATGTTGAATTTTTTTTCAAACATATTTTTAAATAGATTTTTTTTAGACCGTTATACGGAGTGATCATCATATAATCGTTACGCCTAAAAATCTCTCCGAAGGACCGTACTAGTTATAGCCCAAGAGCATGGGCCGAAAAGTACAGTTAAAGCCGGTTGTGTAAGTTAGACTGCGTATGTCATAATGACACCACATTACATCTTCTCCAACTAAAAATCAAGAATCAATCAATCTGTTTGATCATAATTTCGACAGCATAAAAAAGATAAAGACTAACTGTAGCAGAGAAAACAAAAATTAATTTTGTTGGTTATTAAGTAGTTTTTTTTTTCCCCTTTCTTTGGGAAATCACAGTAAGAAAACTACCGGAGGGTAACTAGTCAACAGCAACTGTTTATTATAACGACAAAAAATGAGAATTAAAATGACAAAATTATGTTGTTTATAAAAAAAAGGACAAATTTATGTTTTTAATTTCTAAATTTTATTAAAATAAATTGTCATAATTTTAAATTTTTAAATATTACTATAATAATTTTATATTTTAAATTTTTTTTTGCTAATCTCGCCGTCGTATCTATTTTTTGCAAGCTTGTACTACCTGTTATAACTGATAACAGAGATATAACTTACAAAAAGCTTATAGCTAAGTCATTTAAAAAAAAACCTGAAAGCTTAAGATATAACTTATTGCTGAGTCGATAAAAAATTGACATAAGACAGATGTTAATATCATAGACAAAAAACCCCTCAGTGCTTTTAAAAAAAAACCATTCATCTTTTTTTTTTTTTTTTTTTTTTTTTTTTTTTTTGGGGAGATGCTGTGTCCCCTCTGTATAATAATTTGAAATTACATGTAGAGGTATCAGGTCTGAATAATTTCTTCGATGCTGCAAAGGATATTACGAAGCCGGATTACAGAACGCAGCGGCGAAAGCAAAGCCCAAACCTCTCAATCTCAGTACAAATTTGTCAACAGCTTCCTTGTCCTCTATCATTCTTCAATCATTATAAACAGCACCCTCATGTTTCCTCGAAAACACGTATTTACGAACTAAGTTGCAGTTAAGAAGCAATCGAACAATAAATCATGGCGGAGAAGGAAGGGGGAGTGGTGAAGAAGGGGCATGAGGAGGGTATGAAGCTCTCCATGTTGCTGCTAGAGGAGTTTGAGCTGCCATTAGGGCTTCTGCCTCTGGAGCACGTTATCGAAGTTGGGTTCGTGCGGAGCAGCGGATACATATGGATTAAGCAGCAGAGGAAGGTCGAGCACAGCTTCAAGATGGCCGGAAAACTCGTCAGCTACGACACCGACATTACCGGCTACGTTGAGCTCCGCCGTATCAAGAAGCTCAAAGGCGTGAAGGCGAAGGAGCTCATCCTTTGGCCACCGGTTAACGAGATCACCGTCGACGAGAAGCCGGCGTCCGGTGGCGGCGGCGGTAGGAAGATACACTTCAAGAGCCTCGCTGGAGTCACCAAGAGTTTCCCAGTGGAAGCATTCTGTGCCGGGCGGTAGAACTATATATTATTGACGTGGTTATTTTGCTTAATTTTGTGTTTTAGATATGTTTGAAGTAGGAGCTGGTTTCATACTTGGGCCGGACTATTATGATTTTTACAGCAATTTAGTATTTTGAAATACAAAATATCTGATTTCAAGATCATTTTTCGGCTATGCCACTTTTCTGTTGCGGGCTTCTTTTCATCCGACTCTTTTAAAAAGATACTCCGATCTCAAAAGTATCCTGTCACACATGGAATACACACGTGTGCGTATTTACGCTTGAAATATTCATAAAACCATCTAATAGTACGAACAGTCGAATGCAACAACCAGTTGCTCTCACTGTTGCTAGATTACAAAATTTTGTCAATGTTTTTGTTGATAATTATCGTTTTTATTTTAAATTTTTTTGATCAGAATTATCCTTTTTATAGGGTGTATTGATAGGCAGAGAACAAGCAAAAAAATAGTTTTACATTGTAATTATCATGACAAATCAGCTCTTGTTCAACTGTAGATAAGAAATTGGAATAATTGCAGGATCACCGATGTTAGGTAACATATAAATTATTGCTAAAATCTAGCTCTTATCATGCATAAGATAAAATAATATCTTAGATAAAAAAAATTCGTTACATAGTATCATTGAATATCAACTATTGATAATTACCTGAAAAATCTATTAGACGTTATTTGCGAGTCAGTTTGCGTTTGGTATACTTGTTTTCAAAAAATACATCACACCTACCATATTGTCCAATACAAATTTCCATAAAGTTAGCTACCCTTCTCGGACGAGCATGTGACTAGTGCACATGTCTTTGAGGCTTAATCGATCCCCTTCTCGAGCCAATAAGTAAAAATTTTGAATTATATTTAAAAAATATAAAGTCTCATTATAATATCATCACAAACATAATTCTAATGCTCGAGCCACCAAGGTTTGTAATATTTGTAAGACGTAACATATTTGATTGTATACGATAAACGTGCCATTATCTAATAATATTTATAATTGAATAAGATTGAATTACCGGCAAACTTATTTAAAATGGTTTATAGGGCATATTCTCTCTTAACCTCAACATAATGGCATTGAATTGTGAAAATGCAGTTATTTTTAGTGAATTCCTTGGAAAATTGGGCCAATGTAGGGACAAGACAAGACAGAATGGAGAACAACTAGCTTCTTTGCTTCCAAAATATATAAAATATTGCAATTTATTCTTCACTAGTGCGTCATAATTCTTAAAAATAGTGGTGAGCAACAATAAATCACCTTAGCATTTAAAAATAAAATAATATCATATAAAATAAACTAAAAACAAGGATTTGATGCTCATCTCACAAAAACAACTACGAAGGATACTCTCAGAGAGTTAGACAAAGAAAACAAGTTCCTTTGACGACCAATCAGAAACATGGCAAAGAAACTTGACTCGTTGATCCTAATTTTGGAATGCTTATGCATGATTAGCAATCAATATTAATTCCAAGCATATGAAACACAAGTTCTACAACCAGAGGCCCTGTGCAATCGATTATCATGAGTTATGACAAACAAGGGGACCATTGCCAGCTCGTGGATGCCCTTTCTTTTGACTTTGCCACCATTGTCATTGGCGGACTGCAGCTTGATAGAGCTCGTTCAGATCTCAGACACATTATGAGTACTTAAGCAACGCAAATGAGGATCGAGAGTCCCCGCAAATGATTTGAGTCTCTGGATATAACAATAGTTCCATATGCTTAATTTGAACAAGATGGTAACAACAAAACGCCAAGAGGATGCATAAATGGGCATTGTTGTACAATAGAACTGCAATAGTGGAAGTAGTAGTTGCAGGAACTGATTGCTAAACAATTATCTGTAATAATTGAAACGAAAAAGACTGTCCTAGAACAGCACGAGTACAGCAAGTTTTGATGCGAATTCGAATAAATGCATGAGAAAGATGGTAGATCATTAATAAATACTGCAACCTGCTCACGTAACAAACCATGAAGATTGATTGATTGATATCAACTTTATATAAAATTTTAATTATTTGAAAATCGGTAGTTACCTTCTTCTTCAGTATAATTGAAGTATCTGTGACCGAACAATAGCACCACAATCATCTCACTGCCTCTTTTCATATTCTGAAATGGAGAGAGAGAGAGAGAGAGAGAGAGAGAGAGAGAGAGAGAGAGAGATCTTAAATATTGCGTGTTAATGCTGTCTATACACTAAGTTTTTCAGACAGCATAATATAATGAATAATCATTAGACCGAGATCTACAACTAGTTGGATTAACATGAGATCAGAGCAAGTCAAATAGAACGAACAACTAATACATGAATTGTAAAATAGACATAAGGTAACCAATCAAGGAATTGAAAAGAATTGAATCTTCTCTTTTGCTCCGGCTCGAACTTTGGAGTTATCAAACAGAAAGGAAAGCGAGCTGGTGAATAAGGGGATAAGGAAATATATGAGCAGTAATTTGCTTCTCATGCTAGACGCCATAATGCCTTATCGAATTCTCCAATAACTGTTGGCTGGGACAGATCATCTCCTTCACACACGATCCATTCTTATATATTTTAAAGGTAGGCACTGTTCTAACCTTCTCTGCCTCGGCGATAGCTGGGATCTCATTTACATCCACCTAATTCAAATTTACATGTTGGAATCAGAATGGATTGAAAATGATGCCATTACATGATACGAACATATAAACATGAAAATTATTACCTTGAAAAAACTCACTAATGGATATCTACGACAAAGCGCATCCATAAATGATGTCATGTCGGCACATTGCTTGCTCAATGCATCCATGAATTGGACAACTGATACCCCTGAAAACATAGCAACTCGAAATCATTAACATACAAAATTCAAATATAGCGAGGGAATAGCAAATTGGCTATTTTGCAGCCACCGAGTGACTTTGTATTGCAACAGATCCGTGGCATTATACTACACAGCTATCTTCGTTATGGGAATGTGCACCTCATAAGAATTATAGCACAACAGTGAAGATCATAGAACACTAAAAAGGGTTTACCTGGTAGAGATATTGATTGTCGAAACTGCTCCAGGACAGCGATCTCGTCAGTCTCGCCACCAAATTTCATATTTGAGATTTTCCCACCACGGGATGTTTTTAGTGATACTTCGGCATGAAATAGAGCTTCTGCTACCTGCGTATCAGAGGGAAGTTCCTTTTGTAACGCCTCGTAGTCCTGTACTGCTTCAGCCCAGTGCTCAAGCTAAACACAAAAAAATAAACATTAATAAAAATAATAACAAAAGTGATGAACAGAGACACAATATACATAGACAAGACAAAACACAATTCACCTTGCAATTGGAGGCAGCACGCCTGAGGAGCGCCTTTGTATACTTAGGGTTAATCCGAAGGGCTTTGTTGCAATCTTCTATTGATCTCTCCCACTGCTCAAGTTTTGATCTACAAGCTGCTCTATTACAAAGGAGTACTGGGTTAGACGGATCATATTTTAGACCCTCCCCATAAGCCAAGCATGCCTCCTCAAAATTTCCAGCCTTAAAGAGCTCGTTTCCTCGTGTTCGAGCTCTTGCAGCCGACTTTATGCGGTTCAGTGTCCTTGTGACTTCCGCACTACCTGGATCAATTTGCCTAGCTTTCTCAGCAGCAGCAACTGCATTCTCAAACCTGGAAAGGACTCATCATCTATACTTACTACCAAAAAAGCTTCACAAAGCTATCTCGTGGAATATAATGTACAAGCTCACCTTCCTAATGCCATTTCAACTTGTGCACGGACAAAGTTGACATATGAACTAGAAAGAATTCCAAAGCACCTAGTCTCAGGATTGGAAAGAGAAGAGGCCTCGAGTTTACAAGCATTTGCTAAAGCTGAATCAGCCTCATCAAGCAGATTGAGATGCAAAAGTGCTTCCGCCCTTGACGCAGAAAGCTGTAAATTTTCAACGATACACACATTTTTCTCTAGATTTCTGCAAATAAACACTGACATTTTAAAAATGAAAATTACCGAAGGAGAGGAATCTGCTCCACATGCAATCGCAGCCTCACTTTCCCTCAAAGCACTTTTCCAATCTCCATTTTTCCGGGCATCTACACATCTATTGAGATGCTTATCCAGTGCTTGTAAATTCTGCAACTCAACGGAGCCTGGCTGCGGACCTGCTAAGAAGAGGTGCTTTTTCGCACTCTCAACCTGCCCTAATCTGTAGTGGAAGTTGGAACCAGAAAACCCATCGCTTAACATCATGGAGATGATGTGAGCAGGCCTACAGAACCTACAAGCCCCTGATACTACGAATATCTAAAGATTACACCAACACTGATGGCAAACCAATTTTATACAGATTAATGGTGTGTCGTTCTATAGTGAATTATAGCTGCTAGCTGAGCCAAACGAAATAGACAGTTAATTACACATGCATGTATAGAAATTCAAAATGAACAGGAAATCGATCAAACCAAGTGAGAGTTTGTCCTTTCAGAAAATTGGCAACCAAATTGTATGTCATCACATTACAGTCATCAGACAAACCAAGTAATGTAAGTATTTATACACAAGGGTCACCGGAAAACTCTACCTTACAAAACTTAATCGAATTGGAATACAAATTCCGAGAACACAACATCGACATTCAATAATTCTGACAAGTGCCCTCCTCTTCCAGCGCTACTCATTTGGAAACAAGTATTGCAAATGCTTAGCTCCGACAGGTTACAACAGTTGTAGAGAGCTATAAAGTTTTAAACCTAAGGAAAATGAATGTTGCTAACTTTGGAAATTATGGTAACATTCAATCATTCTACCAATGCAGATCCGAAAGATTCATAAGTTTTGGTATCTACTCAATTCTAGTATATGACTAAATAAAGCTCAGGTTTTACCTGATATGGAGCGAAACAAGGCGATGGTGGGCCCTGCCATATGCCGGATCGAGCCGCACAGCTTCTTCGCACTCCTTCACGGCCTCTGGCAATCTCCCCAGCCCCATGAGTGCTGCCGCACGGTTGCTCCTGTATGCTGCATTCTGTGGCGACAGCGCGATCGCCCGATCGTACAGCCGCAGGGCCTCTGCGAACTGCCCTCTTCTGTACATCTCATTCCCTACCCTCTTCGCCTCTTCTGGGTCCAAACTCGCCATGGCTCTTCTCACTGCCGCCACGTCAGCAGACTCCGCGGAGGAGCTTTTAATCGCGCCGCCGCCGCCCCCTCCGTCGCCACGCATGACACTGCCGTGGCCGTAGTTGCCCGTGCCGGAGCCGAGCACATCGCTGCGGGCGGCGGGGCGGGCGACCATGCTGCGTTTGCCGATCTTTCCGGAAGGGAAGATGTTGCCGGCTGGCAGGGTGTTGGTGGCCGGCGAGCTAACAGAGCAGCCGCTGGAGAAGATGAGTGGGCCTGAGCCAGAGCGGCGGTGGGTCGGGCGAGGTGGTGCGGAACTGAGGAGCTCGCCGGAATGGTTCTGATTCTGACTGTTGTTGCGGTGGTTATAAACCCCGGCATCGGACTTACGGGCGGTATTTGGATTGTTCTTGGTGGAAGAGGAGGAACCGGAAGAGCTTGTGGAGCTGCTGGGTGTGGCAGCGGAGGAAGCTGGGCACGAGCGTATAGGAGAGACTGGAGAGCAAATGTCGAGCGATGCTCTGGTGTCGGGCTTGTCAAGCTCCGGCGTGGCAGAGCTCATTCGAGCTGGCAGAGCTTGGAAGGGGTGGGACATTGCTGAAGCACGTAAAATTAGAGTGTACGTAGAACGCTAGATGGAGTGATAAGAGGAGTGGAGAAGAGAAGGAAGGATTGTGGAGGAAGACATGAAAGTAAAGGGGGAAGAAGGAGGAGACGTAGATGTTGAGGATCTCGTGAACCAGAAAGGAAGAAGCAAGGAATGAATGTGAGTAGATTTGGAGAGGTTGCAGTAACAAATTTTACGAAAGACGAAGAAAGAAATCGAGCAGAGCACTGTGCTGTGCTCTTGAAGAATAGAGTTATATAAATAAAGGTCTTTGCTTGCTTGCACTTTCATTGTTAGATGAAACACTTTAATTACGTCATAATTTATAATATAATAATCTAACTGAAGCAATTCAAGTATAATGCTTCAGAAAATAAGATAATTATATTTCACCCCCTCATATTTCCACAATCGTACATTTCACCACCAAAACATAGAAACGTGCCATTTGTCGGCCCAAAATTACGTTTTAGATGGCTGAAATACAATATATAATTATGAATGGTTAAACTACAATTCCCCCATCAAAAAAATTGCATAGTATAGTAATTTAGTCTGAAGCAAGTTTTAAGGAGTTTCTACGTATTACATATTAGTCTTTGTTGCCACGAAATTTTACGAATCAACTTTTTTTATATTTCAGTTCTTATTTTTTATTTGATGTGGTGACAATCGATATGTAAAAATAGAAATTCAAATAGTTTTAAAAATAAAAAACTAATATATAAAACTTTTAAAAATAAGAATGATACGTATTCATTTAAAGCACCAATTACCAACTAAGACCTGAATTGATGGTGAACAAAGAGTTGATATTATTTGTATTTTAGAAAATTGACATTTGGCAGAAGTTGAATATAAGTAGTACATATGAAGCAAATTTTAGGTCATAATATAAATATAAATCAGAGATTGATTGACAGTTTTTTTTTTTGAGATTAACGAAAAAAAATATAAAGTAACAAATTACTAAATAAATTTTTATAAGCGAAAAATTTCTGGATGGTGTCTATTGTATTTTTTTTTTTATCGTCAAACATTCATAACTGAATTCACATATATGTATATATAAAGTTCATTATATTGCTTTGACAAAAAAAAAAAAAGGTTCACTATTTTGCTAGGTGTCCATTAATGTCTATAGTTTTTTACAAATAGACTTTTTCGGCGTGCATTTTGTGAATTCAAAACTTTATAAATTTGGAGACTAGAAGTGGAATCGGACGCTTGCAGTGCGAACATCCTAACCATCTATTAAGTAATAACAGACTATCATCCGTCAGTTATATTATATCGGTGTGCTCATAAAGTAAAATTTACTCATGTCAAATAGAATATATAATATATTTTACTGGATTGGGAGATTTATAGAAAGAATGGGTTTAAGTTTTGATGATCATCTCACTAACTACATTTATAAGATGATAACACGAGTACTGCCACGTCACGCGTGCCACGTCCATTAGAGACACGCGATCGTCCACGAATAGCAAATTTTTAATAGCCAACTATTAGAAATTCGCCACGTGGCAAGATTGTCTTAACTGCGGTGTCTCTTATTACTTACTTACCCGACTGCGTCGTGACGTAGTCCGTACTCTAATGGATTGCCTCGAGATTGTTGCTCAGAGCAGCCGGAGAGATCCCTAGGCAGCGGGGGCAGGCGCGCAAGAGCGCTCTCGGTATCGGAAAGTGGAGATTTTGAAGTGATGTCGAAAGACGAAAATACCCACACTATTGCTAAAACTGGTGAGAATTTGTATGGAAAAATAGGGGTTGTTTAGGAAAATAGTGGTGTCCTTCGACAGAAGCAAAGCTGGCCATGTGAATGCAGTGTGCGCTGCCAGCTGGGCCACGGAGGGAAACCACAACGCTCCAGCTAAGCAAACGCCGTCGATCTCCGTAACGGCGCATTTAGCGTAAGCAATTTTTTTAACCTTTAATACTGACCGCCGTTATTAAGTAATCAATAAAAAGAAGTCCAGTAAAAATTGATAATAAATCCGGAGCTCTTACTTGCAAGGGAGTCAGCATCACCATTCGCCTCACGATAAATATAGGGGCTTTGCCGTATCAGCCCCCGTTTTTTAAATTTGTGCAAATTAACTTCTGAAAACGCGTTTTCGGGAGTTGATTTAATTTTTTTTGCAAATCAGTGCACACCCCCGAAAATAGGGAGGCTGATACGCAATTATCCCATAAATATATCTCGCTGATGTATAATTGCATAAAAAGCCTCCTAAAATGCCAAATGTCATAGAAACTTTCCAAGATAAAAAAGTTACTGTCAACCAAACACTCAAAATTTGGGAATCAGATTCAACAGTAAGAGAATGAAGATTTCTATGAGCACAATGCTGCAACTCAACTTCAGAGCCATCCGTCAACTGATGCTTTAATCGTTTGTTTCCCACACTGTGAGCTAAAGTTATTTTAATGACTAATTTGGAGGCTTGGATTGCTGTTTTTATAAGGAATCCTACAGCATTTAGTGTCAGCATTATAGTGCTTTTAACTATAAGTCTATAACTAATTATTCACATTCCTAAAAAAATATGTGAGTTTAATTTTTCTTTTAACAAAAAAAACTCTTTAGCACCAGTCCTGATAGACAACAATCCAATAATAACTCTTCTATAAAAATAACATCTTGCTTGAATTTTTTATAGTTAACCCACTAACATGGTGTTTAGCTATAGTTTGTTAAATATTAAGAATATAAATTATAAAATAAGCTGAAGTTAAGTCGTTAGCGATGTTGGTTAAATAAATTTTTTGAATATATATATATATACACATACAATAGACGTCAAATGTTATATTATTTGAATGAAATGGAAATATGTTTTAGTAAACTCTTTCAATTATTTTCCCTTTTACATCATTATTTTAGATTATTTTGAATAAACTCTGCTTGTATCGTTCTATTTTTTGTACACTAGCTATAGACTCATAATAGATAAATATGGTGGCATCCATTCATAATCGACTAAGTAAAAAGTTATAATTTTTTGATATTAAGAAATAAAAAAATTCATACAATCATTCACGAAATACAGAAATAATAATCTTTCGTAGCTCCATTCACGATATAAATTTATGATTTGAACTTAGGAATTAATGACATTTGATTATACATAAAAGCTGAAAGCCTTGTTTAGTTGTTTATAGCCTACCCTAAGTACTTATGGCTAGGTTCCAAAATTGAGATTTTCTTAATCCAAAGCTGTTTTTCAGCATTATAAACATATCATAAAGAGAAAAGATAGCCACTTTAATGTGCAACAAAATTATGACAATATGGACCATCTCTAAAGATATCTCTACATGACAAACTCATTGCTTTATGACTTATCCAGGATTAAAAAGTCATTTCCATGGCAGATCTTCCTTTTTTAGCTGTTAAACAAGCTCAACTAGCACAAAGTGAAGCATCAACGCTTTAAATAAAGGAGCATTTGTATTTTTATGTTCACATAATTTCAAATTATATTTTTATAATTCCTAATTCAAATTGACATTTTTATGCGTCTCTTCACCATGTAAAATTATTAAATTGTCCTTATTATTTTTCTTAAAATAAAAGGACAATTTTATTATTTCATATTGTCCAGTGGAAAAAGAAACTATCATTTTGAATTATCCGGTATAAAAAACGCAAATACCCCTTAAATAAATAGATACGCATGATCTGCTGATGCACATTAGGTCTTTATTTTATGACTCATGCTTACTAAGAACAAATAGACTCAAAGGTTCTACAGTACCTTTAAAAATAAAAATTGCTGGGTCTCTGTCATAACTTTGGAACCTGGTATTACATGGGACCATAGGAGCATGTAATCCCACTGTATCATCAGAAAATTTTAACATATGCAATAGATAATTCTATAGTTAGCCTTGAAAAAAGAAAAAACAGAAATAAAGTAAATGGAAAATGGATGGGTAGATGTTGTTGTCCAGAATGAACTGGACAGAGCTATGATATTCTCCTTTGAATATCCTAATCATTATAGAAAGTGAGCTTACCAAACTAAAATGCTGCGACTCTCTGTTTGGTTGGTAAAATATAAATTGGTGTTATTCGAAAATTTATATATTATTACGGTTATATAAAAATAGGCATGTTAATGACAGTGTTTCTACACAATATATTTTTTTAAATGAATATTATGCTTGGAATGGTAATGCCTCATTTTGAGTGGAGATACGCTACTGGCGCTTCCAAAGGTCGTCTTTGTTGGCGACCAGGAGGGTTATCATTTCAAATATATATATATATATATATATATATATATATATATATATATATATATATATATATATATATAGGTGGCAACTTCATCTTTCAGGTCAAGGGAATAGCAGGAGACTTGTAGGGATTGAAGGTTAGTATTACATATTGAAAATTTTTATGTAGGATTTCTAATGCATGGCAAATGGATGCAGAACAAGCTTAATTGGAGATCTTTTTTTTTTTTTTAAAAAAAAGAAATTTGTTAGCCTCTGTTATAATAATCAAAGGATCAAATACTGAAGGTTGCAACTTGTGACAACCACCAGTATAAATTATATATTATTGAACCATAGAGACACATACAGCGAATAAGACGATATTTTCTGATGTATCCATCTAAACTATTCTCTTTTAAATTTATGAAACTACGTTCGCTGAAACGTGATTTCTGGTTCACAAAGTGCCGTAGAATTCTCCTTTGGTGGCTACATATTGCAAGCTCACAAAAAGTTTTAGCAGTCGAACAAGAGAGAAATAAGATCTGTAATAGCGTCTATATTAGCAAAGCTACTGGATTTAGGTAAAACAAGATGTGTAAGTGAATCCTATGGCACCGATGTTTACGACGGTCATAAAAAACTTACCGATTAAGGACAAAGTTTTTCCATTACTATGATCTCAAAAAAATGCTATGGTAATAATGGTTCATTCATGTGCTACTCAATATTCTGCCTTCAGCTGATGCCTGAACAATAGAACTTCGTAGACATGGTATGTATTCTTCTATTATGCAAGGTTTTCCATGCCGGGCAGCATGCTTGGTGCCGCCGACAGGGCTGAGCATTCGGGTCAACCCGAACCGAACCGACCCGAACCGAAATTTTAAGACTGACCCGAACCGAATACATTCGAACACGAACCGACCCGAATTTCGTTTCAACCCGAACCGACTAAAATTCGGGTTAGTTCGGGTTGACCCGAATAATAGTAAAAGTTAATTTTATTCACTACCAATTCGGATTCAGGTCGGTTCGAATCGACCCGAATAGTTATAATCAAGGTTTTAAAAGCCGGGCGGCACGCTCGGTGCCGCCCGGCTCGTGCCGAGCCGGCCGGCACCGTCCCCCCTTCTCTCTCTCTCTCTCTCTCTTTCTCTCTCTCTCTCTTTCTCTCTCTCTTCTCGAAGTTTTTTTTTTTTTTTTTTTTTTTTCTTTTTCTTTTTTAACGCTACTTTTTTTTTACGCGGGGCGACCGTACTTTTTTTTTTTTAATAAGGCGCGGGCGCGCGACCGGCAGCTGCCGGTCGCGCGCCCGCACCTTCCTTTTTTTTTTTTTGATTTTTAAAAAACTCTAAAAAACTTTAAAAAACGTTAAAATTTTTTAATAAATATAATAAAATTTTTAAAAATATATATTTTATTATCGGCACGACCGGCACGGCACGATCGGCACGGTCGGCACGTCTCGAATTCGGAATTTACCGAAACTCGGCACGGCACGAAATTTAAAACCTTGGTTATAATATGAATGTTTTGTTTAAAAAGAAAAAATTAGCATATAAAACTAACGAAAACTAATTAAAATATGACTCGCTAGGATAATTCGGGTCCAACCCGAACCGACCCGAAATTCGATTATCGAACCCGAACCGAATTATATAGACCCGAACTATTAAAATACCGATCCGAACCGAACCCGACCCGAACCGAACCCGAAATTTTGACTTTGTTCGGATCGGTTCGGTTCGGTTTTTCGGGTAGGTTCGGGTAATGCTCAGCCCTAGCCGCCGAGCACGTGCCGGTTGGTACATGACTTTTTTTTTTTTTTTTTTTGTGGAAGCTAATGAATGGTACAAATGTTGACAGAATATTCAATAATTTGTCAATAAATAGATCCAGAAGTACCACCATATTTATATTTATATTTGGATTTATATATGGATGTATTACCCAAATGGCGTATGAAATAGATTTCAATATTTTGTATTTACAAATTCCTACACTTATGCGACTGAATTATATACTATGTGTTTTTTGCTATGTAATTGAAATTTTTGTATTTAGCATTTCACTAATATTTGCTATTATTGCTTAAATAATTTTAATATTTTAAAAATTAAAAATTATACAGATTGGTGCGGCCGGCACGTCTCAAAGTTTCGGATTTATCGAAACTTGGCTTGGTACGACACGGAAAACCTTGCTATTATATATGCAAAGTAATGTAGATCCTTTGATGATGGGTTATGGCTGTTGATGCTCTTATACCATGATAGGATTCCAACAGCATCAGTACATATTTTTTATGGAGACCCAAAAGGACTCATTGGCTGTTATGATTATATGGAAATGATGGCTAAATTCTAATTACGAAAGGCTCTACCTTATGCTACTTCAGAAAGGTAAGGTTGACAGTTTAAAGAAACTAAAGATTGATCTCCTCGGTTTGCGATCACCTTTTTTTTTTTTTTTTTTTTTGAGGAAATAGATCATTAATTGTTGATAAGTTTATTAATGGCATGACAATGCAACTTTTCTAGAAGGGTTGTGTGCTATTTGATACTTTCATGTTATTTATGGCATTTAAAGAATATTACCAGGCTGGAACAGGAACACAAAATTCAGAGGTTTTTGTATTATAATATCTACATTATACAGTATAAATGAATCATAGATCTCGACCTAACTCTACACACATCTCAAGGAATGAAATCTACCTATAAGTTGAAAAATGACAAGAATAGGGTTCCAATTCAAATTCTGAGCATCTTCCATTTCAGGCAAAATTCCATCATGAAAAATGATTCCAAGTGTTGGATATACGCACAGACACATCCCTCCACATACCTGACATATACTATTGGCTATGGAATGAATAAATACATCACATGATGTATTATCATATCATATGGCCTTGGATACCAGGCCAAAACAGTTAGAAGCTTGTCAGCTATCAGACTTTTGTTCTGTGATTTTGAAGAAGGAAACATTAGCAGTCAGTCCTGTAGACTTTCTTTTACTCAAGTTTTGTGTTGTTTTCATATGAAAATGGTCAATATAAGACCCACCACAGAGGCCCACCCTGCTCCATCACACCACCAACATGGTTGGCAGAGAATAATCAATCAACAACCATCTGCTGCAACGCAGTCTATATATTTTTCCTAGTTTTCACAATAAATTATGAAGGTTGTGACTCTACGGCGTGTCTGAGGCAACACATATATGGAATTTTACTCCCTGACATGGTCTATAAGTTGTGGTTAGAAATCTACTTTTAGTGAAATAATCTTATTTGTCGCATAGGATGTTTCGCCTTGCTATGTCAAAAAAAAAAAAAAAAAAAAAAGAAAAAGAAAAAAGAAAAAGAAAAAAAAAGAAGTAAAATCCCAAAGGAAGGGCCAAATCCAAAATACAGCCCCTTTCCTCCAAGAGGAGACAAAGGCATACACCCATATCCTACTCATCTCCCAAGAAGCCATCGCCACCCATGTGAACACAGACACCACACAATGCCCTCTACACTGGGTAACTTAACAGTACTGGGAAGCTCAGAAGTTTGGGTGAAGAAAGAGACTTTCTAGCTTTTTGTGGATTCCATTCCATCTCCAACTAAGTAGGGAGGTCCATGTCCCCGCCGTAATGGCGAACAGCTTGAGCACCCATGAAAGAAGGGCAATAAGCCAGGTTTGAGCCCCAGTGTTCGAATTTCTAGCAAGTTTTGTGGAAGCACGCATGCGTGCTACACACTTGCCAGTTCGAATGATAGTGCTCGTAATGGGCTTTCCTTCTGTGGAGCTAGCGACCTGGCCACTGGACATTTCGACACGTCTAAGGAAACGTAGCATGCCATGTTTTCATCATGTGGAACTGAATCCAGATAAGTTGATGGGTTTCACCAAAAAAAAAAGAAGGAAAAAAGAAAAGAGAAAAAGGGAGGTCCCTAACCCATCCCAAGAATGTTGCTTTGCAAATTTGCTATGCATGAGATTATCAGATGAGAAATACTAAATATGGGCACGTGAAGATGCCTGGTCAGGAACGTGCATGCACCACATGCTGTAGGGCATCAATGCTAAGGAATATGCATGGAAGCACCAAATTGATTTGAATTCAGGATAAGGCACTCCTTTCATAGGCTGATGTACAGAAACATCATGCTGTTTGACCCCACTTCTTGAAATGCTTATTGTATACAACGATTCTTTCAAGTATATATTGTCCTTTATATATCTGATCCGTTCGGTTCTCTGTTTAGTCTTCGCCGTAGTTACTGGCCTTGCCCAAGAAAGAGGAAAGTAGTTCTAGATAAAATATCTCCGAAGTAAACCAAAAGATTCTCTCTAGGAAGGGCACCTGGTTTAAGGTGCTGTTTGGTTGGGTGCAGTTGAAAATCGGAGTTACAAATGCAGCAGTTAGAAGTGCTGGGAGTTGTATTTTCTGTAGTTGGTAATGCAGTAGGTCTGTTTGGTTTGATGCAGTTCGAACTGCTGCAGTTTAAAAAAATCTGTTTGGTTTGATGCAGTTGAGCAGTGCAGTTTCAAATGCTGTGTTTGGTTTGATGCAGTTGAGCGGATATGGTAACTCGCGGTATAGTTACCACAAATTTTTTATTTATTTTATTTTTGTTTTTTATTATTTTGTGATTTATGAATTATTATAAAATTGTAATTGTAATGTAAAATTGGGGAAATGATATTTGTAATAAAAAAATAATAATTTCTAGATAAGTGTTATTGTTATTTTTATTTCTTTGTGGGTATAAAACTATTAAATACTCTAGTTAAATGTTACGTCGAAAACTATTTTTCTGGGTTTAGTTGATTTTATGCTACGTCGAGATCTATATAAAATGTGTTATATATATTTATATTTAATACATTTTAAATATTTCGAATTTCCTATTTACGTCTTATTATTATTATTTTATGTAATTTTGAAAACTGTTATAGCATGACACATATGAAAATATTAACGATGACTAAAAAAGTATTGAACATATGTGAAATAGACAAACATTAATAAAAATATAACAACTTTATTAGCAAAAACTATTTTTGACATCGTTATTTACAGTTGAACTGATGACGTACATATATTATAAAAATACATGATTCGTACAAATGTACGTACAAATGAAAGTTAAATGGAAAAAAAAAATACACTTGAGCTTTTGCTTTTCTGCTATCATCCAAATCTGTGCTGCCCCACCCAGTACACCGCATGCGACCAGTACCTTGATATGTTGCCAACTACGCTCTCAGTTGTCCAAAAATAACATGAGTCATCAACGCAATTGTCATCGAAAGTACTTATGTATCATTTACATGTGGTTTACTTATAGGTACCTAATGGTATTGCGCCAAGTATTTAGACAGCACCGAAGCGTAGTCTATTTATTAAACAGCACCGATCCCATTTCCAGAATCGACCCCTGTCCAATAAATAGACAGTTCGAATTTTCTGTCACAATGCTGGCATAATACGAAGATGCCTAAAAGTAAACCAACAAAAAAACTCCCAAATAACAAATTTAATGCATAAATTTATCACAAAAAAAAAAAACAAAAAAAAAAAAAAAAAAACAACTGCAGCACTGGACTGATCTGTACAGACAAAACAACACCTTCATGTCAACTATACATACCACAGCAAATGTCATGCCTAGTCTCCCAAAGACTTGCCAACTCATTCAACATCACAAAAATAAATCTCAGCACTGGACTGATCTGCTGCAAATCACCTTCCACATCAACAGACCCAACTACATCAACACTCACCTGCAATATCAACAATCACATAACACCACCCAGTACTGGACTGATCTGCTGCAAAAACCTGCACAGCACTGGACTGAACTGCACTGGAATGACCACCACCAACTACACAAAATCCCACCAATGCAACAACTCACCTTGAGCAACAACCTGCACACGACTGCAGTCCCAGCAGCAATCTCACGGTGCCACCACTGGACTGCAGTCCCAGCAGCTAAATAGGGTGCCACCACTGGACTGCAGTCCCAGCAACACTGGATGCACATAAAACAAGTCCCAACTCAGGACTGCAATCCCAGCAGGACATATCACCACTTCAAACACATCACCAAATCCAGCACAGATCCAATCCAGCACAGATCCAATCCCTGCACTGGATGCACATCACAAAAACCAGATCACCAATCCAGCAAAAAGAACCAGCACTGGACTGCAGTCCCTGCAACACTGGAAAAACATCACAATAAAACACATCACCAATCCAGCACAAAAAGATCCAGCACTGGACTGCAGTCCTGCACTGGATGCACATCACCATAAAACACATCACCAATCCAGCACAGCACCAAGTCCCTGCACTGGATGCACATCACCAATCCAGTGCAGCACCATTCCAGCACAGCACCAAGTCCCTGCACTGGATGCACATCACCATAAAACACATCACATATCCAGCACAACACCAATCCAGCACTGGATGCACATCACCATAAACACATCACCAATCCAGCACAGCACCATTCCAGCACTGGACCATAAACACATCAAACAGATCAGTCCAGCACATATCACCAGCACAACACAACACTCCCAGCTAACACAAACGGATCAGTCCCTGTGGTGGATTACATTACACATAACACATTCATATCACAGATCAGTCCAGCACTGATCAGTCACATCACATATCGTTCCTAGCAAGACAGTCCCACCTCTAGATAGATCTCAGGTCCCAACAAAATAGTCCCACCAAAATGATAGAGATCAGCACCCAGCAAGACTGTCCCACCACTGGACATATAAACCACACCGTTTAAAAAACAGCCATACGAACAAAAAAAAAAAAAAAAAAGAATATACGCATCAACATAAGTACTTTCTCAAGCTTGAGGTGGGACGTCATCATAGAGCATTCTAATATTCAAATACCTGCATACAACAACATATCCAAAGTGTCATGAGTCATGCGATGAACATCTAAATCAAGTGATATACCACCAACAATAAAACACAAATTATAGCTACGGATATAGCAAGATATAATCTCAGGCGCCTGATGTTATCCCGATATTGAAAGATGGAACAATGAAGTTTTTCCATTTCATTCTCCTGCGCCCCGTCGTCCACCTCCAAATACTTGGTTGAGAGTACATAGGACGTAAACTTGTCCAGAGCCTCGTATCTTGTTTCAAATTTCTTGAAACATGCCTGAGAAACTCCATTCACTTGGTAATGACATTCATGCCATGTGTCATAAATCCCTGATTTTCTTCCACGGAAAACCACGTAATAGGGCATCTCAAACCTGACATTTCCATTCAAACACATCACCAAATAACATCTAAGGTCTATAAACTAAACATAATTGTCAGTGGCGTAAATATTTTTACCGAGGCTTACAAAATAGGGCCAATAAGCCTCATGGCACATTGTTTGGTCAAATTCATCACAAGCAAGCTAATTAAGGCCAAAGAAATCCACCAACCAAATCTCCCTACATTGTCGATTCCTCGAAAGGAAAGATCTTGCGGCGATGTTGTTTTCAAGCATATAATCATATGCACGAAGCAACGAACGCAATTCGAATTGTCCTTCGAACTCCATCACAGCTGCATATAAATTATCACAAAAAGCGTTGTAGTTGTCGTGTCGTAGAGCCTCACATACATTGTCAATTTTTGATCCAAACATCGCAAACGCCTCAGCTATGATGTCATCGCCATCACGGCCACGTTTACGTCCACTGCTTCTGCTAGAAGAGGCACCTTGAGCATTTGGAGATGGGGTGAATTGGACATTTGGACCACCACCTACGAAATTTGCGTTGGATTGGGAGTTGGCATCATTCATCTCAACTTCAACTCCCATATTCATGCATGGTGGTGGTTCCATGCTAATTCCGATGTCCGTGTTAAAATCGTTCATATTAGATGCGTATAAACCCGTTGGTTGGTCGTTCCCACATATCGTGCCCAACTCATCGTAAAACTCAATAGGCTTGTTAAGGAATGGCTCATCCTTTGGGTTGGCCTGAAATTTAATATAACACATTATCGTAACAAACTAACATTCTTAATATGAATTTCATACCTAACATATGTTGTATACCTGAATGTATGCTTGGTACTCCTCTGAACCCAAAATTATCATCTTCTTATCATCATCCCAACCAGCGCCACTCAACTCTCTTAATTTCTTGATGGTTATCCATCGGCCTCTTAGAGTTCGCAAGTGGTTGATAACATTCGCGGTTTCAACGTGCATGTGGGGGAATTTCTCATTTACGGCTCTAGCACATGCTGTGTAAGCAGTCTGCTTAAAGCCTTTGTCGATTTTTTGTCCTTGAGCTACCTGTTCCACCATGAAATGGATGAAGAACTGGCTCATAGGCTTAGTCCACCTAATCGACTTGGCGCCTTGCCTTGACGTTTGTGGGTGGGATTCGTCCATCTTTACAAGACAATATCAATAATGATGAGATTTACATATAGATCAAAAAGATAATTGTCATTAATGCAAATGTTAATGAAGTATTGAAGTACACAATTTAGACATCAATACACAACAAATCATTGTCTATTGGACCACATATCCATAGCTATACGATCACGTAACGCGACCCACTCCCTCACCTCATCCCTTGCATCCCTATTCACGCGCGATGGAGCATCAACTGACGCTTCCCATTCCTCAATTGTAGGGATAAAGGAATCACCACCATTACTAATAATGTAGTTGTGAAGCACACAACAAACAAGCACAGCATCAACTTGGGTTCTAAAGGGGTGATATGGCCTTGATAAAATTTTAAATCTATTCTTCAGGGCCCCAAACGCACGCTCAATTGTACTCCGCAATAACGAATGCCTGTGATTGAATAACTCTCTCGCATTTGAAGGAGAATGATCGGAAAACTCCTTCAAGTGGTATCTTACACCTCGATAAGGGGATATGAATTCTGGTCGTGTTGAGTATCCAGCATCAATAAGGTAATACTTACCTAAAACACAACATTATTTATCAGTTATCGTTTATTTGACCAATTTGGTTATTTTTGCATGACTAATATTATTATACCTGCTAGTACCTTTAACCCATTCTCCCTCTTCTATGGCATCCGTAGCACCAACGCATCATGGGCCGACCCCTCCCAACCGGCAAGGACAAAGGTGAACCTCAAGTCAAAATCTACGGCCGCTAACACGTTCTGTGTTGGTATGCCCTTACGACTGCGGAATCGTGCCACTATATGGGCAGGCACGGAGGCGGGAATATGGGTGCCATCTATTGCTCCGATACAGTCCTAAAGTAAACGATGTATGTCAAGCAATGGACTAGCTATATATAAAAAAAAAAAAGGTATATTAAATTAGCTATGAATGACACACCTTGAAGTATGGCATATATCTATGACTTGAGGTGATCACATGGTGGGTATTGGAGTTTGGTGGCTTCACAAAATCAGGACGGAGCTTGCCGAGTGACCATATGACGTGCTTGAAGTACCTACTCACCGTCTCCCCAGAACGGATAAATGAAAATCCAATTGTCCTATTTCGTTGGTGGTGTCCAACGGTGTGCAAAAACATCGCTAATTGCTCCTCCACGGTAAGATGGATCGTATCCCACATAAGTTTTCGACTCTTAAGTATACCACATAATCCAAAAAACGATTCCTTCTTCATCCTTAGCATGTGCAAACAATATCGATCATCGGAATTATAAAGCCGACTCAACATTACATTTCGTTGTCGCGTTCTTACTATATGATTATAGGGTGTAGGTATATTACGTCTACCCTTATACCTAATAACCAACATTAGCAACGACTGGATTGCAAATAAAACGGTGACGACGACGGCCTTTCTTCTCTTTTCATTTTCATGATCCATCGAATTCACCTTCCTAGATATACATTTCACATAGTAAATAAATGGAACAACACAAATAAATACATCACCGTACATAACATATATTATCAGCACATAAATCATCAAAATAACATTCTAATAACAGCACGTATCCTCAGAACAACACGTAAATCACCGTATAAAACTAACATCTAAACAATATTGATCAACACAAAGTCACCGTAAATAACAAAAATCATGATAACAGATTTTACCGTACAAGTGAGTCGGCGTTGGCGAGGTTAGTTTAGCCAAGATCGTGAGCAGTTCCGGTAGCTCAGAAATGCTCAGCTCAGAACGGAAAGAATCGCAACTGGTCGGAGGAGATCCCACAATATCGCAGCTCCAACCAGATCGACGCAACTCCAACCAACTCACGAAGATCTCAGCAACTCCCACAACAGAGAAGGAGGCACAGCGCACAGAGAGGTCAGAGATCGGCGCAAATAACACAGAGATCGCAACAGACGGGACAGAAATCGGGCAGCGATCGCAGCCGCTTACACCAGATCACCTCCGAACGCAGATCGGCGCAAGTCAGAGCAATCGCAGCAGAGATTGCAACAGATCAGTGAGGGATCTCGCAACGATCGCAGCCGCTCACACCAGATCACCTCCGAACGGAGATCGGCGTAAGTCAGAGCAATCGCAGCAGATCAGCAGCGCGAGAGAGAGATCGCCGCAGAGAGCACTCGCAGATCGCGGCGGTGACACAAGCGAACTGCAGCAATCGCGCGAGGAACAGTGCAAATGGGGTTACAAACGCGCGGATTTCCAACTACGCCCAATTTCGCCGCAGCGGCAACTGCAGCAGTTCGCGTCCCGAACAGCACCCAAATCGACTTGCAACTGCAGCGAATTTCGCAACTGCAGCCAACCAAACACCCGTGTTCGCCCCCCACGTTGCAACTGCAGCAGTTGCAACCCAACTTCGGCTAACCAAACAGCACCTAAGTGTGGTTCAGAATCGTGGTATCTCAGATTGAATTTACTAAGCTTCAGCTAGTTGTCCCCTAGATTGTTTCAGGTTTGCTTCTGCGTATGGAGGTAGCTGGTAACTCCACGAGTAACCAGTTTCAACTATTAAAAAAAATGGTTACTCATGCATCCTGGAAAAGTGTCCTTTAGATCACCTAAAACTTGCACTCAGATTAAAATATCCCTTTAGATTGATGCTAGCATGTGGTCTGGCAATTCTGCTAGCCTTTGGCTTTATGTCAGCAGTACCACCATTTGGATGAGATTGCATGGCAACGTACAATCTGTTTGTTTTCTTAACTGTGAGTTTGTTTTGCCAAATGCTGAAAGAAAAACCTCATAGCAGATATTACTATGAACAATTTCAGATATTCTAGGTCAATATCATACTGACAGTTTAATGAGTATGGAGAAGAGGTTGTACCCTTGTGACCTAGAATAAGTCCATGAACTCGTTCTGTTCGGTGGGGCTGTGATTAACATGTGATACCCATTTGACTGCAGATTATGGACAGAAGGTCACATTTTGGATGTGATTTCCTCAGTTAAGTTCCCCACAGCTTCTAATTTATAATCTACGTATTAACCAGAGTTTTATGTACTGGCCAGTACGTTTCTGTTCCAGCAGTTATCGATATGGTACAAACCGACACTGCACGTGCCTGAAAATAAGAATTTTCCAAAAACATAACGTACATCGGCTTGACAGCATCAACGGAGTGGGCACGTGTTGAGATCTGATTTTTTCGAAGATCGTCTTGGCTCGGCACAGAAAGGCTAAGTATCAACCACGCTCGTCCATCTACTATCCATCCGTATGTCATCTTCTACTATGAGTAACAACATCCTTAAATTTCTGACTCAATGGATAAGGTGCTGCAGCCTTGACTAAGAGACCCAGATGCTAAGCATCAGACAGGTCCTAGTGATGATCTGCCAACAGGAGTGGATCCATTATCGTTTTGTTCGTTGTAGCCTGAGTTTCCTATGAAGTATTTTTGGATATTTGCGCTAGCTGTAGTTTAGGAAGCTGAAAATTGTAAAAAACATTTGAAATAGGCGTAGGAGAAGATGGACCAATAAAACAACTATTAACTATACGACTAAGAAGGAGATTTTATAATGCTCCAAAAGGAGATTTTATAATGCTCCAAGTATAAGTTTGATACTTACACCTCTCTAAAACTCATACTTAAAAAATTTATAAATAATTAAATTATAAAATTATTAACAAAATAAAATATATTTTTTATATTTAAATTATTTTAAAAAAAATTAAAATATATAAATAAATTAATAAAAGTATTATGTAAAAATAGGTAACATTTCCATTTCAAATCCGAGGCAAATAGAGCAATATTAGCTGCACCAACAAATTCATAAAAAAAAAAAAAATCACCCATACTGATGTGATAAAATTGGGAATGGTTCAATTTGATGCTTCGTACAATATAGACGAAAAAATGCGGCGCAATATGGGAAGTTTTATATAAGTGGATGGAATGTTTGATGAATTCTTAGGTGCTTCAGCATTTTCCTTCTCATTTGCACTACTTTCTCTAGGCCTCCAATGCACGTAAGTAACATTGAAATATATCATGATCACTAGCATGAAACTGAAACTTTATTCCATTGAAAGAAGGGGCAATGTTTGTTCAGCCTCTACAACCTGGTGACAAGTGCAATTCTGACAGTTCCTACAACCCATCAATGCAAATAGAAACAGAGCCGAGGGGTCAAATTTGAAGCATGCATAGATATTTCTGTATAAAAAGTAGATTCTACACTAAAACATAGAAGGACGCTAAGGTGGTAGCAACAGATTCACCCATAATTTACTAATAGGTATAATTAAAAAAAATAAAATAAGTATTTGGAGTATTTTTTTTGAAAAACTTTCAATAAGAAAATTATATATTTTGATGAATTTAAAACTTCATGTTTAATTTTTTTTTTTTTTTCAAAAATACTTCGAAGTAGGTGTTTGGGTGCTTCAAAGTTAAAGGGCTTAAAATGGATTTTAAAACTGTTTTTAAATCTTGATAAAATTTAGAACCCCAAGATATATATTTAAAAGTATTTTTTTTGAAAAATTTTCAACATTTAAACCGTAGACTTTAATAAAATATAGAACTTTTCTATTCAAAATTTTTCAAAAATACTTCCAAAATTTAATTTAATTTTTTTTTTTTAACTATATAAATTGGTAAATCAGTTGGAGGACAATCTTTTTCTAACCATTTTCCAACATAAAATATAAATTCTGTGAGTCTCCACTTTCCCCTACTTCTAGAATGGGGCTGTGCAGGAATTAATACCAGAAGCAACATGTGATTCCCATTCACAGTTGCTAATAATATCGGCTCATTTATAACCAGCTTAGCTAAGGATAATGTGCAATGATCCTAATTGGATGCGAGGCCCATAATAATCATAAAAGCTTATAAAAAAAATGTGCTAGCTATAATTAATTTCATATTGAAAGTGGAAGTAATACCAATTAGGAATATTACATCATCAAAATACATTTTTACAAATATTTTTTTTAAAAAAATTTCAACATAAAAGTTGTAGATCTCATCAATTATAACTTTTATATTAAAAATTTCTCCAAAAAATACTTCTAAATATGTGTTGGTAAACCTCAAAGTGTTAACGGGTTTCAAAACAGTTTTAATATCCGTTAAGGTGTTAATATTTTGGAACCTAAAAAATATATATTTAGAAGCATTTTTTAGAAAAATTTTTAATATTAAAATTATAGATTTTGATGAGATCTACAGCTTTTATGTTGAATTTTTTTTCAAAAAATATTTGTAAATATTTGTTTTGAGGGTTTGGGACAGAGGACGGGATAGAGAGTTGGAGCAGACGATTTAAGTCCAGTTGGGAAACGTATTGCAATCTGTTCAAGCAAGAATTACTGCACCCCCGTCCCACTACAAACACATGTATTTTAAGAAAAGTTTTCAATAAGAAAAAAAAAAAGATTTTTTTGGGTGCGGTTTTCAAAATTTTTCAAAAGTATCGTTGAATAAATATTCTAAAACTCCAAATATTTGTGGGCATACAATTATTTTTAAATTCATTAAAATTTTAGAATCTCGATATATTATTTATCATTTAAAAAAAAAAAAAGAAATATAAAGATAACATGTCACCCAAAATTTAGATTTTTTTTTACTTAATTTTTAAAAGATACCTACATATCAGGAAATGTACCTCATCGTCCAACTTCGTATGGGCAAAGGTGATCAATTGCATGCTTGAATGAGGGCAAATTATTCTTTCGCTAAGCAACAGGACCTCCCTGAGTAACAGCCTGCATGCACAGAGAGATCGTCCACAATGGAAGAAACAACGGATAAAACGTGAGATCATCAGAATTAATGCGGCCGCATCCAATGACATATAAAAAATTGAGAAGGAATTCTCATTACCTTGAAAAGATTTCATTTTTGATGATATTTCAAAATGTAGTAAATCACTTCATCGAAGCTACGTAGCTCAATTAGGCATCCATCTGGTGCTTCCCTACTGTCTATTATCATAAGATAAAGCTCCAAAATTGTGCAACGTATTCATTATTTTAAATATCGAAAAAAATAAAATAAAATCAGGAAACACATACTCAAGCAAAACGGTGCAAAGTGTGAAAGATGTGGGTTAATATGAGAAGGGAAAGTATCCAGTTTTTAATATGCAAAAACCAACACTTTTCTTTCTCCAAAGATCATCAGACATGCCTGGTTTGAGATGTGGGTTAATACAACACTAATGTGTCATCCTTCTATACCTTAAAAGTAGAGAATAAATGCTATCTTTACTTGCACATGTGTCAGTCATGTATACAATTCCCAACCATCAAGATACGAGTCACTGCTAACCACACTTGTGATATCTTGCTCATCATAGGAAAAAAAAATGCACGTGCAAGGTAAGTATTCGGCAATCCATGTGAAATATAGCTTGTTACAATTCAATGAGAGAAATTCCGCAGTCGAAAATATCATCCATCAATGGGACAAGATTGTCTCAACTGAACAGATATAGAATCATTTGCGTGAATCAAGATGTAACATATTCATATGCCATCTCCTTTAACGACGATCTTTGAAACTTTTAGCAAAATATATAACATGAAAAATTTTCCTCGATTTTCTACCAACAACTGTTTATGATCTTCAAAATTAAATTAGGCAGAAGATTCGTCAATACGGCTCTTGTGCAACTGAAATGCAGGATTGACCCAAGCTCCACAGCTGCATTGCATACCAGCCCAGTTAAATGAACCCACACGGGCCTTACAACCCCAACACCAAAGTTTCTCCTCGACATTCCCTTCTTGAACTGTTAATAAATAAGAAACCAAATATTAGAGGGCTACCATTCATAATATTTGAAAAGAAAATAGGAATGCCTACACATCAACCGGAGTACATAATGAAGCTTCTATACCCGCGTCCATCCACTTCATGGGCTCCACAAATATGGATGAACATTCAGGCTTCCTATCACCGCCGGTTTGATTATCTCGTTTTTTCCACTTGAAACACTGCTCGCCCTCACCCTGTTTGTGTGGAATTACATTCTCCTGTGAGGCAACAATTTTCCTGCATCTCTTACACCTATATATAGTCTGAGGACTCTGGTTGGTTTTTGAATCCTGAAAGCAAATTGCTTAATCACATTAATACAACAATAACCTAGTGATGAATCCCGCCCATACACATCCATTGACTGCAGGACCCATGACATACTACAAAATAAGATAAAAAAGTGTACCACTGTACAGAATATTAAGTTCTACCAATTAAGTGTAGATACCATGAGCTGCTGATACGGATGGCACAAAAAAGAGAAGTCCTCCTAGTAGGATATGACAAAATAATTATACCTGCATAAGAAGCATGAACGTTCATTAGGGTCAACAACAACAACATAGTCTTTTTCCCACTAGGTCGGTTTAGCTCACAATTTTGTAGGAAGCATGTGATATAGTTTTTGAAAAATTTACGGTCAGGGCAGATCTACGGGGAACCAAAAAAAAAGAAGTAAAAATAAATAAATAAATAAAAGTTGTGGATGGATGATGGGTATATTCGGTGTATGGTAGATAGATGTACATGTTTCTACATATAGCAATATGTCTATAAGTTGTCTTCGAGCCAGGTTCGAATCTTTCTTGCTTCGCCTCTTTTGTTCTTTTATTTTCTTCTAAGCAAACTTAGAGTGAAAATTGGCCATGATCCAAGCAGGTGCGGCCCAACCCGTAGCTAGAGTTTGCTCCAGATGTTTGGCAGCAACTATTAGCTACAACGGTGATTTCTTAAGAGGGTGTTTTCTTTTGGGGCATAATTAACCCCAACAGTAATTCGTTAAGAGCTTTATGGGTTCTTTCATCAAAATTTGAAGCCTAGAAACTAGGATGTCCAAAGAATTATTTATTTATAGTGGATTCGGCTCATTGATTTGAACTCTACTTCAAGTTACTAGAAGCGATAATTATTTTAGTGATAAGTCTTCTTGTTTGAACTACCACTATATAGCAACTCAATACATAATTCTTTTTGAGGTTTCATTGGGCGCTACTTCATCAACATTTGAAGTCACAAAAGTTGAAACAAAAATTTAAACGCTTTAATTTATTCAAGGTAATTATTGATAACTCTTCAATATGTAACCACGTAACGAGCTTCTTAGTGTTGAAATGAAAAATAAATAAGCAGGAAGTAAAAAGTGAAATGTACAAATATTTGTTTGTATTTTAGTTTTTATAGTAAAAGAACAAAGAAAATAATTCTACATGTTATGGATTTGTTTTATAAATTAAAACTTGTAGTAGGTCACGTATACGTTTTTGGGGTAATAAAATTACTTTAATAATATGTTACTTTGGTTCCCCAGATGAAATTCCTGGCTCCGCCCCTGGTGGTTTCCATCATTATCCAGCACTCCTATGATTGGGCTTGGAACCGGCCATGTGAACACAGGCGGTGTTCATTACGGTCATTCCCAAATATCAAAAGCATAAAAGTAAAGAACTACAGCATACTCCGAGCACATGGAAAATTGGTATAGATTAAACACAATATATACTAACCAAAACAAAAATGCACAAGCTACATACCCTAAGAGTTAACAGTCCTGAAAAGATTTGAATTACTAATACGCTAAAATCCAAGCTAGTCAGCCAGCCCTAGACATTACTCGAATTAATAAATAAAAATTTTCAGCTACATAAACTTATGAAACTAGGATAAAGAAACAGAAAATTAACCAGGAAAAGAAGCAAAAGAAGACAAAAATAGAAACGAAAAAAAAACATAGGCAGCCACCGTGCTGCAAAAGGCGGGTAGATAGTGTACTGGGAAGGAGAAGGCGGAGGCGCCGTGAACGGCGGCCGGTGGCGGTAGCGCTGTCTCCCGGAGAAGATGGTGCGAGATGAAAGGCGGTAGAGCCGCGATTGGAAGCAGATCCAGACCGAGACTGAGACTGGGAAAGATATATTGGACAAAATAAAATTGTTTAAATCTCCAAATAATATGATTATTAGTTGGATCAAGCCTTTTGAGAGCCCAACCAAACTCTCGGATTTGGTTGGCCCAAAGGGATCTTCAGACGGGGCACTTTGAACAGTCCTGAAAAAAGTATTTTCAGCCGCACACAGCAATATATTCGTTAAAAAATTTATTAATTTGTATAAAGAAAAAACTTTTAGAGTATTGTTTGGAAAAAATTTTAGTATAAAATTTATAAGTTTTGTTAAGTTCATCAATTTTAATGTTTAAATTTTTTTCTAAAAGTATTTCGAAATATGTATTTATGGAAGCTAAAGTTTTAACGGATTTGTAGCGTGATTTTAAAATTGTAATAAAAATCATTAAATTTCTACAAATTTTATGTTAAATTTTTTTTTAAAAAGATATTTTCAAATAATTATTTGGGATTCTAAAGTTAACGAATTCTACACTATATTTAAAATTTATGTAAACTTGCTTGCATTCACTAATTTTGAAGCTCCAAAATACTTATTTGGTTCTATAGCTTATCAAATAGCAGGACCACAAATAGCTCCAGTGTTAGAGGTTATTCCCCACGCACGGTCCATAAGATAGTGACCTCGATCAATTTATATGCGTAGATTTGTGGTTCTTAAACGGCCAGATCAAACACATTGTAGGGTATTAAAGGAAACGTAATACATACACGTCTTTTCCTCTTACTGGCCTCTCTAAACTAGTTTAGCCTCCCTTGAGTAATTTGAAGTAGATTTGACCTTATAATAATCTAATGTGGTCATTTATATATTATCTCTCAACATCATCATTCCTCTTAAAAAAAATTAAGAAGCTGTTGATTGAGGTGTTATGTAACGTCGAAACTTTTTTTTTTGTTTCTATTTATATAAATTAAATGTAGGCTTGCTGCCTGAACGCGACAAAACACAAACAGGATAGATCTTAAACAAATTTGTGCCGATGACGATAGTAGGTCTTGGTATTTTTCAATGAGATAGGTGTTTATATTACATAAAGAAACAGAGTACTGATCTGAACTGGTAGGTGTTTACATAAAGAAATGAGATAGGTGTCATATATGTTTGACATTAGGTCATTAGGTGGGATATCTTCCTCAGTTCATACCCTCTCTTGTAATAGACTCTCTAACACTATCACAATTTTATATGATGCCTGAGAGGTTGACTTGTAGGTATATAATTCAGTAGGTTATTTCGGGTTAATGAATATTAGCAATCTAGTAGATATTTGTTTTACACATGTTAAATTTGAAGGCTAATAGGTGAGGAATAATTACCTTCAATTTTACTTGTTATATGCATGACAGTAAAGCTGGTCTAGAGCTCAGAGGGAGAAAACAAAGTAGAAAGGGTACGTTATTTGAGGTATCTTCAACGTTCAGCAGTTTAGAGGATACCTATTCTGAAGTATTAATCTCAGTTGGCTATTCTAACTTAAAATGATTTAATTAAGAAAAACAGGTGCCTGTGAGCTAGTTCTTTATCAGTGAATAACATATCCATGGTCATCTTTTCAGATATTATAACTGCTACAACGATATGTTTGTGATGCTTCTGGTTTTTGGTTAAAAAAAGCCTGAAAATTTACTTAGGACGTAAAGATTATTTCTTGGGGTTTTCTAGATGGTAATGAACTAGGTGTTACCTTTTCCTTTTGATGAGTTTTTATTTTAATTGGTTATTTCTTATCAGAGAACTGAAACATGCAGTGTTTATCTATGATAAGTTATTGTTAATCATCCAAGCAAAAATAAGAAGTTAAATATTGGTTCTGTCATGTCCACAGCTATTCTCTAAGAACGTCAAATTACCTACTCAAAACCACCTTGGTTGTCATATTCACTAGCAACTAACCATGTTTATAAGTGATTTCTTAAATAATTTTTGTCAACGACAGGTGAAACATATTATTATTGAAGTCTTCAATTACCACTTGAATTTGTTAATTTTCTTAGAGTTGTTCTTTTTTGGAAATTTATGTGATTGACAATTGTGAAGTCTCAACAGTGAATCATGAGAACAAGTCCTTTAATATGATGCAAATTTGTAATAGCTGCAAAATAAGACAATTTCTGTAACTTAAAACAGGGTAAAAATGCTTAAATAAGTGAAAGATGAAATATTTCTTAAGGTTTAGTGAATAGTAGAAAATGGTATTTAAAATATAGAAATGGGGAACGATGAGGCAAAGCACCTCAAAGTCCACTTCACATAAACTATAATAGCTACAAAAAGACGGTTACTCTTTTTTTAATGGAAATTAGAGGCCTGTTGGTTAATGGGCAGTTCGTAGGAGTGCATTGGCCGGCCTAACGTTATCTTATGGATTATGAACTATAAGAGGTGGTCATATGTGGTCCAATATTCCAAAGAGTTCTTGCATCAACGAATAGAAAAGAGGTAATTAATTCCATGTCAGATAATAGACAAGAGAAAGAGTTTATCTTGGCATTACCCTTTCGAAGAGGAAATTAGCTGGGTCGGCGATGTTGAGAGGACAGATTTTGTTGTGTAAGGGAGGAAGTGTCATGCTGGTCAATTATGGGTCCAATTATGTAATCTTTCTTTTTTCAATTGGATATATACATGCTTTAAATTATTATTCGTACTTGCGGATGCAGTTCGTTCATCCTAAAGGTTTAATCTTAAGGAAGCAGGAGAGCTTGCAGTTTTGCCCTCTTGTTTATCATCCATAAGCCAGATTCATGATTCATCAACTTAAAATGCATTGCAAGAGAAGTCCTTGAGAGTTATAGATGTATACTTGACCTCCCAACCAAAAAAAAAAAAAAAAAAAAAAAACAAAAAAAAAAGGATTTGAGATGCATACATGTAAAAGCAACAACTACTTAACCCTTGCGTAGGAAATCGTCGCTTAGTTAAGATGATAAGTGCTGTGCTTATGGAAAAACTTAATTAAATCTTAAACTCAAAAGGAAGTCGATGAGATATAATATTACCATGACTGATCACTACAATTATGCTAGTATATGAAAAATAATCCAATTTGTTATTTAATACTGTCATGGTCTAAGCTAAAATACTAATTTGCCCAGTCTTATCTATATGTAGAAAGTATATGCATGAACTGGCTAGCCAGCTCTCAAGTAGCACTTTTCTAATGAAAGAAAACGCCTACAAATTGTACATGTAATTCATTATCATTTCTTAATTCTAATAATAAATTCTTGGTAATTGAAGTCTATTATTCTGATGTGTGTCTATATTATAATTTCATCATCAACATTTTATATGACCACCTCTGCCACCTACATCTCCATCCTGCAAATTCCGAACCCCTTAGAAGGACCTCACTTGGTTTGGGTTTTCTCTGCTGGAGAATCTCATAGATATATTAGAACCAGAATCTCCTACTTCTTAGTCAGTCTCCTCAAACTTCAGCACAGTAGTGGCAGAGTTACTTGATAAGCAGCAGGAGTTTCCAAAACCATGATAGATATCTTCAACAACTTCAAGTTTAAGATGAAAGACAACACTCGTTGATCTCTCCAACTCTTTCTCATACACACCATGGAAGAAGTCGATTCTAGCAGCAGAAAAATAAGCAAGTCGATTCCAGAACAAGTTGTTGATAGAAAAGAAGAGACCCTGCATTCTAGACTTCCTTTCTGGTCTTCCACGAATCGCCCTCCCGGCACATGACTTCGCCTCCGTAACCCTGTGGTATATAGCTAGATATGTAACATTTTGTTTAAGCTTTTTTGCGGAGTATCTGATGGCTGTTTTTATTATGTCTAGTTCTAGATTCTATAAGCTCATCTAGAGTTCTTCTGTATCGGGTTGGTAGTTTTCTGTTGCTGTTCTGGGTTTCTATTCATCATCCCAGATTTTCTAGAGATGGATACGGCCCCAGTTGGGGACTGGAGCTTGGTGAGAGGTTTTGGAGATTGCACGGGGTTTGTAATGCCTGCCAGCCCAACATCATTGGTGCATGGTGGAGAGGAAAGTGAGCTGGTGGCAGCACCAGTTACGGCAGCTGGGAAGAGAGCTGCGTGTAATGGATTTGGTGCAGCGGCGGCAGATTTAAAGGTAGCCATAGCGATGAAGAGCCACAGTGAGGCTGAGAGGCGGCGAAGGGAACGTATCAACGCTCACCTTGCCACACTGCGTGGCCTCGTTCCCTCCACTGACAAGGTCTGCTCATAGTCTTCCGTCTATTGCTTTCCTTAAGAATTTATGTGAATCGCTTTTCTTTTCAATTTAGTTAAATGTTTACTTCCTACAAGAATAAACCTCCTTCTGGAGTGGCTGCATTTGTCATATCCTCTAGAGTTGCTAAAAAAGCCCGCGGCCCGCAGCCCGGCTCGCTAGCCGCGCGAACCGAGCTCGGTTAACCATCCCGGGCCCGCGGGACAGGGCGGGCCAGCCCGCGAGCATATACTATATAATAAAATTTTGGCCGGCTCGGTGGGCTGCCGGTCCGCCACGCCTTAGGCGCCGTGCGGGCCGGCCCGCGGCCCGTATCAAACCGTGCGTGGCCGAGCTGTCCCGCACGGTTTGCAACACTACTATCCTCCCACACTCTTCTCTCTTAGGTCCGCACGGTTTGCAACACTACTATCCTCCCACACTCTTCCCTAAGAGGGATTATACTGGGTTGTTATTGTTGTTGTTGTTGTATGAAGGTAGTTGGAGACGGTTAAATTTTTTAGCCTTGAAGTTCATATTAGACTTTTTAACCGTGCGCAATAGTTCAAAAGCATCTCCTTCTTTTTTAGGTATTGTGCTTGTTTAGCAAACGTTATCAACATGTGCATGAAAGCTTTGAGTTTATACAGACGTCGATTTTTGAGTAATTATTTCAAAATTATGGTCTGAAATACATAACTTCAGATTGCCAAAAGCTAAAAAGTTCGACGGTAATTGAGCTTGAAAATGGCTGTATTTCAAAGGGAGTTTAGTGACCTTTACCAAGTTGGTAAAAATTTTGGCATTTCTTAAAATCCAAAATATGTTGTTAGGAATTTACGATGATTGCTTAAGTTGACATCTACGTACAAGGCTGCAATTTTTCCATACTTCATATTATTAAGAAACCATTAACATTTATTCGAACAATTTATCCTTAGTGCATGTTAAATGCATCTGTCTGGCTTCACAATAAATAGTATATGGGCTGTGTCACAAAGACAAAATAGCTAAAGAAGATTAATTTGAATATTCTGCTTACCTGAACTGAACCATACAAGTTGTTAAGGTTCTTTGGAAGAGATTAGTCTGGCAGAGGATATTCTTACAAACTTCTGTAATGGAAATTATAGATGTATTTGATTGTACCCCATAATAATTCTTACCACGGAATTGTTGACGTGGAAAATAATGCCTTTGGAGTTGTTATTGTCTGGTTCAGATTTCAGAAAATTGCCTTTTTCATGAGCAAGTGATTGTCCGGCGGATCTCTTATTGCCAATAGTTTATCCTAGTAGTCAAGTGATTGCCTTTTTCATGAGCAAGTGATTGTCCTGAATCTGTAAGTCATTGACAATTCATCATAATCATTGTGCCCTTAATCATTTAAAATTATTTTGTGCATTATTGGCATCGTTTGACTACTGTTATTCATTTCACATGCAACAGGGATCTCTTTGTGTGGCTTCGGAGGCTTTAAAAAGCTTAAAATTCATAAATAAATATATTAATAGTTTTATTTGTAGGATCATTAGTGTTCATTTTAAAGAACATAAGAGTTAACAAATGAGTAATCTTAAAATAAGGAGTTTATTATTGAATTTAAAAAAACGGAGG
This sequence comes from Xerophyta viscosa, assembly GCA_002076135.1. Classification (NCBI taxonomy): domain Eukaryota; kingdom Viridiplantae; phylum Streptophyta; class Magnoliopsida; order Pandanales; family Velloziaceae; genus Xerophyta; species Xerophyta viscosa. The sequence continues at coordinate 2,513,175 of MJHO01000007.1, read as the reverse complement.
GGTTAAAAAATAACTTTTCAGAAAAATCGGAAGTATTCATAATTTTCTGATTTATTAATTGATCGCGATTACAATGACTTTGCCCCTAAAAGTGCCTGTTCTTAGCATCCACACACCACACATCCTTAAAGAACAGATGCTGGGCTTGATTGAAACTAAGAATATGCTTCTTAAATAAGATAATCTAAAATTTAGCTTCTGAACATAGCTGGCTGCCTCCTTCATGCAGTTGGACAAGGCTGCTTTGCTTGCTGAAGTGATCGGACACGTAACAAGACTGAAATTACATGCAGCAGAGATAAGCAAGGATTATACCGTGCCATCTGATGTTGATGAGGTGATTGTTGAAGTTGATGGAGACAACATGACCAAAGGGAGCTTTCTCATTAAAGCGATTCTTTGCTGTGCGGATCGCCCTGAACTCTTTGCAGAATTAAACCGAGCTGTTCTTGCATTGGAGCTCAAAATCATTAGATCCGAAATCTCAACCCTCGGTGGCAGGGTCAAGAATATTATGGTTATGCTTTCAGAGGGAGACGTTGATCATGATATAGTTACAACATCTATCCAACAGGCCCTGAAATCTGTTCTGGATCGAGTTACTCCATATGCAGATTTTACACCAAGGGCCTCGTATTCTAATAAGAGGCAAATAATTTTGCCTTTCGACTGCCCGAGCTGAGCTCCTCTTCTTGAGGGTTTCAGAGTGTAGTTGCTACCTTATCTTTGTATCATCTCTGTTGAATGCCAGTATAACCAGATTATCATTCAGTTGAGTGCAAGTATACCGTTTTGGATAATCCTTTTATTTTATCTTCAAAGTAATGTAATTATGCTAGAACATAATTTAACTTCAATGTACTGTTTTTAAATCTGTTGGGGTTGTCTGCTACCTGATTAAAAAGAATGAATCACAGTCCTGGAAAAGATTCATCTCTTGAAGCCGTCACTCTGTTCGGAGATACAAAACAGATACTACAGTTGATTTTTAGAGATTTTATATATTGTTAATTTTCAGAGATTGTATATACTGTTAATTTTCGGAGTTTTACTGAGATCGTATGTATGGTAGTCTATACACAGACAAGTATGGAGAGGAGAACGGGGGGTTTATTTTTGAATTGGCCGTGGAAAAAATTCTAACTATAATTGGATTTTCTTTTTTTTTTTTTTTTTTTTTTTTTTTTTGCGAGTTGTAATAAAGAAAAGAAATTCAAGGGTGTTATTTATCCATATTTTACCAAAGTTTCCGATGTTTCAATTTGGACAAATTTGAGATACTGTGTCATATTCCACCGAGTACTAAGATAAATTTGAGAATATATGTTTAAGAATAGCAGATGCTAGCTAAGCAATACCCAATTGCCTTGTGGAAGCATCTAATAGTCCCTGACCCTGAATGTGTTAATTGTTTTTTTTAAAAATGCTAGAGTATTTCATTGATCCACCCAAAATTTTATCCATTAATAGAAAAAATCTTAAAATATTACTGAAAAATTTTATGGGTCATACTAAAATGATCATTTCCTAGAAATTTGGTATCTTTTTAATTAGTTATTGGTAAATGTTTAGCGATCTTTTAGAGTGCAATGAGCATCACTCGTTTTTTTAGCTCCTTGACCCCTTTATTTTTTTTTATTGTAAAAATGATTGATCGACCTCTATATTGTACTTATATCCAAAAAAGTACTATTATTTTTTCTGATAATTAATACATCAGCCAAAACATATATAAATAAATATTTTTTTCAAAAAAAATATATTATCTACTCTACAACTTTTACAAATTTTTTTTAAAAAATATCTCAAAATAGATATTTTAAAGTTTCAAAATTTATACTGATTATAAAAATTTTTGAGCTCAAATTATTTAAAAATATTAAAAAAAATAAATTATAAACACTAAACCAAAAACTATTATTTCGTATTTAATTTTTAAAATATTTATATTTATATTTTTTTAAAGTAATTTTATAAGTTTTTCTAGAAGTCTCAAGATTTTTTCAGAAAAGCAGATGCCAGCTAAGCAATACCCAATTACTTTGTGGGGGCATCAAATTTGTTGTCCCTGAACGTATTCTTTTGTCGGCTCCTGACTACTTTATTGTTTCCTTCTATTCCAAGGTACCTCGTAATGACCTATGACACCTCAGTTAAATCGGTAAATACCAAATCAGCCCTTTTTTTTTGAATCGGCCGATTCAGCCCCTGAAAATATATTTTTAGGGACTGATTTTATACCAAATCAGCTCCTGAAAATACATTTTCAGAGACTAATTTGATATAAATAAAAAAAACAAGGGCTGATTTAGTATTTTCTCTATACTTGGTAAATACCAAGTATAATTTTTCACACGTAACAGTATATTTCTTTTTCGCAGAAGTATAATCCAAATACATTGAAGTATAATGTAATAGCAGGAGAACTATAATTTAGAGTATAATTTCTTCATGAGTAAGTACTTTAAATATATGGAGTATAGCTATCAATGTTAGGGACTTTACATTAATTCCAAATACATGAAGGCCTGGGAGCAGTTGGAGAGGCTCAAATGAGACGTCCAGAATTTTTTTTTTTTTTTTTTTTTTTTTTTTTTTTTTTTTGGAAGAAATAGCTACAATAACAGAGGAACACAGATTCATTGACAAGTATTAAAGACGTTCAAGAAGAGGTGGGTATGTGTTTGATTGTAGCAATGCACGGACAATCGCACCGTAGGCGGCTTCGGTCAAGTGAATGCCATCCCAATCCACGTACAAAGATGGATCACTGCATGCACTCGAGCCAGGATAGCCGCACATCGCGCTGAGGTTGAAGTTGTAAAGGCCACCGCCACCGCAACAACATCTCAGAGCTCCTCCTTTAAATCCTGATTATTCATTCAAGGTGTTAAGAGGAAGAAGAAGACGGAAAAAAAAAATGTAGTTTCTCCAAATTTAAAAAAAAAAAAGGCAAATTCATCTACAGTAACTCGCCAGATGGGTTACATATCTATGTCCGCTACTAGCGGAGGATATTCCATCATACTTGTAGTCTAAATCAAACCTGCACTAGTAACGTGATGAAATATAATCTGTACCACTGCACCGCTGAGCTCGTCTTAATAATTTCCAAAGTAATTACACATCTATTATCCAATACTACTGGGACGAAAGTAGATGGACTCACCAAAATTTTCCGGAGAATTAAAAAGTGACAGAGCAGCGTGATAATAGTCGGCATACATAAGTCTAACACTTGGATGCTTGTTTTGGAGCTGATCTATAGAACTGCGAAGCAATGAATTGTGGAGCACAGCGAAGTTATTAAGTGAGATCAAGCATCCATTGGCAGGATCATAATCTTCAGGGTCGGTACTGGGGAACGTTGCCAAATATCTTGAAAGGCATCCAACTGGTAGATTCCCCGGCACAAGTAGGTCCGTTGCACCATGTTCAATCAATCTCTTCACCATTATTATACAGTTAACAGTCAGTTTTATATATAAAAATATGGTTAAAAATTAATTGATGATAGCGTTCATACTTCTGCAGCATTGATGATGGCTTCAATGACTTTAGGGACATAGCTTGTCACCTCCTCCAAGCTCCTTCCACTCAATAAGCCGTAGTTGTAATCGTTTCCGCCAATTTCTCCGACGATGAAGAGAGACTTACTGAATCTTTTCCTGCAATCTTCATAGATAGATTTCTATTTACCAATCTAATCAATATGCACGCCTTGCCAAATACCTATTTTTGTATGATTATTGTGAGAATTTGATAATACTCTAGGTATAAATTTTACTACTTGTGCTAAATTAACTACAATTCATATTTAGAAATAGTTCTGAAAAATATAAAATTATAAAATTATTCAGATATAAAATAGATAATTTTATAATTCAAAAAATTTCAAAAAAAAGTAATATGTCAATAAATTGATAACAATACCATATTCAAATAATAAATATGTATGTTACCATTTTCTGAATAAATTTATAATTTTTTTTAGATTTTTAAAAAATATATTTTTAAACATAAATTTTAAAGAATTTGGTATAATTAACAAAAATTACTTATACGGAGAATCATAAAACTTTTTCATTATAGTTGGATGTTGTGATAGTACCTTCTAATTTGGTGCAGAGAGATGCCTTCAGCTCATCAAACCACCGGAGTTGAACACTCAACGTCAGATTCGTCAAAAGAATGTCTGCTTGGCCCCACTCTGCATAGAACTCGACGCCGAGCGCAGGCGCTCCGGCAACAGCAAAGTTCACTCCTTTGTCAAAGCTATGGTTTTTCCCCAAGTATGGTGGCAGATAAGGAAGGCCAAAAGCTTCCGCTGTAATTCAAATTAACCAAATGAACTGACTAAAAACATAGGTTAAGAACAAGAATTAATGAAACAAATAAATTCGAAACTCAAAATAGCACCTAAGAAATCAACCATCAAGCGTCCGTCGGAGGAGCGGCCGGTTGGATGATGGAAATAAGTCATCCCATAGGGAAGGTTACGAATGGTGGGGTTGCGGTCACTGCCGGAGAGGAGGTAATTGCCGGTGTCAGCAAGTGAGTCGCCAAAGCTGAATATGGATGTGTACATATGCTTGCTGGAGATAGAGTGATCTGAGAAGAGATACGAGTTTAGGAGCATGATAGCAACGACGGGGAGCTTTAGTAAGTAAATGAAGCAGTTAGCGGAGAACGCCATGGCTGGACTTTGGATCTTTGATGATGCTATGAGGTAGAGGATGACTAAGGACAGTGAGTGATACAGAAATTTTATGCTGTCGAATTTTAATATAATATACGTAGATATTTATAAGCAAACTTTTTTTTTATAAATTAGATAAATACGTCACAAGTAAAAACAAATCAAATTACTTAATTTTATAACAATAAATAATATAGTTTTAATAACCATACTTACTCAAATTATAATAAATTTATAATTAATTAAAAAAAAAGATGATGAAAAATTACATGTGTGTCATGTGGCACTGTAGTGGCGGTATGGTGTACGAAAATAGGAGGAATTAAAAAATTATGTTTAATCAATTGTTGGGGTTCGGCGCATAAACAACGAAAAAAAAAAGACTTTTTTTTAAGACAACCACTACTTTAATAACTTCTTCCGTTTCAACCTCTAAATTTTTCTCCTTTAGCTTAATATTCTAAAATATTTATTTACAAAATTTTTTGAAAAAAATTATAATATAAAAATTATAAATTTTAATGATATTTACAATTTTTATATTCAAAGTTTTTTAAAAATACTTCTAAATAGGTATCTTGATACTTACAAAAAATTATCCAAGAAAAAAGACCGCCTCACGTGGGATTCGAACCCGTGTCTCGTGGTAACATCTCAAACACCCGACCGCTGCGGCAAGAGCGGAAGATAATTTATATGCTGCGATCATCTCTTTAGCAAAGTATATAGTATTATATATTCTACCACTATATGGGTGTTATTTGACACCCCTGCTAATAAGCTAAATCCATCCCTAACTAAGGAGATCTCCAAGCAGTATGTCATGAACCTCAACCTAAGGCAGTATGACACTTAGCTTTTCCTAGCAACCCAGGCCGAACACGTAGCCATCCCTCTTGAAAAGAGGTGAGCTCTAGTTACTAGTAACTAGAAACCTACTATATTTAAACTTCTATTTAATCCTTCCACCTTTAGTATGGGACTTTAACCATAACTAGCATCCACATATTAGTGGGCTTTATGATATCTTTATGAACCTTTGGATCCAATTAATTAGGATCATTACATTTCATCCCCCTTAAGAGCCGGCGTCTCGACAGCTGTAATCCAATGGCGGCTACTCTAAGGGCTCGGATTCACGTCACTTGGCGGCTGCGCTGGGGGCCGATTTCACACTACTTGGCGGCTACTCTGGGCGGCTTTGGCTGTGCGCTAAGTCTAGCCCCGGACGAACACTGCAATACCGACGTCACCATCCGTGATTAGCGGATTGGCTGTGCGCTAGACCTAGCCCCGGACGAACACTGCAATTCCGACGTCACCTTCCTCTCCCAATTCCTCTCCTAACTACCTCCGCTTAGTTCATCTCCTAGATAACATCTTTCGGTTCACCGGCACGTCCGAGAATCGACTGCTCTGATACCAATTGTCATGAATCTCAACCTAAGGCAGTATGACATCTAGCTTTTCCTAGCAATCCAGGCCGAACACGTGGCCATCCCTCTTGAAAAGAGGTGAGCTCTAGTTGCTAGCATCTCTAAATTTTTCTCCTTTTAAACTTCTATTTCATCCTTCCACCTTTAATATGGGACTTTAACCATAGCTAGCATCTACATATTAGTAGACTTTATGATATCTTTATGGACCTTTGGATCCAATTAATTAGGATCATTACACAGTAGAATACTGAGCTCATGCTTCACAAGTAGAATTATCAAATGAGGATAGACATGGCACTTCTAAATAAAAATGGGGTGTCTATTTTCCATTAGTTTAAGAAAAACATGGCCACCCAATGTTTAAAGTTTATCATAATTCATGCATCCTACAAAGTCCGGACACAGGAGACACCACACGACACAGGTGATGCATCCACCACTGGCATCTTCTTTAGAAACTCTTATCTATTGATCACTATCCATGCATTGTCTGAACTGTGAAAGGTTTGCTTTAGCTGGAGTTTTCTGCACATCTTGGGATAATTTTATAGTGAGATTATGACCATTGATTTGACCCCAGTTCAGGCTATTTGATAAAAAAATATGTAGTTTATCCATTATATCTACTTAGCTAGGAGTAATAAGTGGGTACAGTTTCGGACTTGAATAGTAGTTCGTAGCCCTCCTCCCTCCCCTTCTTAATCTCCAGCCTTATCTCCCAACACCCATCTCCCTGCGGTACACATAGGGATGGACGGAAAAGGGGACCTAACTATACACAGTGCGGTTTTTGACTTTGATGGTAACAATTACAACAATCACACTTCTCTTGAGATATTGTTGAATATATAATAAGCCCAAGTACATTAGGAGACACAGAAGGCCTAAGTCCATAAGTGTTGTGTATTAGGAATTATCCCATATCATATGCAGGTGAGTTCTGTGTTTGTTCAGTCTATAAAAAAGTCACATTGTAGTAAGTCTAATTATGCAATTAAGAAATACAATTATCTATTTCCACTTCAACAGATACTGAAAAATACCAGAATGTTGCCTTCTATGTAGCTAGAAGCAAAGTTACTGATGAAGCAACTAATGTTCACAGTTTTTTAACAGAGCAAAAGACACTAAATTTATGTCAGAAAAAACAAAAGCTTTCTGTTTAACTTTTCCATGCCTTAGTGACTTTAACAGTGCTCTTGAAAATACTGGAGCATAATAAGATTCTAAAGGAAAAAAAAAAAAAAAAAAAAACTGAAAGAAGATATTCGTACATCAGTTTCCTTCATTTTGGGGGACAATCATGTTTGATTCATAGCTTATAACACAACTAGATAAATCATGAGCAACCAAATACCAAAGCCCTTCATTAAAAATTAAGGCTGTAGGAGTGTACTGTTGTGGTGTCACGTATATAAAGCCGTTTTACATCCCACAACCTTAATTTTTATAGTTTTACACTCCCACAACCTTAGTGTTGTTAGCAGGTAACACCAAAAACAGCAAGCTGTGAGAATTAGCAGTTTAGGCCTGTATTCTCCTTCTCCATGGAAATTATACAGCCAAGCCTATCATGGACCTGCCAAGAGGTTTTTCCAATCTGTATTCAAATTTCTAAATCATATCATACTCTACATTCAAAGAAAATCCTCTTGCAAAGAGTCATATACCTCAGAAAGATCACTACCGGTGACAGCTGAATTATCATACCTGCAAGTTACAACAGAATTCTCAAGTTTGTCATGTAGTCATCAACGGTCAGTATATCTCTATGTATTCTATTATACCAGTTACGAGGAATTCCAGCTTCTTCACGAGCAGAGTAGTTGAAGGGACCTTTCACTTCCACATCATATTCCTTCATTAAATCTAAGCAAATGAAACCGTAGCATACATATTACACAATTCTTGTTTAAAAATATGGAATTTCAGTTTGTACTGTTGTTACCTCTGAAACTAGCATCTGGCACACGGCCCATCTTTTGACAGACTATATTGAACCAATATACACCTACTGCAACATGTGCAACTTCTTCCTCTGCAATCTTTGCCACGATATGTGATGTTCGGTGATCCCCAAAACCTATCAGCTTTTGAACTAGCCGAGGCCCTGCATCCAACCCTCTAGCCTCCTGCATGTGTCACTGCTAATATTAATTGGCATGAACGAGAAATGTAAGAAACACATATGCAGGAAGGAACAACATACAATTCAAAAGATATACAAATCACGGCAAAAATATAATGCAGACCTTTCAAAGCAGAAAACCACCTGAACCATAGGAATGACCGCCAAGCGGGCAGCCACATCTCCAGATGTTCTCTCGCACTCCTTCCACAATAAGTTATGTGCTGGCATATCCCCGTAACTGTTGATAATAATTAAAGAATGTCACAAGTTGCTTGTTTAGTAGATCAAATTAAATTTCCATTTAATGGCGAATAAGAGGCCAGGAAATTTTGACTACATTCATGAGAAGAGCTCACAAAACATACATTTGCAGATCCCATCTTTCTCCAAAAAAAAAAAAAAGAATATAATAAAATAAAATAAATAAAAGCAACTGATTCACTTAAATAGATACTTACACAATTATCTATGAAAATAATACACCAAGAAATTCTTCAGTTCAATGAAAAATATTGTAGCGGCAAAGCACGCTGCAAAAGCAACTTTTGTTTCTACCAGAAATAACTTTTACATCCAATAGGATAAGTTCCAAATACGAATTAAAACGAAAGTATAGGCAAAAAGTTTTGCCCCTGGACCATCGCACACCTGAATAATTTTCTTCTTCAATAGACACTTTCACACGGGATACAGCTAAAATAATAACTGCAAGGCTGTAGCATCATTTAACAAATGTTGAATGATCCTTCCAAGAGTTTCATTTTATTTATTTTGCTTAAGTTATAAAATGAATTTTATTTACAGTCAGGTCAGAAAATCTTAGTCTAATTCCCCTGTTTAATCATGCAAATCTTCATAGATATTTATCATTTTGAGAGATCTCAAAGTCAATAGATTGGTTATGAATGGAAAAGCTCTCTATTTAGGCGGCAGATATTATTTTCCCGTTAAATATTTTGATTTCCATGCCCATGCTTCTGCGAGAAAAGATAATGTGAATACTAGGAAACGAAGCAGCCATTCCCTGAAAAACATGGGCACAACAACAACCTTGGTGAGTTCTCCATGTTTCATATTTGAAACTTAACTTAAAGGTCCAACAAAGAGCTTAACTTGCATAGAACAATGCCACATGAAGAGTAAAATTTTTTTTTTTTTTTTTTAAAAAGGAGAAAAAAGAAGCTCAAACATATTCCTCCTAGAGATGCAATCCTAAATCGTTGCAAGAGCAATAAAAAAAGTAAATCTAGAAAATCCTAGACATCAATTGCTTTCAGCAGTCTGTCTAGAAGGTCCTTAAACCTTATATGATTGCCTCATGGAGTTCTGAGATTACATCAGAAGAAAAGGTTTGTTGAGTGCTTTCAGCTTTACTTTCATACCAACAAAATGTGTCAAAGGTCAAAAGTAACTGAAACAACCTTTTTATTTCATTCATGACAACTGAAGAATACCACATTAATCACATAAAGAACTATGCCTTTAAATGAAAAGAAGCACACTCCCTTTCAGTAACATCACATGCTACTCACAACAAATAAGAAGTTGTTCTACAATGCATGCAAACTTCATTACTAGTTCCGACGAATTATACATTTTACTAACATTAGAAGAATTATCCGAGCATATTGCACATCACATCATTATATTTGGAACAAGAACCATATGACTACTTCCTTTTCAGTAAGACAGAGGAAAAACTAACTACAGATTTCGTGGCCCAGAAAAGGTAACCAGGATGAGAAGCTAAACCTATAAAAGCTGTAGCATCTTGAACTTTGACGAAGCACTCAACCTCTCTTAAGAAGCCCACCAGCTTTTTGGAACTAGGTTGAGTTAAGATAACAAAGTTCACAGATGGCATATAATACACGGTAACAAGAAGCAAAGACAGCACTAAGTTTGAACTTAGTGGCAAAAGCTCTAATACCTCTCTTAGTCCTAGATAACTCCTCATACGCATTTCACACATAGAAGAAGGGAACATAACAAGCCAACAGAAGCATCTCAACATTTAATTTACCTTAACCCAAGCTCCGCGAGCCTCTGTGAGCACCAAGAGAAGTGCCTGCTCTCATCATCAGCAACGCGAGCGAAATCTGCAAAGAACTGATCCCCGAGATCATCGAGGTAGGTCGAGAACCGCGCCACAGTGTCCCACGCGAGGTCGATTGCATTCAGCTCCACGTGTGCCAGGTTATGCAGCAAGTAGGCGTTCAGCGGCACACCCAGCGTCTTGTGCGACGGCACTTCCTTCGGCGTCACCTGAAACATCACACCTCAAGGCTCAAACGACCTCGTTCGACGAAATGCCAACTATAAAAGCAATTAACTAAGCTAACCAGTACGGGATTTGGGGGGCGAGCGGGCTTTTGAGGGGGCGCGGCTGAGCCGATGGGAATGTTGCCGCGGCGCCAGGTGGAGAAAGCAAGATGAGAGAGAAGGCATTTGGCGGAAGGGTCGGGGGTGGAGAGCACGACGGCGGCGAACTCAGCGAGAGAGGAGGCGGAGGCGGAGGGGGCGGAGGAGGATGGGTTCGGCGGAGGACAAGGGCCGGTGGAGCCCCAAGCTCGGTCCTCGATGGGAGGAGCGACGCGCCAGCTCTGCAGGCCACGCCACGCGCTCGGAGGGGTTTGTTGTTGGGGAGTGGAAGATGATGAGGATTTTAAGCGTATGGATGTCGCTAGAAAGCAGCGGAGCTCCGGGAAGCGGCTGCGTAAGGTAGGCGATAGTTGGGGACCCAGCGCCCAGCGAACTCCCGGTACTGTGTACATGGCGTACAAACTGGTCAGTATTTGGCGTGCCACTGGATACTTATTTTTGTTGTTGAATAAAATATGTTATTTTATATATGTATTTTTTTTTTGAAAAATAGTCAGAAAGAGGTTAAACATGCACTGAAACATTGTCGTAAGACATTCTGCATGTCTGGACTTCATTCTATAGACTAACATTTTTATTTTAATATTTTTGTTTATTTTAGAAAATTCACTTTTATTTTATTTTTCTTTTTACAGTTAGCTGACTGTAAGTACATTTGGGAGCCTCATTTCTTTACCAAGTCGCCCTCTTACGGACCGCAAATTCGTTTGGGAGCCTCATTTCTTTACCAAGTCGCCCTCTTATGCTCCAACGAATACATTTGGAGAGCCTCGTGTCTTGCCAGTCGCACTAGACAAGCAGGCGATTATGTTCAGCAAGTCTATAATTCATATTGTTTGATTTTTATCATCAAATTTTGTTTGCTTATTCAAAATCGTGCTTAAATTTTGCTTGCTTAGATCAAACCATCAACTCTACAGACTACAGTTGCATCTGAGAAAAATGCTAACGACCAAAACAAATGTTGGTAGGCCTCAACTGCATCGTTGTTGGGCCACGAAGGAGACTCACATGCATGGTGCAGTATGTTTTCCCACCATGGATTAGATCCCTGTGGGTTCATAGGATTTAGTTATCTCAACAAAAATGGGTAACACTACATAACACGGGTAATGAGTATAACCCCCTAGCGACACTAAATCTGTTGTATGAAATTACAGGATCACTGGCAGTAGAAGGCCCGCAATGGCAGGACAAAGGCATAAAAACATGAGAGATGCAATAGGAGAAAATCTACCGACCTGCAAAATAATGCATGAAACTGAGTCTCTACTACAAGATTTATGCCACAGGAAAGGCAATTTCTCCCCCGTAAGCAGGAACGATGGAAAAGAATATAAAGAAATAGAAGCCAAGTCAGCGAGTATAACTGAACACTACGCACCAAAGTAGTGCGAGGCTTGCATATAAATGAGAAACTGGAGAACAAATACTGTATATCTGCATAACCTGCATATAAATGACACAAACCAAAGACAGACAAAATTGAATTACTTTTGGTAAAAACATTTCGCCGAGAAGAGTAATACATGATGCTTATGTCATGCCACAACCATCAGAAATTTGCATGCTTCCAGAACTTTAGCAAATTCCTTCAACTTACAGCTGTATCACATAACTGAATGATTTATAAGCTCATAAAAGGGTGTGGACTAGCAAATATGTGACAGAATGCAACTAAAAGTTCCACAGATGAAGCCCATGAGTCAGGATAACCATTAATTAAAAAGCCCTAAGTATTTACATCATAAACCCACAATTCATCCTAAAATAAATACATTTTGCCTGCAATGCACATAGCTAACACAGATCTGTTAACAACTGTCTTTCCTTTTCGTTATGATCTTCTTGTTATCTTGGAGAGGACGCGGTGGAAGGATCAAGTATGTTGCTACCATAACGCAAAAGATGCAGTGTAACTTCATTTAGCAAAAATAGTTAATAGCCTGTCAGAAAAGTTGATTTGGCTGAATTCCCGACCACAACCTGCACGCAAGCAGCAGCAATCAGCATCTGAGACCCACTGTAAGAAACCAAAATCATAAAGGAAAAAAAGGTATCATTGAGGGTGCAATCGAACTCAACATACCGATCCCTAATTTCAGGGCGCATAGGGACACTGAATATAACAATCACCTTCAAATGCAATCTTTGTACTTACCTTTCCAAGATCAAAGAGCATATTTGAGAAGAAGAAAGGAAAAGAAAAGATCTATAGTTTCAAATGCAACTACTAAACATCATAACAAACTTTCTTCAATCATTGGCTTGGTGAAATAGTTCATCGATGACTAAAGAGACTGGCTAAAGACAAACTTTCTTCAAATTGGCTTGGCGGAATATTTTCCCTGTTGATTAAGCAGGAGGATACAGATGCTAAAAGGTCAACGTAATACAGAACTCCCAGTGCCTTCTCATCTACTCGGCTAAAAATTCTGTTCAAGTATTTTTTAAATTGCTTACAGGAGAGGCCACAAGAGCCTCAAATAGATCTTGAGAATTCTGCAATGGACTTGGGAAAACTATCTTCCTATATCAAGAGCTATCAAGAGCTGCACCAATGACTGTGATAGAGCAACAGGACTTTTTGCATGGATGGGATTATGATTTATAAGATCCAATACTAGTTGGCTTCCAGCATGCAAAACTGGTACAAATGCTATCCACACAGATTTTGAGTCTTTGAAAAATTTTTGCATTCATGGTTGTCTTTTGCTGGAAGGAAGTCATCTTGAGTAATTAACAGAATCAACAATTTTCTGTGAAGTCCTTCAATATGTTAAGGTTGTTTAGCAAAAACATCGTTACTAGGTGCTTATATGCTGCAAACTGGTCTATGTAAAGAGTAACTACTTTTTTATTGAGACGGTAACACTCTCCAGCTTATATGTGGTTTTTGCTTCTATTTTCGCATAAAGATTTCTGACAAAATGACAACTAAATGTCATTTTTTTCGTCAAAAGATAATCTTGCTTAAAAAGCCATAAAAGCAATTACTCTAAGAATAGCCAAATACATCCTATAAAACTAGAGTAAATGGCCATGTTCCAATCAAGCTAGTGGCACACTTGGATGAGACACATCAATTGGTAGCTATCAACTTCCACTAATTGCCTCATTAAAATTATGACCAAATACAGGGAACGGCATAGTGCAGTTGTTCATGAAGGTTAAGGTTGGTGCAGTACTATGAATGAAGATTTCTAGATGGATTTGCAGAGAGTCACAAAGGATTACATAACTGAACAACTCAAAAGATGGAAATGCGGACACAATATAAAAGACCTCCTTAGGAAGATATCTCAAGAGAACAACTAACTGAATCAACCAACAGAAATGTCATATTTTTTATCCATTTGTGCCTACCATATTTCCAACTGACAGAAATGCCCTGAAGGAGGTTGTTACCGTAAAAACAGCAACGATGTAGTTGTCTATAACAAGGTTTTACGTGCCGAACAGCAACGATGTAGTTGTCTATAACAAGGTTTTACGTGCCGGGCGGCACGCGCGGTGCCGCCCGGCATGTGCCGGAGCTCGGCACCGGCACGGTGCCGAGCCGGCCGGCTCCGGCACTCGTCTCTCTCTCTCTCTCTCTCTCTCTCCCCTCTCTCTCTCTCTATATATATATATCTCTGTTTTTTTTTTTGGTTAATTCATCGTCTTCCTCCTCGCGGAGGAAGACGATGTCGCCCGCACGCGGGCGACAATTTTCTTTTTTTTTTCAAACACGCGCAGGCGTGCCGTCTGCGCACGCCCGCGCGTGTTTAACTTTTTTTTTTTTTCTTATAAAATTTAAAAATATAATAATAGTTAAAAATTATTAAATTTTTTTTTTTTATTTATCGCATGTTGAACACATCCCCATATTCAGCAAAATTCGGCACAAAATAAATTATAATATCTATTTTTTATATATAATTGGATTTTTATATTTATTTTAATAATTTTCTTTTATTAATATTTTTTATTTTATTTAAATAATATTAAAATTTAAATTGTACGGATCGGCACGTCGGCACGGCACGGTCAGCACGATCGGCACGTGCCCAGTTTCGGAGTTACCGATACTCGAGTCGGCACGGCACGAAAAACCTTGGTCTATAATATCGAAGAGTACACAAAAAAATAAACCAATATTTGCAACTTCAGCAATTTGTACGGCACTGACCCACTAGAAGTTGAGAGACTAGATATTCCCATTAAGTCAATTTACACTCACATCCATGGAAAGCATGCATGGAAACAGTAAAGTTAAGAGAAATGTCTAGAACTAAAGGGAAGTGAGCAATGAAAGACTTTGACAAATCTCAGTCAGAATAAAAGCAGCAGTAAAGTTAAAAGAAATGTCTATAACTAAAGGGAAGTGAGCAATGAAAGACTTTGACAAATCTCAGTCAAAATAGGATGACTTATTCACATGTTAACCACACCCAATTTTTTAGGAGCAATGCTGGAAAGCATAATTTAACAACAAAGTAGATAATCCAATATGTTGAATGGCAGCATAATTTACCATGATTTGCATTAAGAAGCACGGACTCAACTCTTAACTCTTAATCCAACCAGTTATTATTTTGTAAAAGTATGCTAGCAATTGTGAAGCATGTACTGGTTTTGACACTCCAACAACATGCATTAAAACTAACTATAATACTTGCCTAATGCCAAGTGCGCAACCTTGGAGCCCATGCTCTAGAAGGAATAAAAGAAAGTACCCAACTTTTACACTAAAATCCTTGAAATTGCTAAACGAAAGCATCCAAGAATGCACCAGGTCTTACACGATTATATGTATTTTGTCATCTGTTCTTTTAGTTATTCATTCAGTACAGCCATCTTATTCATAGCATCGTCAATAGTCCACACCAAGGTTTTCCGTGCCGTGCCGAGTCGAGTATCGGTGAATCTAAAATTGGGCACGTGCTGACCGTGCCGATCGTGCCGAGTCGACCGTGCCGACCGTGCCGATCCGTACAATTTATTATATTTAATATTAAAATTATTTAATTAATAATAAAAATATTAAAAAATAGAAATATTAAAATAATTATAAATACTCACTTATATATTCAAAGTAAATAGTATGAATTTATTTCAAATTGAATTTTAATAAATTTATAATTATTTTTTGTATTTTTCTAAATATTATTATATTTTTTATATTTAAAAAAAAAAAAAAAAAAAAAAACCCGCGCAGGCGCGCGACCGGCACTGCCCGTCGCGCGCCTGCGCGTTAAAATTTCTTTGTCGCCTGCGTGCGGGCGACCGGCAGCTGCCGGTCGCTCGCGTGCGGGCGACAGAATTGTCGCTGGCGCGCGACCGCCAGCTGCCGGTCGCGCGACAGCGGGTTAAAAAAAAAAAAGAGAACATGCGCGCACGCGGGCGACTGGGCGATCGTCTTCCTCCTCGCTCGCGAGGAGGAGGACGGTAATTAAAAAAAAAAAAACAAAATTACAGAGAGAGAGAGAGAGAGAGAGAGAGAGAGAGAGAGGAGGAGGGGGAGGGAGGGGGAGAGAGAGAGAGAGGAGCCGGTGCCGGTGCCGAGCTCCGGCGGCTCCGGCACTGCAAACCTTGGTCCACACAACCATGGACACACCCAAACTATCCTATTCATTTTAAACAAGGGCATTTTGACAAACAAAGCCCCCCTAATCAGTTTTGGAGCCTTAACACCTACATAGAAATATTTTTTGAAAAAACATTCAATACAAAAGTTGTAGAACACACCAAAAAAATTTTTTTCATATTTAATTTTTTCCCAAAAAAAAGGATATATGTGTATATTTTGGTTTGATTTAGTTATCAGAAAAAAGTTGCTCTTTCAAAAAAAAAGCACGAGGGCATTTTCGTCATTCACTTTGCAAAGGGGCACTAAAAACCAAATCTTTTTTCTTTTTTTTTTTTGGGTGGGGTGTTGGAAAGAACGACCTTCTTTGGCAAAATGCCCTTTAAACAATGACCGTCATTGAGATTATCTGCACAAAGCTATATCCAACAGAGTTTTGTCTATAATGAACGCTAGAAAGGAATGAGTGTAACGGAAGTGAAGTTACACAAAAGAGCTACACATAAATTAACCTCATTTTCTTCTGGAAAAAACGCATAACATCAATAACTGATCGGCCTTATACATCATATACCCATCAATAAATGGTTGAGAATAACAACAGGTTATACACTTTCCTCTTTCCTATTTGAAGATTTTGTTGGGGAAAAAGAATTCATACTCATCCAGTTCTAGCCAGATAAAAAGGAAAAGTGTTTTTGTAGAGTATGAGAGCGCAAGAGCACGATAATAAATACATCTATAAAGAACCAGTATTGTTAAAAAAAGTCATTTAAATAATAAAGGAAAGTACAATAAACAATCTTCTCATCTACGTATAAGGTACAACAGAAAATATGCACATGGTGATCATGTCTTAAATATAAAATCTATGACATGGTAGCTATATAAAATATGCCATACAAATCCTGATTTTAAAATATGTTATACAAATCCCAATTACAGTTTGCGCTAACATTATTAGGATATTGTGCTAAAATGAGAAACTACCTTCAGTACTAGTGATCAAGTTCTTGGTGAATGTGCATCTGATGCATATCCAGAAGAGCTTCCGCTCTCAGAATCTGCAACAAAGAGGGCAAAGACGGCTCAGACTAAGTTCAACCACCAAATGGTCAAGCAAGATGGGCAATATCAGAGGATATATCACTAAGATTGTGCCATACCACTAGAAGAGGAACCTGAGCCACTGCTAGAGGTGCTTGAGCTACTCGATGCACTTGCAGTATCCTTCTTCTCCCCACCAACAGGGGAAGAAGTACCAAAATACTTCCCACCTGCAAACATTTCCACTTTAAGTAATACATTAATTTCAGCGCACCATTATGACATGAGGAAAGTTCCCCTATTTCAATTTCTTTGGAAACATGCTAAATAAAACCATATAGTTACCAGTCTGACTTCCTTTCTCCATTTCTGCAACAACTGGCTCCAGGTTCTGCGCATGTCAAGGAAACATAAGAAAAAGCTTAAACATATCAAACTTCTTATGCAAATTAAGATAAACGATGTCACTTCATACCATCTCTTGGATTCTTGCTGGAGCATTCTGCTCCTGCTCTGCCCTTCTCTGACTAGCAATCTCCATTTTCCTCTTATTCTTGCTCAGGCTCTTCTTATAATTGGTAACAAATCTGTCAAGCTCCCAGAGAGTCTCAACATCCACACTATCAATATCCACCTCGATCTCATCATCATGCTGGCTCAACGAAGAGTTCCTCTTCTTGATGATCTGCACTATATTGTCCAACTTCTCAGATGGTAAGTTCTGTAAATTGTTGCTCAACTTCTGCTTCTCCTCAAACGTCATATCCCTCTTGTGTGGGTCCTTTGCTTTAGGCTTCTTCAGAGCAGGAACCCGCCCACTTTGTGGTGTGTGAACTTGCTTCTTTGATTCAGGCAAGGGATGAACAGTTGAATCGGACCTCTCAAGAGTCCTCACATCAATAGAAGGTGGAAGTGGCGGTTGATGGACCTTCTTAGGTAATGAATTATGGTAAACAAAGGCACACTCAGCTTCAATAGCTGGCCACTTTTCTTCAAAAATCTCCGACAGCTGCTCTGCCATGATGTGCACATCATGTCCTTTCGGGTTATACGTCATGGCGTTCCTGAATGTTAGCCTCACATCTTCAGCAAACTCTTGCAGATGCTTGTAATATTTGTTATCAAGACGCGATTTTACTGTTCCAAGATCCATCGGATGCTTGATTATCGTAAAATAATCATGGAGGCCAAGGCCTTTAGCATCTACAGGAGAATTAAAGACCCACCCAAATTTGTGCTTCATCAGCCTCTGAAGCAGAGTTGCACAGCTCTTGAACACTTGATTGTACAGTTTCTGCGGTGGAACCCCGCCATGGTCGAGCTCGTTTTTCTTGCCTCCGTTGGCCTTAGACTTCTTGTTAGATTCTGCTGCTGGTAATCTGTCTTTACCAAGGAGGAATTCTGAATTAGAATAAAGCTGATTAGCTTTAGGAGTCCTCTTCTCCTTCTCTAAAGCCTCCATCTCAGACGTGGGCCCACCAGGGACTGAAATACTTAGCTGGCGTCGGAAGGGGCCAGCGGAGGCGGCTTCAGAGGTGGTCCGCCTTGTGGTCGTCGGAGTGTGAGGATCACTAGCAGAAAGCTGGGAGACAGGAGGAGCAGATGCTGCAGCCACGTGAGCTGCACAAGATTCGATTTTACGGGCCAGAGCACGGACCTGCTCCAGCTCCGCGACGAGCCTGCGCCGGAGCTCACGCACCTCTTGAGGCGGCCGCGAGGCCAGGCTGATCGTCACGCTACGCTGCTGACCATTAGATAATTTCTGGTGTTGGTGGTTGTTGTTGTTCGCATAGTTTTTGTGGTTTTGACTGTAAGCATTGTCATTGTCGAAGGGAGCGGCGGTGGAAAGATCCGTCAGCTGCGGTGGTGGCGGCTGGTGATAGGTCGAATTCGCGTTATCTTTGGCCGGAGGAGGAGGAAGAGGTTGTTGGGCTGCATTTGAAGGATTGGAGTGCGGAGGATTGGCGGCGGAGGAGGGGTTGGGTTTGGAGGACTTGTTAATCTTGCGAGTATAGACTTTGCTCTCGGACCAGCGATTCTTCTCCCGCGAGCCGTCGCCGCCGCCGCCGCCCCCCAGCAGCGGGCCAGAAGCCATACATGTAAATATAACGGGACGCAGCTACAGCTGGAGCTGGATTTGGAGCAGAGGAACCCTAAATTGTAGTATCGTGCGTTCAGAAAGAGAGAATTTGGGGAACTTGAGCTGATTTGGGAGCGAATAAGCTACAATTAGGGATTTAGAGGGGAAGATTTTGGTGGATATTGGAGTACTGAGGATGGAGCGGAGGTTGCAGGGGCGGTGCGCTTACCTCACTGGGAAGGGAAAAGGGAAAAATTATTTTATTTATTCAATTATTTTTTTAATATCTGCCATTCGGTATGGAAAGCTAGCCAGCTACTTGCTCTTTCAAGTTAGAAATGTTGTTAGTGGACTGGTGGTGTCTACACGGGTCGGATCCGGTGGAGTTTATGGGCCGAATCCTTCCGTAAATAAAAATTGGTCCTTCATGTTTATAAATAATATTTGTCTTACGTTTTTTTCAACACAAATTTATTCTTCCTTCAAAATTTTCAGATGATACACCTAGTCATTGATAAGAAAATGGACAAAAATATAACATTTGTTAAAGGCCAATCACGTTAATAATATTGTAAATAAAAAAAAATTTTTTTTTTTTTATGTTTCATGGCCTTTACACAGAGTTCGAGTTGTTAGGCTGTGTCGAAACTAACTAGCTCTGACGTACTGTATGGCCTTGAATTGCGGTGTTTCAAAGGGCGAGTTGTTCACCACATGAGCAATTTTGTGCTGCACCAATCAGTGCTGAACTGGTTGAAGCATGCAAAATGAAACTATACTTGCATATTTATGTTCCTCTATCGGTATTGTAGGACATGTAATGTTTGGCCTCGTTAGGTCGAATAATATCTAACTATTCGTATTCATAAGTTTACGCCACTACATGGAGAAATTTATAGATAAAAATTTGGAGATGCAAAGAAAGCTCGACTGTATGATTTCTTCTTTACCACTTATGTTTATATCGTTATCAATATTTACCATGGTCAAGGTGCATGATCCCTTTTTTTTTTTAATGATTATGCTGCTAGTAAGCCACCATTTGCTCCATTTATATGCTGCATTGATGCCAGAACTATGTAGTAGATAAGTTTTGTTTAAGATCAGCACTTCCAGTCAGTACCGATTAACATCTTTTGGCAGTACTTCCTACACATCTTTACGTAAGTTGTCATTTTGGCAGTATTTCCTGCACTGCTCTACGTAAGTTGTGTCGCTTATAGAAGCCCTATTTTACGTTTTTCACCTTTGGATCGCATTTTAAAATTCATCCACATAAGTTCTCACTTGACTTTTTCTTACTGGTCCAGGACATTTGGGACTCATGGTGAGGCTTTCACAGATTTATCTTATTTGTATCTTTGAAAGATAATATGGACTGAGACGAAATACTGCAATTTTTCGGTGAGTAAAACATAAACCAGTATCTTTCATGAATTTATCTATTATAAAAGTCGTACAAAAATATATAAATTACTTGTATAGTTTTTCCGTTAATTAAAAAAAATTCCTAAAAGCACTAATCAAGAAACCTAGCTATAGAGGTCATTGAAGCCTATTCTTAGCATTAAAAGCTAACTTTTGTTAGTACTAAAACAAGCAGCAGAAGAAAAATCACAACTACAAAGAACTACTTAGACAGACAAGAGTTTTGCTTCATTAGCATCAAAGGATAGTAGCCCTTAGAAGGTAGTGGTGGTCATTAGCAGCTCTATGAAACAGCTTAATCCATGTTCTTTTCTACCAAAAAAACTACATATCAACCTGATAATCTAGCACTGGCACATGGAAAGATGCTGAGGATCCGGTCCGCCAGGGATCGGACGTTCTTCGAAGGCAACCATTCCTTTTTTCTCTGCATTTCTAAGGACGGCATTAACAAAATCTTTCAACTCTTTTCGATCAACTAGATGAGGTTCCGCACACCCTATAGAAGAAGGAAATATAAGGAAAATGCATAAATAACACTTCTGTGTCAAAGTCCTCATTTTTTTTGGGATAGCAATATTGACCTTGTAAGATTTCAATAGGGGTCTTGTTGCAGCTTAAATACACGATATTCATTAGTTTATTTGATTAAACTTAATTTTAAAGTAGAAACATACGTATGCAATTGCTTTAGAAAATGTATTTTAGAAAAGAAATTTGCAAATTCATTATAAATATTTGAACCAGATTTACATGGATAAATGCTTCTTTTAGGTGCTCA
Source organism: Xerophyta viscosa (assembly GCA_002076135.1). Taxonomy (NCBI): domain Eukaryota; kingdom Viridiplantae; phylum Streptophyta; class Magnoliopsida; order Pandanales; family Velloziaceae; genus Xerophyta; species Xerophyta viscosa. The sequence goes on along the minus strand of MJHO01000007.1, from coordinate 2,491,619 downwards.
AACTTTTCCTATCACTACACTTTTTCTTTCTAATCTTTGTTCAACAAACTAGTTTGTGATGATCGGTTACGATAATGGCAACAGCTTATCGTCAGCTCGAAGGTTCTGAAAATTCATATATCTTACATTATCCAAACCAAACTTACAGCAAGAAGTGAAAGGTTTTGAATCTGCAAATGCGGGTTCCATCATAACTTATAACCATTTATACATGGTCGTACCAAGAATACGGACACGGGAATACAACGCCAGACGAATCTTCATCGTTTTTTACGTATGGAGAAGATAATTACCTGACATAGACAAAACATACACCTCCTGTGGAAATTTTCAAAGTGCAGATCTAATCATCTATGCTCATTGGCACCACGAACACCAAAACTCAAATGGCTGGAACATCTTATTAACACGTGTTAGTCTCCTGGAGACTTATCAAAATTCTACCCAAGTGGTTAATATATAAATATCCTATTTTCGATGGATTCCTACTCAATCCGGTCTACCTTTGCTGCGTATTCATCTAGTGATCCAGGCATGTCCCCATCTCCATGTAGGTGCTTTAAGAACCTTGCATGGAGACGTGGTGGACATGACATCCCCTCGATGGTCCTGATGGTCGTTAAATACACGGAAGAATCCAAAGAACTCTAGCTACAAACCTCGGCAAGAGTGCAGCGCTTTGCTGGCCTTTTGTACTTAATTTTCTTTGATGCATACATGTAGTTGACTAGCTAGTTACATAAAGAGTTAAGCTAAAAAAATATTGTGAACAAGCTTGTCCATATTGAAATTAATTTGATAAGCATCTCTATTGAGCTGTTGTTGCACTGTCCGTCCATCCCTGAGGCTAAATAGAGTGCGAAAATATATATCCTTAACCAACATATTAGAAAACAAAAATAAAAGAAAATAAAACTACTACAATCTCAAGCTCTAAATTGAATTCTGCAGTAATCAGAAGCTTACTAATGTCCCAATGAACTATGCCACCAGAATGGCATGATTGGCGGCGTGTAGTGGTGATACAGTTCATCATCATTCCATGAAGATGACATGCACAATTTCCTAAATGAGATCAAAAGCGTCATGATAAGCCTCTAAGTTATTACTTTATACCTGCCAAGAGAAGTCAGTAATATTCAGATCAATGAGAAGAGATCACCACTTGGAAGTCGTTTATAACATTATGAATCAAGGACATGATACGTGCAAGAATAACCATGCCGCTCATTCAATATGAAATGAACATTATCAAATTCTGAAACCTCGCATAACGCTGCACTCGTATTTCAAAATAACGGAGCATTTTAACGGCCCAGTCTTGAGATATAATTTTAAGCGAATAAGAATGTAAATGAGTAAATTGACTCGAGTCACCTTAATCAAGGTCTAGATGAGCATGGCTTATCATATTTTGCAAACATAGTGGAGGAGCCATTTGCTCCCATACTGTGATACCTCGAGCTCATTTTGTATCTGCATAAGATCACAACTTATAAGGTCAATTGTAGTAGGAACTTATTTGTTCAAGTTCTAACTGGAGCTTAGAGCAAGTTCTATTATTTGTTTCTGTTTCCATTAAAATGATAGGCTTAATTCTAAAAGAAGCCAAAAGGCCAACACACTTAAAGGAGATCTACAAATCATGGTGTTGTAGGTCCGAAGTAGTTACCAACAAATTCAAAGATGAAACGCAAGTTTCTTTTTTTTTTTTTTTTTTTTTTTTTTTTTTTTTCTTTTTTTTTGGAAGAGGGGGGAAGAAGCAGGTTTGTCAATGGAGCACATAGCTGTCGTACAGTGAATATAAAAAGAAATTTCTATAGCTTATGGTAGAAGGTTATCATTTTATCTTTATAGAGAGTAGCATCACTTTTTTTTGTTTCAGTTGCAGTTACTGATTGGTAGCATCTGAAATATACTTCCAAAAGATGATAAAACAGCTTTTCCAGCTAAAAGCTTGGTCGACCGACAGGTGAAGAAGTAGCAATTAATAGTAGCATACCTTTTACAGCCATATGGACAAGATTAAGACTAAAGTCTCCTTCTCTAGGTTAGTAAGGATGATGACGGAATCATTGCCTAATCTGGAAGAAGAGGTAGCCTAGTAACTTCATTTGTTGATCCATTCATTTTATCATAGAAGCTCCAGTCCTCGAAGTTGCTGGTTTCATCAATAATTTCGTCAACGTGAAGGGGCAGAACACAGAGACAAACATCTGCACCTTGTTCCACCTTTTCCCACTTTAATCTATATTTCTCTATTAATCCTATCTGAGCATCAATGATGTACAATGGCCTTGGAAGTAGCTGGACTTTCTCTCCTCGTGGAATCACAACTTTTTCAATTGCCACTCTCACCTCCTAAGAAGTAGTGGAAATTTTCAGTCATCACACAAGAACTCTATTTGTGGATTATTTAGGTTTGAAAAATATAAAATGAACACCCGAATCAGTAAAAACTGATTATGAGATACCTCTAGAGCATCCAGTTCTTCTGTTGATGACAGCTGCTCTTCATCACCTTTAAATACACTTTCATGTTCCTTAACAAGGGAACGAAGTGCCTTTGCAATTTGAAAAAGGGAAGCAGTCTGCAAGAACATTCCTAAGAATACAAGAGAGACACTGATAGCGAAGTGATTACTCTCCAAATTTAGAATTGTACCTTAGTCACATGGATTGGGATGTTCCGAGATTGAGTAACTGCTTGGATTTGAGAATTCTTCTTCAGCTTGGATTGCAAGGCAAGAAATGCATCAGCTTTACTGATATTATCAGTCACTACAATCTTTTCGTCCATTTTGAGCTGCTTTATTGCTTGCAACATAGTTGTCTCTGAAATCTAGAATGAATTGCTTATCCTATAAGTTTCTAACTGATGGATTTTTACAGATAAGTATTTATTGAGCAATGAAGGATAGCAATAAAGCAGGTATGTAAACTACATTACCAATAAAGAATGTATTTACATAATGTGGATGGAAATATAAAAGCAACTTGCTGTGGACATGCTTAACACATAATAACATCATCTATACAATAGTTGCAGCTTGCATTGTGGTTTGAGTTTCGAAAGCCAAGTATCAGCACAAAATTTCTCTTGCAAAATAGGATATATTTTCTTGGCAGAACATATGTCAAGTAGAAAACAATTAACTATAGGAGGATGATTCTTTTTATGACTGCTTTATCAACACCAACCTCAACACTATTATGATTGGTATTATAATATGTATATTGTATAGCTAGTAGTTATCATTAAAAAAAAGTTTCCTGCTACAAAGTAGGTCATACCTCTAACATTAGACAGAGTATGATGCATCTGGCTGAGCCTAAAACTATCCTACTCAAAGAAATTACGGTGATTTTGGATTCTGGTGTGGTTAGAAGAAATGTTGGAAGTACTATAATGTTAATTAAACTATCATTAATGACTCTGGATGTTTACAAAAGCTGTTTTAGTAAAGCTCTATAGTGCCTCTTAAGAGTGAATAACACACATTGTTACAATGTCCTCATCAGTCAACAAAAAAATTCTATTGTGTTTCAACTCATATCTACATCTTATGCTCAAAAGTCAGAACGGCAAGGCAGAAGCAGCTAACCTTGCAACATGTTACTGTATAAGCTATGTTTCAGCTGCAAACATGTCTATGATATTCGGCATGGATTTTAATGCGCAATATGTCCTACCCCATAAACATATAGACACATGGAGTCGCCAGCTTTGCAGGATCTTTCGGGCAGTGACACCTCTCCAGCATATTCAAGATCTTGTACTTTAACACCTCTTGTTTCAGTCTTTACCATATGAACTATAACTTCCTTTCTTTCTTCAGTTGAAGAATTATAGCCATCTGGTCGTTCACCTTGCACAATGTATACTTCATCCTTGATATTTTTTTGGCTCATGTGACGGACTTCAAACTTTGGAGTTCGACCTGCGTCAAGTAAATTAATGACATCAGAAGCGCTGGTAACAGAAATAAGCTTCAGTATAACCACTTTCAAGTGCCAACAAAAATGTCAAAACATAACCTGCTAGCAGCGCATCAACTGTTGCCTCCAAGCAACGATGCACACGTACTTCAGTTTTAGAAACTATCTCAACACCACAAGTAAAAGTAGAAGGACCTTTCCTCTCCAAAATAGTCTTCTGGACACTTCTTCTATTAGCCTCCTCGTCACCTAGTGTGACACTCTTATATACATATAGGAATAGCCAACATTGCATTGAATAAGAGAGGAGAAAATTGCTGAAATAAATAACAAATTACCTTATACATGACAAAGAGCATGGTGTGTGCTTCGAACTCAACAATAAAAATAAATTTGATAAAGAACTTCTGCTTGGTGTGCTTCAACGTCAACAATAAAAATAAATTTGATAAAGAGCATGATGTGTCGCATGTATCTTTCCTACTAGCTAACAGTTAAACTACTTGTTAAGATGGTAAGAAACAATCACAAAATCAAGAAGAGAAGTTATTATGCACAGATATTGGACATACACAAAGTTTTACAAATTTGGAGGTATCAATACCCTTTTGCATGATTCTTTAACCACGATCACGGCTGAAAATACTCGGATAAAGATGGTAATGCATCCAAACCAAAAAAAATGATGATCTGCAATTTTGTCTGCTATAAAATAGATACGCTGGAATGTTTTGCTATCATACCTGGATACCACCGACAAGCATTTCAAGCGACGGATTCATTATTAGATTCTCTATTGTAACTCCATGGGCAGTCGCAACCAGCTGGATACCACGCTGTGCAATGGTACTGGCAGCAATAGCTTCAAGTTTCGTTCCAATCTCATCAATAACAATAACTTGGGGCATGTGGTTTTCTACTGCTTCTATCAATACCTGAAATGCACGTTGACTAAGAATAAGTAAATTCTACAGGCATGTCCTAAAGAAGCGATATGAAGCTCAAACGTCCATGTATTAGACTACATCTCTGGAAATGCTTGCCTTTAAGTGTTACATAGCCTAGCTTGAGCATCCCTGGAAGTTTTGCTAGCCAATTAAAAAGAAAAAAGAGCTGGAAGTTCATATAAACTATAAACCTCTCTTCCCAAACAGTACCCTCTCAACAAGATTATTAACAAATTCCAAAACTTACTACATGACTACTCAAGATAATTTACATGTAGACGTCCTTCTGTGATGAAATTGGACAAATAATCAATTTTCCCAAAGAATTGAGGTGCCAAAAGGTACAACTCCTAAAGCTGGCCCTTAAAGCAATCACTTTACCTTATTTTGACTTACATTTCAAAAATCAACTAGCTAACATCCAGGTCTGATAGCATAGTCAGATAAGTTCTCTCAAGATCAAAAGTTAGTCTATGAACACAAAAATAACAGTTATTTGAACATGGCAGTCTCATACAAGGCCAATCATCCTGGCAAAACGTGCATGGAAGAACATAATAAAGACGTGATTTTAAAGGGGCTTTTGAGTTCCAGTTTGTTAGCACTCATAAAACATAAACCCTTTAGTTTAATTATCATTTACTACTATTATTTTAATCACAACCAGCTTAGAAGCCTCATAGTTTTCAAGAGAGGAGGATTGTTGGCTGCTTAAATTACAAGATCCAAATTCATGACACAGAAAATGCATCATTTGTGACTGATAAAACTCTTTAAAAAAAGTCTCACATTGGATAGCAAGGCATTTTTCAGGTAATATATGCATTTATGGGCCCACACACCTATCACCAATTGGTTTTTATGTCGGATCCAGTATAGGACCCAGCATACTTCTTAAACAGTGAAAAGACTAAGACGTTCATATGTACGTTCTCCTTTAAAAATGGAAAAAACAATCACGTATTCTTCGAGGTGAATAATAAATTTACAAGTGTTAGGAATAGATACAAACTTTAGTCTCCAATCAGTAACATATCCAAAAACTGGCTGCCATTTCTATATACTAATCATGTATATGCCTTAACTGCAACTAGGCACCTATTGGATAAAGTCGCTTCAATTTCTTTGCAGAAGCATGGGATCTGAAAACATGTGGTTTTGCTGAAGTGCAACCTTTTAACCTTTCTTTGTATGTCTAATTGAAGAAAACAAATAGGCAGCCATTATGAACTTTAGATCAGTTCGGCATTGGAGTTATACCAAGTAGTCTAAAATTATAGCACTGAAGATGAGAAGGACACGCAAAGAACAATCTGATGAATAAAAAACCTCTGTAAGCACTTATTGCACCATCAGAACGATATTGGAAAGCCAACAAAGAACATCCACAAGAGAATTTGATACAAAGAATACGTAAAAGCTTTAGTTTTGATTTGGATCCATATAAAACCATAGTCAAACACCTTGTGCTGCTTGCTAGAGTCTGGTACTTGCAGCCTACGAGCACTCCCTATACCAGCATGAGGAATATCACCATCACCACCTATTTCATTTGAAGTGTCAACAATCATTACTCTCTTCTTGTAATCATCTGCAAGCATCCTAGCAATTTCCCTATGACATCATAATACAAAAGCAATCAAGTTGAAGTTAAGTATTAGCAGTAAAAATCCAATAATCAATATAAAAAAGAAAATCTGTCGACCTAATAATTGTGGTCTTTCCAACTCCTGGTGGGCCGATAAGCAAGATCGAGCCACCGTCAAAGACCAAGTCCCTGAGCAAATTGGCACTACCGGACACTGCCCGACCAACGCGGCAGGTGAGCCCGACTATGGCGCCCTTGCGGTTCCTGATTGCGCTGATGCGGTGTAGAGTCCTACTGATCCCCGCCCGATTGTCTGCCGCGAAGTCCCCCACCTTTAAAATTCATTGCCTCACATCACGCACTTAAATCAGGTTCAATCATGAAACTGGTGTTAATTTGGGGAGTGGATGGCTAACCTGGGAGGTGGCGTGAAGGATGTGGTGGGAGGTGATAGGCTGGTCGGAGAGGACGAAGTCACCGGAGGGGAAGCGGGCGAGTGGGAGGCGGCCAAGGTCCATGACGATTTCGACGAGGTCGCCGAGCTCGGGGTGGGATTCGACTTTGCGCTGCATCTCCGGAGGAAGCAGTACCAACAGTCGCGCAAGATCCCCATCGAAATCGGAGAATTGCGTCTCCAGCGCAGACGGCGAGTTGAGACAGTGGACGGGATGAGAGCAGAAGCGTGGCCATCGAGGGATTGAGTTTAGTGAGAGAGAAACATAGGTGGGCTGAAGAGAACGTAATGAGGAGAGAGAAGCGAAATAGGTGAAGGACAGGGGCGGCAGCGGCGGCGACGGCAGAAAGAGAGAGTGGCTGGTGAGAGTGGAGCCGGGAAGCAGCGGCATCGGGCGGAGACAGATGGGATTTGGTTAGTTGGTCAAGACCACACATCACGATGGATATATCTGTAATTTTAATATTTTAGACGAATTACGAGAAAATTATGCGGATCACGAGTTATGTGTGTGGTGGAGATTAATTTGTGTGGTTTGTTGAATAGTTTATTAGGGGTAAGTAATATTTTCCTTTAATTATTTAATGAAGATTTAGAATAAATCAAGGGATAATGACATATCAACTCCCCGTTATTTACAAACGCCTAAATCAGCCTCCTATTTCAAAAAAAAAAAGTCGTTTCAGCCTCCGAATACTATTTGAATTTTTTTTGGACGAAAATATTTTTATTCCCGTTAATAGATTTGACACTATAAATATCTATCTAAAAGTATTTTTTTGGAAAAAAATTTAATATCAAAGTTGTAGATCTCGATGAGATCTACAACTTTCATGTTGAAACGTTTTCCAAAAAATGCTTCCGGACATGTAATTCAGGGTCCGAACTGTTAACGGGTCGACCCGTAATCCGCTGAACAGTTCAGACGCCGAAAACACCAATTTAGAAGTAGTTTTTGGAAATATTTTTAACATAAAAGTTGTAGATCTCGTTGAGACCTACAACTTTTATATTGAAAATTTTTTCAAAAAATACTTTTAGATAGGTGTTTTAGGCATATGAACAGTCAGGAATATTTTCGTTAGAAAAAAATTCAAACAGTAAATGAAGGGCTGAAATGGACGTTTTTTAAAAATAGGGGCTAATTTGGAATGAAAACTTGAAATGAGTGGCTGATATGTCATTATCCTATAAATGAACTCCAAAAATGGCACTAATAAGTCTGACAAAGAAGAGGCATAGCTTTACAAAAGCGAAGCAACAGTCACCATGGACGATGAGATTGTCGTAAGCTAGTGGGATATGGTTGCCAAAAAGTTCCGCTAAACATATATATATATATATATATATATATATATATATATATATATATATATATATACATACATTAGCAAATCAGTACTCACTACTCTATGTACAACTCAAAAATCAGCCGCTCCAATTTGCAGGAACTAATATATATTTGTCCTAAAATTTAAAAATTACCAAATAATTTATAAACACTCCTATACTAGAATTTTGATCTAATCGACCAAATCAAAATGGTAAAACCTTCATCCATAATGCCGAATTTACATTTGAATAGCTTATACGCTTGCATCCTCCGCTTCGAGCCATTTTATTCTCAAGTTATACACATAAGTGCATGCAGTATGGCATTCATGAACACATGCCTTGTAAAGTATAAATCAGCCACAAACAATGTTATCTCTAGTTACTTTTTTTTTAAAATAACGAGATAAAAATATTTTTATAATACATACTAAATATAATTTTTAATCATGATTCTATATGGTCAGAAAGTAAACTTTTGGACGTACGTTGCTTATGCACCATTGTTATACATTTATCTTTGACAACCTTAAAAAAAAATTGAAAAAACGAAAAACTTTTTTCCTAGATTATAGGGGGATTTGAGCTCGCAAATATTAGCTAATGAAAGCCACCCATTTTATCAATGAGCTACTCTCCCCGAAAGTACCCCTAGTTATTCTAAAGAAAAAAAAGAATCAACTTCTTTGAAGTCTATGCGAGTGCCGTCCTTGTTTTCAAGGCTTGCTGAGGGAAAATTATTTCTATCGTCCATCCTTGTTATGCCATCATCCTATATATTAGTACAATATCAATTGAATTTTGACAAATTAAATTGTACCAATATTCAAACTTTCGAGCCCTCTTTGAACTTCAAAAGTTTATATGTCTAATAAGAACCGCATATTAAAAATTTACTGTACTATCTTGATACGTAGGATAATAATAGATACGCACTAAATATAATTACTCGAAGCAGAGATGTTCAACATTCAGATGATTTCCACAATGTCACTTTGATAGTCAGATGATTTCCGGAGTATCTTGATACAGTCTGAAAATTACAGGTTAGTAACAAAAATAACGAAAATTTGCACAATGTATTCATCTAGAACTTCAGTCTTTTCCCTTTCTTGAGCATTTTGCAATAAAAATTTGCTTCAAATATCACAAATATGGGTGCATATAAACCCGATAACTTGGATGATATCGAAAAAATAGCTTTTCAGATAATTTAAACATGAGTGGTGCACATTTGAGTATTGGTTTCCCTGTTGCAGGATTTATTATTTTGTATATTCATTTTGCGATTACATAAAGTACATGGTACAAACTCTTGGTCTGTAATGAACTCCCAGTATGCTAAATAATTATGGACACTTAGAACGGCACTTAAATCAAAAGCAGCTACCTTATTCTTTGGGGAAGATGAGGATTATGGATTTATCTCATTGCAATTTTCCCATTGTTCTGTTGGGGAAATGTAAAGTTCGGATTCTGCTCGGGAAAACAAGGAGGCCGCTGGTAAACAACTGATGCTGCTCGGACCAGGATGCTGGCCGTTAAACCCCATATAAGAAATTTCTTATCTTCTGCTTCGAAATCAAAATAATGCACGAGATATTTAGTACCCATCCAGTCTCGCTCCTCTGATCTGCGGTTCTCGTCCTGCAAGAGTCATTCGTTTAGCAAAGATGACAGCATAGCAAATTCTGAGAGCTGAGTATAAATATATAGACCTTGAGAAACATTTCCAATGGTGCATCAAAGATTGTTTCCACTTCTGCAGGGTTCAGAACAGGTCTGAAGGATTGTCTATCAGAAAGTACACCAATAACAGGAACCACTCTGAGAAGATGCTGCGGAATCATAAATATGGTCAGTTTGTGTACAAAAAGGTTTGGCCACAATTTGTTGCATAATTCCAGAAACGCCTCATTTTAAATTTCAAATGTAGCAAAAAAAAAAAAAACACACACACACACACACACAAAATTTCAAATATAAGTTGCACAGTAACAAGAAGACTTTAACTATCATTTAATTTTTGTTGACTTGGCAAGGCGTCAGAGATGAATTTGTCTCTAGTACAGCACAATATCATTGATTGCTTCTATTTTACTTCAAGAAAGAATGTTAGCAGTTGCAACCAAAAAAGCGACATGAACGCAATTATAAGATGTAAATAGTGGATAATTTTATAAATGTACTAAGGAAGTCAAACCTTACTAAAGACCTTAACCATGAGAACATGAGAAGTCCGAGAGCTGTACAAAATCAGCAACGCTCGAGATTGGAAGGAACTATATACGATGCTTGTCATTTTTAACTAACTACGGAATATGCCTAAAAGAACACTAAGAGGACAATTTGCTGGAATCAAAGTCAGCTAAGACATTGATCTTCATTTATTTGTAGTCCAGTCAAATTCTACCATCGTTAAGGTGAACCATGGAGGCATAGAGGACCCACCAAACTCAACTACCTCGCTCATATCTGCCTACTTTTAGAGTGTTTCTTTGTTAATCATGCCAAAAAACTGAAAACCAGATGACTATAAATGCAACACCAGTTGATGACTATGAAGCATGGACACGAGCACATCAACATGACACGATAATATACAGACACGGGCCACGGCGATATATCAGTTTCAGAAAGCTTGGACGCAACATGGCGAGAACATGTAACATACATGTTTATGTAGGCTTATTCTTTGATATAAAAACTGGCAAATCTTATGAAATGAGGTCAATAACTTAACTCCTAAGAATGTTAAATTAACTATCAATATCTTATTAAGGAAAAGATTATTTAACTTCACTACATAATATATTTTATATTTGAAATAATTATGATTGAGAATTTTACCATGTGGCGGGTGAAATAGGCCTACCGACCTGCCTATGCTGAAAGACAGGGACCACTCGGTTGGCGGAACTTGCGGCCACTTGGATTTACCATATTTACAGGTTCTAACTCGCTTGGTACGAGGTCACATTCGCTACGATAATCTAAAAAAGGATTTTGATTTATTATTAGTTTTTCTTATGATAATTTATTAAAGGTAAAGTTCAAGTCTTATATGACACAAAGTTGTATTAAGGAAGTGCATATAAGTGTGCTAAAAGTGTCTAATAATGGACATAGAGATATGCATGTCTGATAAAGTGGACATGCTGACTTGTGTCTGACACGTGTAGGACACATAACAGGACACCTTACATGAAGTCTCGGTGTTTCCTGGGTTGATAGCAGCAAGTTTGTTAGTGCAAGCTCTACAATTCAGACAAGTGACCAAAAGCAACCAAGAACTTCTAATGAATAAAAACAATTCCCTGTTCTAAAGTTTGTTGTTGCTTAAAGAACACGACTTTCTCAGGCTAATCCAGATTTTTCTCACAAAAACTATAAGTTCAATGAAACAACTTGCACTGATTTACATTTGCAATAGATCTAAACCATTTTCCTGGAAATTATAAGTACATATTGTCATTCAAACCTAATCTATTTCCCTTGTATTTTTACACACAAACCTAATCACTACCCCAAATAGTTTTAAGGATAACATGGTTCTTCTAGAATTACACATCCAGTATACTCGTAAAGCCAAAATAACGAAATATACTTACTGACAGAATTGTGTATCTAGTATACACGTCTAGTAGAATTGCACATCTAGTAAACAACATTAGTTTTTAGGATAACATTGTTTTCATTCAAACCAGTGTGAATATTACTATGCTTCTATAAGCTTTCATAAAGACATGATAGGCTTGAATCTATAACATTAACCCACAATTGAAGATCCTGATACCAGCTACAACGTAAATGGTAGAAGAATACAACCAGCTATTGATCTGCTCGACTAAATACATATGCATTGCATAAGTGAGGCTACAGTTCACATTTCACCCCCAAATGCTCTCAGCAAGAATACCAGAAAAAAAATTTTTAATAGCATAATAATGACTGTCAACATGAAGTTCAATAGCAATCAATTGGAACAACTTTTGGAAGATAAGCAGAGTGAATAACAAACGATATTTCCTCAATCATATATGTAGGTATAGTCAAAATTAACAGCAGAAACAAAAGCTCCCTACCCTGTATAGGCATGACAAAGATCGAATCCTGGACACTTCATTTTTTTTTTTCTTTAAAAAAAAAAGGGTCCAATTTTGGAGTAAAAGATGTAACCTTTGACAAAAATGGCTCGAGAACAGTGACGACGTTGACTAGAGAAGGATCTAGTCCGATCTCTTCCTTCGCTTCTCGGGTAGCCGTATCCTTCTCGTCTTTATCACCTTCATCTGCTTTCCCTCCGGGCAGCGAAACTTCTCCTGCTCCCAAAACCACCAAAGCAACTCAAAAGACATCCCAAAAAGCCGAATCGCGACCTTACACAAAGGGGAAGAGTGGTACCAGAGTGGGTGGTGAGATTGGATGATCGCTTGGTGAGGATGACACGAAGGTCACCGCCGTGCCCTTCAAATAGGCAGACTAGGACGGCGGCGCGACGGGGTCGGAAGCGCTGCGACGGCTCCCTGGCGGCAGCGGCGGCGGTGGTCGGGACGGCGGACTCGGCGAGACCGAGAGAAGAGAAGACCTTCCCGCGGGCGTCGACCTCGGGATCGTCGTCATCGACGTCGCCGGGAACCGAGGGAGCCTTGTAGAGACGGAGCTGCTGGATGAGGTTGCAGAGCCGCTGGCTCTTCGACTGCGATGGCGAGGATGACATCATCAGGGTCGACAATGACGCTAGCCGGAGGACGGATCTCATAGTCTCGTCATGGCGCAGGGGTTGTTTTCAAGAAGGAAGAAGACTGGAAGGTGGCAACTGCAAATTTACCGATCTGCAAATGTTCGCTAGACAGTTTGCTACCGGTCAATCTTATTTCTCAATCCGATAAGAAAACTAACCTGTTAAAGTACATACATTAATTCCCTAATTTGTGGTTAATCTCATAATAATGCTGTTATTATTTTAATTATCTGATCATTCAAGATATAAACCAATGCTACTCCACCAAAATAATTATCAAAATACTAAAAAAGAAATCTTAGATAAAACCACTTGTGGTAGGGACCTATAAATAAATAATAATTTTTTATTTTTTGTCTATTAATAATAAATTTGGTGAAAGTTTTGGATGTTCGAACCTTTTTTTTCAAACTTTATGTTAGTTTGGTTTTTATTTTAATTGTTCGGATAAAAATCTTGACCACTTAATTCAGGCAAGTAATAAGAAAGTATAAAAAGAGTATTACTTTACTTACAAATACCAATTTAACTTCCAATACAATAAGACCGTGGATAAAAGAGTACTAATTTCACATCTGACGAGATAATTAATTGTGTCATAAATGTCTTTAATGATTTTCAGGGTGCGGATATGTTGTCATTAACTAACTATATTTGTTAAACTTATTTTTTTTTTTTAAAAATTGTGTGGGATGGGCACTGATTTAATCGGAGACCTTGCATTGTAGAACGAGATGCCGACGAACCATCCTTCTAACCGATCAAAATCGACGGAACCCAACAAATAATAAGCAAGCTCCACAAATCAAATTACACCGGCACCCACGAAACGAACGACCGGATCGTCCCAAAAGTTTTTCAAAACAATATCAAACACTATGTTAAAATAATAATCACTTTCTTTTTAATTATTTTTTAGCATATTATTTAATATATTTTTAAAAATAAATTTGTAAATCACATTAAGATCTATAATTTTATAATTTAAAATTTTTATAATTTTTTTTAAAAATAAGCCAAATAAGTCGACATAAATTTTATATAATATCTAATGATCCGTACTAAATTTGATTGGACGATCTCAACCCTACATTTTTCTACTTCATGTTCCAAGTGAAACAAGAGAGCCGCGCCCGTGGATGGTTGTTGCGTGTTTTCTTGTGAAGTGATATGCGCCCACACATATCCATATAGAGAGAACCACCCTAAAATATCTATTTAGAAATATTTTTTAAAAAAAAAATTAGATACAAAAGTTGTAAATCACATCAAAATATATTTTTTTTATATTTAAAATTTTTTCAAAAAATATTTCTAAATAAATTTTTTGAAACTTCAAAGTTTTAAAGGATATTAGATTATTAACTAGTTCGTTATAACTTTGAAGTCTTAACATATCTATTTAGAATTTTTTTTTAAAAAAAAATTTGAATAACAAAATTATAGATTACATCAATTTTTTTTGTATTTAAAATATGTTCAAAAATACTTATATATTAGTCAAAAAATTTCTACACGAATTTTGAAAAATATATTGATTTGTAAAAAATTTAAGACGGGTGAATGATTTGCACAGCCTTTTAAAATTAAAGACTGAAATAGCGTTTTTCCTAGTTTTTATAATGCTCTAGGTATAAGTTTCGAAATTTAATCTCAAGTCAATAAATGTTATATTTATAGATATTTTTTAAAAAAATTTCAACCGTAAAGTTATTTAAAAAAATCAAAAGCATAACTTTTTAGACAAAAACTATTTAAAAAATTAAATAATATATTAACTAAATGGATGAAATATTATGAACAAATAATTAATATTTATAGAATACTATTGATAATTCAAATATTATATGATATCTTTCTAAAAATATTTTATTTAATTATGTATAATTCAAACACTGCCGTGATCAGCAGAGCTTGTGGTTTCTTCCTTCTACACCCTGCGCATAACTGCAGTGCTCCGGGAATCGCCGAACAACCGAACACAGGATAAAATGCAGGATTAAACGCCATGAACGCTGCTTTTAATGGATTGCTCGATCTTACCAACTCCACATTGGATGAATTCTTAGCTCTTTTAAGTAACATCAATTAGATTGCTACGCGGTATTGGATTGCTCGATCATCCGAGCAGCGGATTCTACCTATAGAAGCTCTGTACAGAATCGGAAAGGCACAATGGAACACATTGTTTTTTTTTTTTTTTTTTTTTTTTTTTGAGAGGATGGGCAGTTGAGGTCTATAGAATAAAGCGTTGACGTCGATCAGACTCTCAAAATCTGACTCGACCTAGAAGGAGTAACATACTGAAACGTTGATCCGTCGCACGACTGCAAAAGATGTGTAATTTTTCCTATATCCGCCAATACCGCAGCAGGAAATTGAACTTGGCACGTATGGGGTTATGAGCCAGCACCGTGTTACTCGTCCCAACTGTGCTTCCCTAACACATTGCAGACTCCGTCATGGCATTCAAAAGCCAGAGCGTCAAAGATTCACTCAGAGTGTTCGTGGAATCGACAACTATCTCAAGTTGCACGAGTCCCTCGCCGAAGATTGGTTTCCGCTCACCAGATTGCACGAGCCGAATGGAGACTGGAGTTTCAGATATTATCTGATCGAAAGATTCGAAACGCGGCAGTTGGTGAATCTGTTGCTGAGCAACCAGCCGGAGAAATTGATGAATCCTGTGACAGGGCAGAAGATTTATGGTGTGTTGGATCATAAGAAGGTCGCTAGCATCTGCAAAAAGTTCAAGATTTGCCAGATAGTCTTTTCAGAAGCCTGGCGAGCAGGAATTTCAAGCAAAATGATAGGAAAAATCGATGGATATGCTGAAGAAGAGATTGCAAGATTCTGATAGTAATATAATGTTAACTTTGTAACAACTATTGCTCTGACATTTGTAGTTCAGCATTGAAAAGTAATGTGGCACCAACTTTGACCCTGCCATCTTTTCCTTTCTTTTCTTTTCTTTTTCTTTAAAAAAAAAACATAAGGGCTAATTCAAAAGAGTTTGGGTCACCCGGTCTTGGCTGTTATTACTAAGCAGAATAAAAATAAGTAATCATTCACTTACAAAAGAAATATTATTCATGAATAATATTTGTGCATCCAAAATAGCCACCAAATTTACCACCAAGAAATAAAAAAAATCATCTAAAAAGTTTTTTTTTTAGTTTGTATTTGTATTACAAATGTCTCTTTCTAGTGTTTGAGTGTTTATTTTTTTCCATTTTTCGTGATTTTTTTAGTGATTTGGTTTGAGGCATTAGCATTGCTTATTATTTTGCATCCTATTTGGATATTACAAAATTGAGTTATCCAAGATGGAGATTACGAACTTCAAGAGTGAGTTTGTTCTTTCTTTCCCATACTTTTTTTGACTTGTTCTGTGTGGCTTTCTGTATTAAATCACATGGATCAGAAATGATGAAAACCATTCCTAAAACTTTAACAAGTTATGCCCAAAAATATAGCTAAAAGATATAGTTCAACTCCAACATTCTCACAAAAAAGTGCATGTTGTAGTTACACAAATATGATTAGAAATTTCTGACATTGCTCAAATAAGCGTACTGTGTAGCCTGAAAGACCGAAGAATTGAACCTTGTCCACACTCGATTTGTCGCTAATAAGAAATCTCTAACTTTGCCATTGGACGGTTACGACCCTTGGTCGCAAAAGCTTGTGATTATTAGCTAGCAAAGCAAACAGGTTCTCCACTTCAAGACACTGCGCTCGATCAAAATTCATTCAGTCAACCGCTCTATGGGAATATTGTTGACATTTTCTAAAAAAGCTTTAAACTGGAAAGTTTAGAATATAATCAAATATAACTTGGTGGTTTACTTTTTTCTCAAAACATGTCCGAATATGAAAATTCCCTTGAACTGATCTTATATAGTAACTAGTAAAACTACGGCTAAAGAGGACCCCCTTTCGTAGAACCCTTATAAAGTAAGGTATGGAACTCAACCCTTGCTCCAATACAAGACCAAATCTTGGACTCCTTATGAGATAGCTTAGAACTTTCAGCAGATAATGCATCGTTCAGCATTAGCAGGCTACGGGCTCGAACTTGTAAATATATGCAACAAGGCGAACGCTCCAGTGGTCCCTTTGTCATTTTATTTAGAGTTAAATACTGCATGTAGGGGGACATGGGATGACATGAGTATGCTTCTAACATAATCTTGTGGAGTAAAAGCATGATTTTTTTTTTTCCTTGTGAAAAAAAATCATTGCATGATGAACAAACAAAAGATTATGATAGCAAGTGAATATACTAGTGCGAAAATAACTTTTGATCCACTTTTGTGCAATTAAACTTGTAGAATGATTTAGTTGCTAGTTTTTTGAACGAGTAAAAATATTAAGCAGCACAAACAACGTAACTAAGAATATTATGGTATTGAATAAGTAATTGAATCAAAGTATTAGCCTCATTAATTTTTCTTCCGCAAACCAACACTTGTAGAGTGTGCGGTTAAATATGATCAAAATTTAAAAGTCGAAAACTTAGATTATGGGCTATTTATATAGTGATTGATGATCATATATGTCGGATATTTCACCTTATGATTAGTAAAGAACCATTTCGAGGGAACATTATCGACCCTAGACGATGCGTGCAATAGCACTTTGGAGAAATCATATGATGCTATCATTCTTGGCTATGATTCACATATGCCTTTGTAGTCGGTAATAAACTAACCAGGGTGTTAAAGAAGTATTGTGTACTCACACCAAGGCCATCCAACCATGGCTCAATTCAATCGATGGTTTTTCTTTCTTCTCTCTTTTTTTATTTCTTTCTTTTATTTCTTTTATTTTTTTTTTTTTTGTTTTGGGTGAAATCGAGGTGGATTGATGGTTACACCACATTGCTCCATTTCATCTATAAATCGAGGTAGATTGATGGTTACACCACATTGCTCCATTTCATCTATAAATCGAGGTGGATTGATGGTTACACCACATTGTTCCATTTCATCTATAAGAACCAATAGTTCTCATTGTTTGGTTGAGATAGATAAAGTGTCACCTAACAAAGCAATAGGGTTTATTTCAGCATAATGTTTACCTGAAAAATGGCTCAAATATTTTCTAAAAATTGCTTTCCTAGTCTAATGGAAAGTTTTTAACTCTGAAAAAAACTATAGATATACGTATAATAGAGCAACTATATTTCAACAGAATTATATTGTTGTGTATATATTATATATTGGTTATTTATATATTCATATTTGGGTTATCTAAAACTTGTTAAAAAATAAATTGCATAAATTCACGAAAACGGTGAATTTCGTTGAAATCTTGCAAACGGGCCCTCCAATACGTAACTAATAATTGAGGTCAAGTCGCACATTCTGGCTAGATCCCCAAGGATGCATCTTTCCCATCAAAATCAATCAAAGAAGACAGAGATATCATCATATACGAGTCATTTTCTTATAAATCAACATCTATCTTCTTCTTCTCCGTCTCCATTTTCTGACCATTTTATCATCATTCATGAACTTCGAGAGTGATCTAGCACAGCCATATATTCTTGGCTTTCCCTTTCAATTCGTTCTTTTGATTATTTATTTTTCTTTTCCCGAGTGTATGTGGATGGTTTCGCTTTCTGCTTTCATCCTTTGCTTTGTGTCCTATTCGAGATGATTCGAATGTCGATGTTGCAGCACCGCCATTACTAATTCTAAAACAAAAGCTTATGCCCGTGCTGCACATGCTTACACGAGCATGTAGATCTTAGCTCAAGGAGATTCGATCTCTCATTGGTGAAAAGTAATAGCATGACTATAACCGATAAACAATTCTGATGGAGTTTGGATTTAGACTGCTACGTGTTAGGAGAACAATCAAGTCATAGGAAAACAGAAGTAGCCTTAAATGGCATGAATTGAGCTCAAATTTTTCTTAATTATGTATCAAAAAATTTCACAACACTTCAAAAATCACGTCCATCTACAATTCGCCAAATTGGAAACTCTTTGAAATGTTTGATGATTTATGAGATATCATAAAAGTTCAGAAACCTGTAACTGTAGTAGAGGATTGTTCAAGTCATAAGGCTTGAGATGAGTTTATAATTGTGGGACATGTACGCTTGAAGCAAGAAATAATACTTTGATTTTCAATAAATATTGGTCAATTAGTCCTGAAAAACCAACATTAATTATACAGACAAAAATGTCTTTAAAATTTATCATACACATGTAATTTAAAATAGTTATTATTATTTTGCTAATGGAGGCATATTGTTAAGATAATCCTTATAAATTTAAACCCATAGGTGATCCTGAAATAGAAAATAGACAATTACAGTGGTTTTCAGAAAAGGTTGCTAATATGGTAACTGGACAGAACGTCAGTACTCCATGCTTGCTCGAGACGCACACCAGGTTAGGATTTTATTTCTTGACTGTGGTCTCGGTACAATACAGGCTGATCTTGTAGTTAAAAACGGTGTCCACAGTAAAACCGGATATTGACATACTAAACAAATTTCACCTGAGTATCTCGTAAAAAAATATTTATTTATTAACGTTAACAGCTCCATTTGCATTAGGACATTATGTCCCCAATAAATAAAATTGATAATTTTTTAAAAAAAAAAATTCAAATAATTTAATTAGCCGAAGCAAGTTTCAATAGTGTTAAGGTCCAGCACCGGGCCATACTGGCTGCCTCTAGGGAGCAGAATGCAGAGCCTGCCGATTAAGCAATCAATAATAACAGGTGACAGAGAAGAGAGAATGCTGGTTTCTGACCCCTGAATCTGCCGCTGCAGCGCCAGCATTTGCAACCTCTGCAGCTCTGCCGCTGCGCTGACATTGGAGCGCATGTCCATACCATGCCAAGCATACATTATTATCTTCCATAAGAATAAATAAATAATACTATGAACTAAGCAGATAATTTTTAATCTAAATCACTAGAGGCTTCTGAAGCTAAAGTTAATTTTCAAACTTACTATTTAGAAAGTTATTTTAAAAATTTTAAAGTGAGAGGACACATGCGGATTATCGCAGGTGTAGCATCCACAATATACTTGAGTTAATTTTGGACTTATCATCTTATTTATCCTTATATCAAATTCTATCTCTATTTTGCACCCATCCCTAAATCTTCCTTTGTTTTTACCCCAAATCTGAAAGAGTAATGTTTTACTTTTTAACCGTGATTTTAGTTAAATGTAGTCTGAAGGTATCTCCACAACATTAGAGATTGGTGTGCTGAAAATTTTTTACTTTATTATCTCAAAAAAAAAAAATTATTTCAAGATATTCACAGGATATGACATGTCTAGAGATTAGTGCAAGTAGAATTTCGTGAGATAAAATATTTTCTATTCATGAACTGTAATCACTCTCCAAGGTAATCACTCTCTAACGACAAACATAATTCTTTTCTACCAAAAGTTTGCTATCAATCTGATTCCTGATGTCAGAAAATTTCCCGAACATTGTTGATAAAGTTCTACTGGCTGTTTGCATAATAATGCTCGAAGTTTAAACGGAATATCCGCTAACATTAGTATAAGAGCTTATTGTTTATGCGTAAAAATTGCTGACGTTGCGATGGTGTGGCTAACATAACAATAAAATGGAAAAGAAGAATTAAAATACTTTATTTTTGCCATGTCATCTCTTCGAGATTATTAAGGCATAGAACAGACTTTTGCATAAATATGTCCTCTTTTGTAGGTATTATAACATTATTTAATGTCAAAATAAAACGTCACTTTGCGTCCCATGGACCAATGGATACAAGAATCATGGAATGTTTTGTACCCGGTTCAAAACTTCACGAGTTGTTGCTGGAATTTTAAATAAAAATTAAATATTTCATAAAAAAATATAAACTATTAAAGAAAATTACATTACCTAGTTTACTAAACAAAACAAAATCAAATTCATGCACAAAAAGAACATGGATCTTGGCTAAGAAATGGGAATGGCAAGTGTGCAAAACATTTTTGCCCGATCATTAAACCGTTTTAAAATATTTATTTAAAAATATTTTTAAAAAATTCTAATTTAAAAATTATAGATATAATTAAACTGTATAATTTAATATTAAATTTTTTTAAAAACTAATCATAATATTTTTACTATACATTTGAGTGTATAGAATTATCACTCTGCAAGACATTGAGTTGCAATTATTTTCACACTAAGTGGTGGTGACTATACAATATATTGCAATAATTATAGCTATAATTAAGATTTTTTTTTTTTACTGCAAATCTGTTTACGGATATCGGGATATGTGACTCACCCATAAAAAAAAAAAAAAAATACTACAACACGTCAAAATCATTAAGCTAAGAAAAATAGGGCTTTTGCGTAGCAGTCCTCCTATTTCAACGTCTGCGTTTCAGTTTCGGAAAAACGTATTTTCACACTAACGTGACGGCACGTGTGTTTTCAGAAATTAAAATGCACGACTGTTAAAATAGGAGGACTAATTTGTAATTATACTAAAAAAAATTTGTTCCTTTCACTTGTCTCACAGCTTGAGCGTGACTGCATGGGTGCATAGTAAGCCTGTGTTATCCTTCGCCTCAAGCAATCTAGTTGTCCCTCAATTTCATTGATAATGATGTGTGATTTTGTTGCAATTTTTAACAAAGGGACATTTTAGTAATTTAGAGTGGCCCATGGACCAACTAGCTGATATACCGGCCATGGTCGTGTGGTCGCTGTCGTGAAAAATTACCGACCTAGCTAGCAACACTGTCGTGCTGTACAGCCTTTTCTTTAGGGATTCAGCCATATTTAAAAAAAAAAAATTTGTATAAATCAGTGTATCATCTCAAATTTTTTATAAATTAGTTTATCTCAAAATTCATATTAAACATATTTTAATTACTATATAAATATTTTTAAAAATTTTGAGTAAAAAATAGATATTATGTAATCTATAATTTGTTATTAAGGTTTCAAATCTTAACAGATTAGTAGATAATCTGCTAAAGTCTCAAAATATTTATTAAAAAATTTTGAAATATAAAAAATGAATCGGTTTCAGTCTCGACACGATAGGTGCATGTAGCACTAGCTTCAAGTTTCACCAATAGAACAAATGGTTGTTCTGTATTATGCGTAACAGCTTATGACCTTATATAGATGGACTTTTTGTTTCATATTATCTATCTCTTTCCTCGGACGATTATCGCTCGGGTGGGCATATTCTCTTTCCAAAGCAGCATCCATTTCACCACTATTTATCACCTAATTAGCATCTTTCTAAATCACACTGGTTATACTTGCATATATTTCAAACTTTTTTAGTTTTATTCATAGTAACAGGCGGGTGTAAAGTGAAAATAATTAGGGCACTCCATAGCAGTAATGCACAGTATAGCACTTTTGTAAGATAATACAAACCATATTATTTTAATTGACGTAACTTCTTTAACAACGGTTCTTGGACTTAAAAAGTATAAGCACATGTATGTGATAAGTTTTAGAATATTATTATTGAAATTCGAAAAAATTCTTATCCCATATTATATGAGACGGATTCGAACTCGTAAATGTTGGATAATAAATTATTTATCCTACTAGTTGAACTATCCCGCCAGATACCTGTACAACACTATATAACAGTTACCATGGTAGAGAGTGCGAACAAGCCGCAACATATACTTCCAAGTGCTGGGGTAGCAAAGTCTGAAACAGTCCATGAATAGTGCATTTCACATGATGGTATGCAGGGGTAGCTTCTGATAAGCTTCCTAATGTGATGCATTTGAATCTCATGTAATTAAAGTTGAATCTTAAAAACTAAATAATTGAATCTCTGATTTGGTTGAAACACATCTATTGATAAAATATAAATTAATATTATATTTAGTTTTTTTTTTTAAATAATCGTATAAAAACGGATTTGTTATGAATAAAATTTTTAGGATAATAAAATAAAAATCTGAATTTCCAAAACAAGTATACTGCAAACACACACCCCAATACAATTTTATTGAATGTGCTACAATTCACAGATCTAGGATTGATGTTCACGCCATGACTTTTCCAGCCCAACTTCGGGCCAGCAAGCATATGACATCACATTATGATATATCTCTTCTTTATGGTGAAGAATTTTGGCTCCAAACGACAAATTTTGTGGTTCCAATTAATAATTCTATGCATGGCAAACTGTGTAGGATATTTTCAACTCCTTATGACACATTCATTGTTCGACCGTAATTGCGTTGAGATCCGAAGTGTTCACCTAGGATTTACAAACGACCGTAGAATATATATATATATATATATATATACTAGCGAAAATATCATCCGCGATGCGTATTTAAATTTATTTTTTAATTAAAAAAATATATATTTAAAATATTTAATTATTTTGAAAAAAAAATAATTTAATTATTTATTATTTTAATTAATATATATATATAATATATATTATTTAAAATATATTTAAATATATAGATATATATTATTTTATTATATATATATATATATATATATAATATATATATATATATATATATATATATCTCTTAAATTAAAAAAAATATATTTAAAATATTTAATTATTTTGGAAATAAATTATTTAAAAATATATTTTAATTATTTATTATATTATTTATATATATATATATATATATATATATAATATATATATATATATATATATATATATAATATATATATATATATATAATATATATATTATATATATATATATATATATATATATATATATTTCTTCTAGTTTTATTTATCTATGCTATCTCACTGTTTTTTCATCTATCTACTGTTTGTTTGTTGTGTGTACTTATTTTTATTGTACAAGCTTGAGTTTTAATATTTTTACGTATTTTTAGTTATATGCATGTATGTTTGTCTATTTGAGTATTTATTTTGAAACTGAGAGTGTTATGAAAATAACCTCCTGCAGATTACCGTTGTGTATATCTTACCTTTCATTAATTTTATTTAGGCAAAACTGTATTGAGTTGTTGTTATTGTTGTATCCAAAGCATTCTCATATTTAACTCAAAGATCATAGAAGAGCATATATTTCAGTTAGCTAACTGACAATAACCTCTACTGAAGAATATATAGAAAAACTAGATTAAAGATCAAAAAGTGTAGCTGCTCATGTGAAGATGAGGATAATCAAAGCCATGCTGCAAATAAAGTATTCAAAAGTAAGCGTGATAAGAGGTTGAAAAATAAAGAATTGATTCCATTTTTATTCCCAGAATGTCCCTCAGTCCCTGTCTGTTTGGATCCCTTGCCTATATCAATCAAAACCAGCACGAAAATAATCGCACGCCGTTATCACCCCATCACAAAAACGTATCATTTGAAAACGAAAGCTCCACCGTCGGATGCACACATGATGATGATGAGATGGTTACTCTAGCCGCAGCACCCAACGGCGGGCAAAAAGGTGATGTCTCTTTTGCCAAAGCCCATTAAAGCAAGCAGAGAAAAACCAAAAGCTATATTAAAGTGTCGCGGTCCGTCTCGCCTTCCAGGCTTCCACTGATTCAACTAGGTGAGCTCTTCCTCTATATATTATATATATATTTAGTTAAATATACACTTCACTAAAATCTTATGACTCTTTTAAATTCTTTAAATTAAATTAATAAATATAAATATAAATGTAAATATATATATATATAACTAATTATACGATCTTTCATATGATGAAAAAAAAGAAAGCGACATAAATATATGTGAAAATTGGTGCGTATGATTTAAAAATGTTTTAATATTCAGGTTTATATAACTATGCCTAGATTTGATAAAAATAATAAAATTAGAGAAAATAAAAATTAAATTAATTTCTAGACTGAAAATTGTCATCATTTTATTGCTCTTATTAATGAATATCTGGAACCGTGCCTTTTCTTTTGGGTAATATTATTTATTTTTGGTTAGACAATTAATGAGATAATGAAGGGGGCCGTGTGTTAGATTTAGATCAGCAGGATCTCTTTAATCTCTGACACCTGTATGTTCGCGCTTCCCTGAAGGAGGAGGAGGAGCAGCAGCAGCAGCTTCTGTCATTTTTTCTACTTCCAATATTGCTGAACATTTCTTTCCAATCTCCATCTTTCATCGTACACATGTGATTACATTGGTATGTAGGCATGTTGGAATCAACTGTTTCTTTCTGCGAGGACGTTAATGGTGTTTCTGGGATGTGGTATGAGGTAGAGGGAGTGTGTGATGGAAGCTTGAGAGGTAGACCGACAAACGGTTTCAATGAGGAGAAGATAGACGTCGAATGAAGAAGAGGAACACAATTAGCTGCAGCAGAAAAAAAGTGTTTGGTACTTCGAAAGCTGGACGAGGAGAGCAGGAGCAGCAACGAGGGTCTGGATCCTCGGAGGACTCACTACCATCAACTAAACCCAAGCGGCTGCGCCGTCGCCGTCGGCGGAGTCGACGAGGACGAGGTTTATCTCCTGCATCACCAACAGACCACGAAGCGCCGCTCGTCCTACAGCACGTCTCCCTCTTCTTCCAGTTATCCGGACTATGCTCGCATGGGCGACTTGCATCAACAACAGCAGCAACAAGAGCAACTCTTTCGTCCGCCAGCGGCGACAGCATCGCAGCGGCGGTACGGAGGGAGAGGCGGCGGCGGAAGCAGGGGGGGAGGGGGAGAAATCGTGGAAGTTCAAGGCGGGCACATTGTGCGGTCGACGGGGCGAAAGGACAGGCACAGCAAGGTTTGCACGGCGAAGGGCCCCCGCGACCGCCGCGTCAGACTCTCCGCGCAGACCGCCATACAATTCTACGACGTCCAAGACCGCCTCGGCTACGACCGTCCCAGCAAAGCTGTCGACTGGCTGATGCAGAACGCCCAGTCCGCCATTGACGAGCTCGCCGAGCTCCCACCTTGGCACCCCATCACCACCACCACCACAACTGTTGCTATTCCGACCACCACTTCCTCCAACCCGTCCCCTCCTCCTCCTCCTCCACCACCAGATGGCCATGAAGACGCCCATTACAGTTTTGCCACTGGCTGCGGCGGTGGGAGTTCCAGTATTCTTCCAACTTCCTTGGACTCGGACTCCATAGCGGACACTATGAAGTCGTTCTTCCCCATAGCCGGCACTCCGGCGACCTCCTCTAGCTACCAGAACTTCCCGCCACCGGACCTTCTTTCTCGCACCAGTAGCCACGCCCAAGACCTCCGCCTCTCTCTCCAGTCCTTCCAAGAACCTCCACTGTTCCATCACCACCAGCAACAAAGCCACCACCAGCAGCAACAAAGCCCGCC
This sequence comes from Xerophyta viscosa, assembly GCA_002076135.1. Taxonomy (NCBI): domain Eukaryota; kingdom Viridiplantae; phylum Streptophyta; class Magnoliopsida; order Pandanales; family Velloziaceae; genus Xerophyta; species Xerophyta viscosa. The sequence goes on along the minus strand of MJHO01000007.1, from coordinate 2,465,334 downwards.
GTCGCCGCAACCAACCCACCACCAATCCCTTTTTGCGGCCGCCGCTCTACCGTTCGACGCGGCGTCAACTAGCTGGTCCGAGCAAACCCAGCAGCGGATTTTTCCGTGGAACATGGCTGATGCCGGTGGCTGTGGCGGTGGCGGTGGAGCCTACGTGTTCAACATGCCGCCGCAACCGCAGGCGGTGCCGCTGCATTCGCTGCTGGGACAGAGCCAGCTATTTACACAGAGGGGACCCCTTCAGTCCAGTAACTCGCCCTCCGTCCGCGCATGGGCGGCTGCGGCAGCCGACCACGGCCCGGTCGCCGCGGAACACGCCACGGTGCTCCACCCTTCCGCCTTCGCGTTCGGCAATGGTGGAACCGCCAGTTTCGCAGGGTTCCATATCCCGGCACGGATTCAGAGCGACAATGAGGAGCACAACGGCGGAAGATCCAGCAAGCCGTCTTCTGCTTCTTCTGCTTCACGCCATTGATACAAAAGAAGAAAAGATCCGGCACCCTACCCTCCAAATTCCTCCTTGAATTGGTAAAGTTCATACCTTTACTTATCGGCTACATTCGCCTGATCTCATTAGAAACTGAAGCTTAATTCTATATTCTCTGCATGCGCGGTGCTACACTTTTATGATACGAGGAAATTTGCAATGCAGAGGCAGCGTGTTCCTCTCTCTCTCTCTCTCTCTCTCTCTCTGTGTGGGGAAATTTGCATTGCGGGGACAGCGTGTTCTTCACTCTCTCTCTCTCTCTCTCTCTCTCTCTCTCTCTCTCTCTCTCTCTCTCCTTTGTTATTTTCGTAGGCTCTTAGAGCGCTTTGCCTGTTGGATGTCTAGTTGTTTATGTTGTTTGTTGCTGCTTTCTGATGTGAGGTTTTTGCACTGGTGCTTTGTTAGTTTGTGTTGCTTCTGTTTCGTTTAGAAGAGAAACTCCTTTGCTTGTTTCTAGGAATTGTGGTTCTCTTTTGGGATTTCTATAATTAGGAACCATGATATCATGACAGAGAAGTTGAAAGAGAACCCGAAAAGAGAATCAATCTCAATAAATTTTAGTGCAATTATTAATGAAGACATGGAGCCATTGGTGTTGTTTTCATGTTGATTTTTGGAATTCAGAAAATCTAGATCATATACGGCACTGTTATATTTCCATTGTTGTGAGAATCTAGCAGCTATGGCACTGTGTTATGTGATGCTACCTATCAACTTCCTCGAACAATCAAAAAGGTGTATTATATTGCTCTTGATGATTGTAAAGGTTAATGTCTCCCCAGCCCCTGCTTTACAAACCTCTACCGATTCAGTCCCTGGTTACTGCTTATGTCTATCTCTCGTAAAATGTGTATTTCCGTTTTGACCATTATATTAGTATTTTTTTAAAAAACTTTCAACATAAAAGTTGTAGATTTTGACGAGATCTACAACTTTCATGTTGGAAGTTTTTTCAAAAAATACTTCTAAATAATTTTGAAGTTCAAAGCTTAACGGATTTTGACGTGACATTTCAGAACCCGTTAAACTTCCGACCTCCAAAACATCTATTTAGAAGTATTTTTTGGAAAAACTTTCAACATGAAAATTGTAGATCTCGTCAAAACCTACAACTTTTATGTTGAAAATTTTTTCAAAAAATTGACCGAAACCGAGGTATTAGGTCGTCTCATTTTTTGAGCCTCCGCGGGTCGGATAGCGGGGGCTGAATCGGAATCGGCAGGCCCTGGCCTGCCGATCATTGCCCTATATCACATTTGAAGATGCTGAGGTTGAGTCTCTTTCCCATGAACAGCGTAACCTTTTATTTAATGAACGATGATGCTGCTGTAGACAAGAAATTATTACAAGTTATAATTTTTGTGTACCAAAGCTAGCTTTTGAAAATATTTTCATATCAAAATTATATATTTTAATATTTAAACTTTTTAATAAATATTTTACGCTTTAAAATATTAGCAGATCCAAAAACTATTGTAACCTGCTAAAATTTTAATATTATAAATTATTTTATTTAATAATAATTTTTAAATAGATTTGAAATATTAAGTTATAAATTTTATTATCCTAATTATAAATTTTATGTTTAAATTTTTATCAAAAATATTATTTCACCGATATTTGGTACACTCGTACCGGCGAGTGTACCATATGGGTACCCTTGCAAGTAACCGAAAGTTCATCTTTTGTAGCCTGGTTTATTATTTACCGTGCTACTAGCATTTGTGTAAAATTTTCTCGGTACCACCGGCACAAAGCATTAATGCTGTGGGCATGAGTTGGCTCCCGAAATTTATTCCTAAATTGTTATAATTTAATTTTTGAGCAGAACCATAAACGTAAAATTAACGAAAAATTACATTACATTATCTATATTAAATTTTAATATCATTTCAATCCACACCAACTAATAAAATTTACTGTAATTTTTCACATTAACTTTTTTTACACTATAATTTTTTATTTTATTTTTAATCTTTTAAAATAATTATTTAGAAATATTTTGAAAAAAAGATTTAATATGAAAATTGTATATTTTGATAAAATTTATAATTTTTATGGTTAAAATTTTTCTAAAAAATACTGTGAAATAGATGTTTTGAATCTTCAAATCTTAGGTGCAGTTTTAAACTGTTTTGATTTTAAATTTTTTCGTTGTTTTTTACATCTCAAAATAATTAATTAGATTTATTTTTTTGAAAAAAAAATTCAGCATAAAAATTATAAATTTCATCAAATTTACAATTTGTATGTTATTTTTTTTTAAAAAAAATATTTTTACATAATTATTTTAAAGTGTTAAAAATAGCTGAATTTAACTATAATTAAAACTTAAATTTGAATATAAGTACAACAAAACTTAATTTATTGGACCCAAAGTGCTAAATCTCCCAATTACTAAAATTAAACTTGGATCCAAGCATTATAATTTCGTACGCTAGCAGTGCTAATTGTTCACAACAGCAAACCACTCCATGGTACTAAATAGTTGGTGTCGCTTTTATGGTTCTACGTAGCGTCCACGCACTAACATAGCGTAGGATGAGTGCCAATTGTGGTTCCGAGATAGGTGCAAGTCAATTAGGAACAAAAGATACTACACTAGAGAAGGGTTTCAGCGACCACAGAAAGCGGTCGTTAAAAGAAAAAAGGAAAAATTATGGATAATCTCTATGTTTCTAAAAAAATTATTTTTTTAACCTTTTTATTTTTAAATTTAATAATAATTTCTTAATTTTAATATTACTTATTTTTTAACGCTTTCATCTTTTAAATTTATACTAATACCCATATTTATCAAACTATTAACAAATTTTATAAAATTTTCAAAAACTTCGAAACATCTGCGTGGCAATACCGACTATTGTTGCCATCTTGCCATTACGACGGCACCACTCTTGACAAAAACGATGACGATCGTGACGGAAACGATCGTGGTGAGGACGATCGTGGCGGAGCTGCTAGGGAAGGCGGAGAGATCGAGATGCGTTAATCGGCATCATCATCGGAGGTTTTCAAAAGTTTAAAAACTCATAAATAAATATATTAATACTTTTATTAATAGAATTATTAGTGTCCATTTAAAGAACATAATAGTTAAAAATAAAGTAATTTTAAAATTAGGAGGTTATTATTAAATTTAAAAAATATATGTGTCAAAAAAATAACTTTTCAAAAAAACCGAAAGTTACTCATAAATTTTCGAATAAAAAAAAGGGACGTCGAAACTATCACCGGACGGTAGCCGAAGGTCGGTCATTGATTGTATTAGCAACCGCTACAAAGAGTCTGTCGATTAATTGTCTATTTCTTCACCGACCGTGTGGTGCGGTCATTGAAATTGTCTTGTCTGCGGCTGCACTCACACGATGCTGGCGATTTGAATTTTTTTCCTATCTTGCGTGTGCGACGACCGCCATCATCAGCGATAGGCTTATCCAATAGCTGTAGTAGGGCGGTCGTTGAAGAAGTTGATGTTACTGATTGACGGTAGGCAATCACAAAAGTAAAGTAAACTCCGATGAGCGGTTGTCAGTCGATGATGGAGGCGGTCGTTAGAACATATTTACGCTGTAGTTAGTTAGGTGAAAGTCAAATAGGAGCAAAAGATTTAGTAGCTCTAAGAATAAAGAGGTCCTCTTGTTTTTCTCCGATGAGCACGAAGAGCTGTGGCCATACCATTAGATTAACCCCTCACTTCAACTCGGATGGTTAAAACTTACATCTAATAAAATAGAAGTATGATATTTGAATCCCACAAATGTTATATACAAGGGTATGAGTGATTTATATGTTTTGTATGTCGTGGATGATAATACGAACTTTCGGATCTTTCCAGACCGTAAAGTTAAAAATTTTTGATTGGTGTAATATATAATATTGATTTGCGACGAATATACAAAAATAGATCAGTTATGATTAAAATTTTACACAATAATCTATATATATAAATAAAACATTAATCCCTCCTCTCAACTTTTGTCCCTGTTATATTTTTTTTTTCTGACTAATAGCCAAGCCAAGAGATCAATGCAGATCTCTTGGTTCTGTTTCTTCCTTAAATGGTAGCTGTTTGGCTCTGTCGACCCAGAATGTGAGAAGCTTGGTGAAAGGAACATTTACATTGAACTGGGAATTAGAGTATCCTATACATAAATATATATTCATCTTTTACACGATTTTTGCAATTTTTTAGAACACAATCGAAGCCATGTTGCATATACCTACATAAAAATAAATAAATAAAAGTTCTCTCAAAAAAAAAAAAAAAATAAACAAATAAATAAAAGTAAATATATTATCTGATAAAACTGAGATTTCTTCTTCTTCTTACTGCAGTTGTTGGCGCGCATGTGAGGGTGATAAAGATTGACAATGAACTCGGATGTGTACACAGTACATCTCTACTGTAAGAACAGGACGGCCGTTTTTTATTGTGGGCGACTGCGTCCCATTATTACTTATTAAATTGGGGGTTCATATCATAATTATGAAGGACAAATGAAGCAATTCTTTCATTAATTGGGGGGGGGTTTGCCTAGAATATATGCATACAAAGAGGTCTTTGTGGAAAGGAGTTTTTTACGTATCAGTCTCCCGTTTTTCATCTTCGCGGTTTTAGCTTCTGAAAACGTATTTTCAGGAACTGAAATATTTTTTTCTTTTGCAAATCAGCCCTCCGAAAACACGTTTTCGGATGCTGATCTGCGAAATTCTAAAATTAGGGGGGCAGATACGCAATTATCCATTGTGGAAATGCACTATTTTGCAAAATTTTGTTAATTAAGTTCATATTTTTTTAAAAAAAATTTAAAATAATTCTTAAATTTATAAATAAGTATTTTTGAAAATTTTGAATATGAAAAAGATAAAAAATTGGTATGTGTTATACTTTTATATTCAATAATTTTAAAAGAATATTTCTAAATAAATATTTTGATACATCATTAATTTTATAATATTTATTTAGAAGTATTTAAAAAAAATTTAAAAAATTATCCAGCACATCAAAATTTATGTTTTTTAATATATATATATATATATTATATATATATATATATATATATATATATATATATGCTTGATTTAGTAACAGGATATTGTGTATCAGTCCCTTTATTTTTTATTTTAATATATATATACATATGCTTGATTTTAATAACGGGAAATTACGTATCAGCTCCTCTATTTTTGGGGTTTGCAAATCATCTTCCGGAAACGCGATTTCGGAGGATTGATTTGTAAAGAGAAAAACAAATCAGTTTCCAAAAACGTATTTTCGGAGACTGATTTATACAAGAATGAAAAACAGAGGGCTGATACGTAAAAGCTTTTTTAATAATTTGAAAAAATTGAAGAAATTATATGATAGGACGGTACAATAAATGGACTGGACATGTAATTGTCCCTAGAAAGAATGCTTGTGTTTGTACAGGCCAAACTCATATTTATTATTATGAGTTTCATTTATTCAGATCCTAGGAGATTCCTACCCATTCCTGCATGTAGGGGTGTTCAACCGGTCCGGACCGGACCGAATCGGACCGGTCCGGACCGGACCGAATCGGACCGGTCCGGACCGGACCGAAGACCGAACCTAGCGAAGAGGATGGACCGCGGACCAGACCGGAATAGGACCGGTCCGGTCCGGACCGGACCGCACAAAAGCGGGACCGAACCGGACCGGACCGGTTTGGACCGGTCCACAGGTCCCTGCACTGACTCGCCAATTCGCGATTGCATTCGATCTCGATCTCCGCCACTAAGAATCATGTGATAGCCGCAGGTCTTGATCGACGACGACGTCTCTCTTGGCAAGCCTAGGTAAGCGCACGGATGAGACGAATGAGAGATGGGCTGGGCCGGTTGGGTGGCCAACAACTTAGCTCACATTACAAATTACGGTCCTCGGTCCGGTCCACAATTTTTTCGGTCCGGGACCGGACCGGACCGAGGACCGAAATGTAGGCCAATCCGGGACCGCGACCCGGACCGAACTTCTACCGGTCCGGACCGGACCGGACCGAACTCACCGGTCCGGTCCGGTTTTTCGATCCGGACCGGTATATGAACACCCCTACCTGCATGTAATAGTTAGGTTCCCAGTATGTGATTGATGGGCATTTATAAGAAATGCCATCAATAATTCCACTTTGAACCAATTTAATTTTTATCAATGCACCTAACAAAATTAGCTTTATCAGGCAATAATTTCAGCTTCTGTCATACACTTTATAAGGCACTGCTAATTGTACCAATTTACTTTGTCTTATTTCAGGCTCAATAATATTCACTGTTTTCAGGAAAAAAATATATAAATTCATAAATTTTATCAAAATTAATAATTATAATTATATATATTTATAAAGTTTTGGCGAATTGGTTGATCAAGCATTATTGTTTTGTTTTTCCATTTCATTTGCATGCAGTTTCTCCGGGGTACAGACTCGAGAAAAGAAGATGACTTTTCATGCACCATGAGCGTACACCTTTCATGCTCTAATCTATATACATATATATAAAATTGGGAGATAAACGTAGTTATGCCACGTGATCTTTTGATAATTTTTGATGTGCCATGTGGCATTTACTTTTATTGTAAATAAGCCTATGATATATGTATTAATTGATAGGAATTTATAAAGTCATATAACTTTGAAAAATATGAAAGGTTTAATGTTATAAAATAAATATTTAATTAAAATAATAATTTACTAAAAATAATCTAAATATAATAAAAGTTAGTATAAAAATAATTATATTATTTATTATTTATTATTTAATAGTAATTTTTTAGAATAAATTTTTATTATGTAAATTTTTTTTTAATATTATTATTTATATACATAATTTTATATGCACGAGTATAAAATTAGTCACCTTCAATGTGCTCTTCTGACATCTTACGCCTATTGATTGTTGGTAAGTATGTGGGAGGACAGTGTATGACGTGGCAAAGTAGAAAAATGCCACGTAAGTTACGCAAGCAATAATTTACATGAGGGCATTCTGACAGCACGTTTCACGTCAAATGCAGTCCAAGTAATTGTGCACCGACCATGTTCGTTCTGAATTTATTTGGAATTATATCATCTATTTAAATTTTATAAAAAAAAACTATATCATCTATTAATTTTAATAGTTTAAAATTTATTTTAAAATATTTTTTTAAATACTACATAAATTTAACATAACTTATGTTACATTTTACATATATTTGCCTCACATAATAGCTTGACTGGTTAGGTCGATAGTTCTTGCATCATTATTTGTGAGTTTAAATTTTATCTGCTGTAATACGTGATAAATTTTTTTTAAGTTTTTAAAAATATTTAAAATTTTGGCAAGTACATAGCTATACTTAATGTCATATCCAAAGATAATATATATTTAAAGTTTTACTTTCTAGCCAACGTTTAAAAAGTTGTGGTTAAAAAAATATTTTAATCTATTATATATCTCAGTGAAAATTTCGGCTTGTTATATTAAGAAAACATATATTATAAATATAAATTTTAATAAGAATAATAGTTTGTTTCCTCCCAAATTTTCCTCTACTTTTCTCTCATCTTAAATCTCTACCTTTCATCTTCTAACACCCATCTCTATCACTAACACCTCCAAATTCTCACCATTAGGGCTGAGCATTCGGGTCAACCCGACCCGAACCGAACCGAACCGAAATTTTAAGGTCAATCCGAACCGAATATCTTTAAACCCAAACTGACTCGAATTTTATTTCAACCCGAACCGACCCGAACCGACTAAAATTTGGGTCGGTTCGGGTTGGTTCGGGTTGACCCGAATAACATCACAAATCATTTTTATTTAACACCAATTCGAATTCGGGTAGGTTTGGGTCGGTTCGGATCGATCCGAATAGCTGTAACATGAATATTTTGTTTAAATAGAAAGAATTAGCACATAAAACCAACAAAAACTAATTAATACATGACTCGTGAGGATAATTCGGGTCCAACCCGAACCGACCCGAAATTTGACCACCGAACCCGAACCGAATTATATAGACCCGAACTATTAAAATGTCAACCCGAACCGAACCCGACCCAAACTGAACCCGAAATTTTGGCTTTATTCGGGTCGGTTCGGTTCGGTTTTTCGGGTAGGTTCAGGTAATGCTCAGCCCTACTCACCATACCCCGAGAAATAGAGAAGTTTGGAGGAAAACATTTAGTTTCAAATGTAATAATAATAAGGCTTGTGAGTTGCACCGATTGGATCCTGCTATCATACAAGCAAAATACAACAGAAGTGGTTGAAGATGGGTTAGGCAAAGCAAATTTCCAAAACTCCAACCCACTGATTCACTCCAACCCAAAAGGCAAGGGGACAAGACAAAGAGCACTGTTTCATTGTGTATCAGCACAAATTGTACAGAATTCAGACTATTAATTTACAACGTGGCCAGGCCCACCCACTTGAATGTGATTTGTCCCAATCAGCCAGATCATACCTTACATTGTATACTTATTAGTAGTAATTTCATATCGCCTGCTTTTGTACCAACATAATAAAATATTATTTTTAAGTAATTATTAATTTAAATCAATATATATATATATATATATATATATATATATATATATAGTAATTTTGTAAATTTAAAAAAAAAATAAGAGTAACAGAGTCTTGCAAAACAGGGATTTTTGTTCCAACAGCACCCGTATTTATTATCTCTCCTAGAGCTTCATAAACAACAATTCTATCCATCTCACATCCAATCTAAACATGTTGTAAACATCTCTGAAATCTAAGCATTATTCACCCGATAAAAGATAGCTTCTTATCCTCTTGGCTTGTATATAAATAAATATTGAATGAAGCAAGCATGAGTTAGACAGAAGTGTCTGCTTCCGGTTCTTGCTTCACCTTTCCATTCTTGGCTTTGGGGTTCTGGATAGGTGTTGGCTTGGATTTGGGCTCTTGGTTAGCTGCAATGTCGTCTGTTGCTTGCAAAATTTTCTTGGTTTTCGCCGAAGTAGATAATCTTTTAGCTGCTGGGCTTGGGATCTTTGCGGGTTTGCCGTTCAAGACTCTGGTTCGTGATTTACTTGGGCTGACAGACTGTGTTGGAACCCTGCTTTCCCAAGGACGAGCAGCAGCCCACCGTTCTAACCAGCTCCATCCCCAATCGCCATTTCCAAAATCATATGTTATTTGTCCATTGCAGGAATTTGCTCTCCACTGCATACAATATTGCAAACTAATATGAACTGACGTAAACAACTAGGTGGCGGCGGGGTTGCGTGGCGGTAGGAGGCGAGTGAAGCAGCCTCGCAACCCTGAGTTTGACTCCCCGCGCTTGCAAATATTGCGTTAGCGTGTACACGTGCGTGCGCCCCTCATGTGCAACAAAAACGTCATCTGAATATTGATATCCTTATACAGGCAATGCCCTAGATCCAGAAATCACCTGGGACCCTTTAAAACATCTTCGCTCTCTCATGAAGACTTCACCTGTGCATCGATCTCAGGATAGTCTCCTCTCAAGTAGAGCCAGATCCGGGATGAGGACAGTGTCCATTTCCCAAAAATAACACAAACAACTAGTTCGTTGCTTCTTTTCTTCCCTTTTTTTTGAAGAGTCTACACAACTAGTAAGATATCATTCTATAGTCTATCAAACATACCTGGTGGGAGAAAGCATATGCCATGGCTCGTTCACGCTTGACCGTTGCTTCTTCCCTTTGTTGTATTCTTGCAAGAATGTCCTCCATTGTTTCGGATCCACCATCCCATTCAACCTAAACATCCAGATGGAGTTTTTGATCTTTATGTGCATTCAAGTTATATATGAGATTAAATTTACGTATTGCAAGAGAAAATGTAAACATGCTGCATTGTTACTTCACCCCCTATAGCTTATTAGTACATTTCTTTCCAAAGAAAGAGTCATATTCTGGTCTTCCAATAAGCTTCTATATTCAATAACAAATTAAAGGTGAAAGCTAACAAAAGCAGAACCTCAAAAATGTATTATAGGGTCTCAGTAATGGACTCAAAAAAATATGCAACAGATATGCTGAAGAAATACATCAACATTTCTTACAATTAACAATTAAAAAATGAGCCTTCACCTCTAGATCATGAAGCTTAGCTTCCAGCTTCATTTGATTTTCTTGTTTTTTCTGCCTAATGCGGGTCTCTGATACCATACAAGCACGTCGAGCTTTAATTTCTGACTGTATCTTGCTCCACATCTGAATGTAACCCAAAGTTGTGTAGGTTTGTTTCTGTACCGTATTTCTTTGGGTCATAATTTCCAATCTCTTTTGCCCCTTCCTGGATCGTAGAGCCTTTCTAGCCTGCCATGAAGTTAGCCACGTCATGAAAGCTTAATATCATCAATCTATTAGTACAACAACCTTCTATTGGTATCACCGTATCAAAATAGCAAGACATTAGTCACTACAAACAAGAAATAGTGATTTGACATTAGCCCTTTGCAAAAACAAAGTGGTAGATTTCCCTTATAAGGAAAATGGTATATAAAGAACGTTTTGCTTGCTAAAATCTTCAACAAAACTTTGCAAAGGGAAACTACACTCTATGGTATACAAAGTATCTACAAGAAATTCAAAAATTTACAACTGTCAGTACAATGCAGTTATTTTGAAACTATAGAAGAAAATGGACTAGGTCTACTAGACATACCGGGCACAGCGGTACTCACTTTTTAAAGCATGTTCTGTTTTCTCTCGACATAGCTGCAGTTTACAAAAATCGATAACTGCTCATAATTCATATACAAATCTGAACTATGCTCCATAACGAAATTCATTGATGCATCTGTGATTCTATGTCCATATGTGCAAGAAACGTGGGAAGTAAATGTTGACATGCTCCACCTTGTTAAATATACTCATTCTAATGTTTTATACCTTACCGAGCTCCTTCAGGCAATTGAAATGCAGATTATACAACAAATAACAAGTAACTAATTATAAGGAAATATTCCTTGGAAAGTCATAAAAGTACCCTATACTTTCGAAACGCATTCTGAATCAGATTGGCTGCTACCTCCTCAGTTGCAATACCAGCATCCTTCCTAGAAGAAATGCCATCGGTTTTACTTGATTCATTGAGAGATTGATCTTTCTGCTTGAACCCGTTTGAGTTTTCACTTGCAAACTCCTGTTTCAGTCAGGATACGTTAAAGACTTGGGTTGTGAAAAAGAAAACCTATTCAACTCTGGTACAAGTCTCCGCGTTCCAGAAAGGCAATATATATATATATATATATATATATATATATAAAATAAAAAAGAAAGAATATTGAGATGACAGGTATGATTGAATTGTTAGCTTTTACAAACCATATGGATGTGGTTCTATTACATAATAATTTCTAGTAAGAAGACTTATGTCATGCAATCCGTCCTTTATAATGTCTCCAATAGTAAGTTGATGCATCTAAATAAGTGATCCCAATCATTTTCAGTTCAACTCTTGATGCAAATTTGTATGGAATTGGAATTTCAGAAGCAGGATTTGGAAACAAACTTATATCAAATCTATCTCTCTTTGTTCACACCTGCTTGGCAACAAAAGGCAAAGCTTCGAATATATTGCTTTTGATATGTGTGAATTTCATTATGGTTGAGAGTAGAAGGTAGCAAGCAATAGAAGGATTTGTCATGACAATATTTCCAAGACTGCAAGCATATTTGAGATTGGAAATAATACTGATTGGCACGACACATGCATGCTTGTAGCAAACATTCTAGTTTTCTATTTAGGAAGGTGTTTACTCACAATGAACGAATGCTTTACATATATTAATAGGTATTCAGCTCCATCCGATGATAACCACTTTATTTTATTTTATTTTTTATTTTTATTTTTTTTACGTCTAGATTTGAGAACTCGTGTCTGTTTTTGAGTTCACCTTTTTGTTTTTTAAGGAACCATATCCTAAATGGATAAAATTATTAATTTTACTCGAAGGATCATATGATCTTGTCTGATCTTGTGAAGTTACCTTTTCAGAACATTTATCAAGGTAGTCCATGTCATCTAGCTTACCTTTTTGCGATTTCCTCGATCTCGTTTCTTCCTGCCAATTATGGTCTTAAACCAAACTCCAGAACCCATATTCTTCGTTAATTAGCTGTACAGGGGGCAATATAGAAACCTGACACAGGTACAAAGGCGATCAAATTGCGTCAGCAGAAAGTTTCATGGCAACATGCTGGAGAATTATGACAACAACATGCCTATTAAAACATTTTCACAAATGCATCAAGGTTCGTGCTGAATCATAGAAGTAACATTTTAAAATGTACATTGCCTTGAATTAGTGACAAGCATCATGAAATTGACCCAGATTTCTTAAATCAGAAAGACTCTTGTACCAGAGAAAACTAGCAAACTTACTCAGATTGTAAACAGTATGTTAGGGTCATTCATGATCAACAGAGTGAGTGGAAATGCAATAGCAACATAGCAGTGATGCTCCCAAATTTTCTCTCAATTTTTCTCTGAGAAGTCGAGCGAATTTGTTTGAATCAAAGAATTCACTAGTTAATAGCACGTGGGCAATTTATGCAGCAAGGCTGTAGTATTTTGGCAACATGATTACGTAAACCAAGTGGAAAATGAAATTACGATCATATTATGCTTAAGCTGAAGAAGAAAAGCACCAGCATTTTCTACATCAATAATAAGTAGACATTACAGAAAAAGACATTGTCCAAGACCATGACTAATCTGAAAACAAAAACGACAGACTCACATTAGCTCTTCCTGTTCAAAACCACAGCATCAGTTCCAAAATACAAAGTATCAGAAAAAAACACATCATCAACATCAAACTACAAAGTGTTGTTAGGAACCAAAAAGAAAAAGACTATTACCGTGAGGAGGAGGAGGAGGATAGAGAAGGTAGTTTTAGAAGCTAGATAGATCTTCAGAGAAGGCCTCAAAGAAGAGAAACATAGGTGGCAAATGAGGAAGAAAATTGGTGAGCAGCTTATAGTGCCCCTGTGGCCATGGCCTCAGGACCATATTCCCAAATTGGTCCTTTTTGTCTTATTTTAAAAAAAATCTAAAGCGAAGAAATCTTGGAACTTTGGGGCTGTAACTCTTGAGAAGATACTTTGTACGTACATATGTTTGTGCCCCTCCAAGAGTCACTCCTACGGTCATTCCATCTCTCACCATTGGTACACTACTGGGCCGCAGGAGTGACTGTGGGAGCAACACACTTATGTACGCGCCACCGACAGGGTCTATTTTTGACGAAAGACATCTTTTTATCCGAAGTTTTTTTAGACAAATCTTATTTAACAGCAACTCAAAAGAAATTTTTTGCTCAAAAACGAAAATTTTAATCGTAAGAATTAACAGTGTAGTATAAACGATGATTCAGGTGGGCGGTTGTTGATGGCGTGAGGCTCCACCACTGCGCCAGCAGAGCGGATTACAGCGACTGGCGAACAAACACCGGTTCGATATCGTTTTCGGTGCTTGTCAGAAAGCGATGGATTTCCTCCATTGTTATCTTTCTCGTCGCTCCTATTTTCGCTCGCTCGCACCTAATACACGGTGGAGATGGGGAGTGAATCCGCACATTGTGATACGGATGGAGGGTGCAGATCGATAGGAGTGACAAGAGGAGAGACGGATCAATGTAGATGCAAACAATCTTTTGGCACCTGTAAGTTGCCTTCACATCTTGGTTTGGGATCAGAGCACGTAGGATTGGAGATGCAGAATATGAATAGACTGATCTGCTTTGCTGTATATTTTTGCACGTTGTGTTCAGACTTGATATGTTTCTTCTCTCGGCAGTCGGCCTCCGTATTCTCTCTGGGTTTCCCATCGAGTTACACTGCCCACAGCTGGTATTTCGGAACACTTGGCTCTGGACTCACGTCGGTCGGTCGCAATGTCTAAGCAAATTTTTAGAAAATACTCCTTGAGAAGGTGGCAGAGGCACCCACTCATAAAGGCCTTGTTTAGATTGTGGACATGTTACACACCGAATGTTAATATTTTACGACTGTCAAACTACAAGAGGGGTGCGAAAGCAGGAAAAATCATCCGATATGGATCGTGCGATTTTTGAGATATTATATAAAATTTTTATCGACTTATTTGATCTAGTGTTTGGTATTTTTTTGAAAAACTTTCAATTATAAAGTTATAGAACACATGAAAATTTACAACTTCTTAGTTCAAATTTTTTCCTAAAAATACTACAAAATAGATCAAATAAATCTATAAAAATTTTATATAATATCTCGTAATCTGTACAAAACTTAGTCAGATAATCATAGCCGCTTGTTTTCTTGCTTCTGGCTTTCGCTGGAAGCAGGCGAGCCACACCTAGGCATGCCCCAATGTGGATGGTTGGACTGCCACCAATGCTCCCTAGTCAGTGCATGGTGCCAGGTTCGATACTCACATTCCCAAATTGGGACTAGCACCACCCTAGAGCTTATTAGTCACCAAATAGATTGGTCATATGAAGGGTTTTCCTCATCCATCTTAAAAAAGAGTTTAATTTACGTCAAGACCAACATAATAGTTCGTCAAATTGTTGTTCTGACAAAGGCCAGACAGAAGGTATCCAACATTATGAATGGATGGCTCGTCACATAAGCTTTGTGCAATCGTTTTGATCTTAACCAGCTAAAGACAAAATTCACGAAGTTAATTTAAGCTGAACATAACTAATAAAATAACTTGTCCAAACATTCTGTTTCTGTTCTACCGACGGGATTGAAAACATAACTTCGTTCAGATAGATGGCATTTAGTTGGAGAAAATTCCAAATTAATTCATATTCACTGAGAACAAGTACTATGACAGCATAAATTGTTTTATTTTCAATGTACACCTTCGCAATGAGAAGAGATACCAACATTTATTTGTGTTTTTTTTTTTTTTTTTTTGTTGAATCAACCATTATTAGAATTTCTGCCCAATTCCCTTTCAATTCGTGTGCGCTCCAATTAACATTACCCATTTCCTTTCTAATCTACCTACCAAATATTATTTCGATATTATTAACTGCAAGACAACACACTAATCAAAATAAACCAACCTGACTATCTCCTAAAAGGTTACCAACCACTTTACAAAAATAATGACCTCTTAATTTAATTTAATGTTCCATAAAAACATTTCTTGCATAAAAAAGAATACTCAACAACCAGCCTTTGCTAATCATGAAGCAGCGTGGATGAGGACGCATAGATTCCTCTGGCATCCTTTAAAGTATGAACTGTTCTTTTTTTAGGATAATATCCTGGCAGATCTTGTCCATACTACACCATCAGATCAAAATGGTTGACTATAAATTGCTTAGTTATAGTAACCTTGAATAAACATGTTCTAATAGCTATAGGAGCTAAGACTATAAATTGCTTAGTTAACTAACATATTAACAAGCTTTGCAAAATTTCTTGTAATGGCTCTTCCATTTCCCATTAAAAATTAAAGGACGACATCAACATCGAAAATTACTTGGTCATTCCTAAATTCTGCACCCCATGAAAGCATCTGCTACATGTGAAAATAACTCAGACATCATGAGAACCAGTGCAACGGCAGCCAAGTTCAGTGCTCCAATCCAAACTGATCTATTCATAGCAGTAGCTGCGCTGGTATCAGATCCCACTGGACCTAAGTTCGTACCCAATGAGGTTCCAGTGAAATTGCCATTAGTAGTTGATGAGCTGCAAAGGCCACAACAATGTTTAAGCTTTGTTAAAGATGACTTAACAGAAGGTGATCGAAGGGCATACATGAACTTTGTTTTCATCAATAATGAACTACTAGGCAAATGTTGCATGTAGTGGCGACATTGACTAGGAGAACCAACGTACCGATTCGCAGTATACCAACATTAAATCATGCAACTCTACCATAGACTCTTAAGTAGGTAAGCTAGCTCCTGTAGAACACTTTTACCTACTAAGTAGTTACAAAAAGTAGTATTAGTTATGTTATCCGCAGTTTCTCAGAAGATAACACTATACCGGCCAACTGTAGTACTATTTTCTTTTTTTTTTTCTTTTTTTCTTTTTTTGAGTTTACGTAGGGAATCCAACCTTGTAGAGAGTATCATAAGGAGTTTCTAAGAAGATGAACACTATATTGGCTAACTGTAGATGAAATTCTATATAAACGGCTTCAGCGGATGGAAACTTTACACAATCTTCTGGTTAAATTTTTTATATGCTTCTAATGTTACTTTGTAGTCAACTTGACTTTGTGCATTTGTTTTTCTTTCATAAACTATGCCGTGTTTTTAGCACATTAAATACTTCAAGAATTGGTTTTGCAAAGAAAACTCACTTTTTGTTGCTCTTTTCTTCTCATCAAGCAGGCATTAAAAGTCAACCAAGCATATAGGTCTACCAAATCTCTCTACCCAAGTTAGACTAAAAATTTCAGCAAAAAATTACATAAATAGTTCATGAAAGCGTCTGTTCAAATGTTTGGCAATGAAATGAGAGCCATTGCTAAATGAAATAATCAAAATATATGACCATCATTATGATAACCAGATTTCCTAACTCTGCATAAAATGTCAAAACCCTTTTATATGCTATTTGCACAATTGCTGACTTCAAATTTATCATATTTTAGAGAAAAAGATTCAAATTTGCAGTTGAATGGCTGGTTCACCTCAAGCCGTTGTTCACTTGCACATTCTAATTTATAAGATTATAGACTAAATTAGCCATTCAACTAGTTAAATCAAAAGAAAAACACTCATCTGATGTTTAGTCGTAGGTCGAAATGGAAACAGCATCGGAATCAAAATACACATAAGTTAGACAAGGAATGACTTAAACACCTATTATGCTTGGTTCGACTAAGAAATGAGTTTAAAAATCTAACCTTGAAGGAAAGCTGCAGGAACCATGACCTGTATATTTCAAGCACATAGAGAAGGAACAAAATTTATTCAAAAACTAAGTAAATAGATAGGCTTGCCACCGACTCAAGACAGCAAAAGAAAAACAGGAGTATACTTACTGGGGTCAAGGAGGTAAGGGCGGCGGAGCCGGAGAAGTCGCAGGCATCGGAGGTGGCACCATGATGGCGGTAGTAATCGTTGAAGGCGTACGAGGTAACGGACTGCAAATCGCCGGCGACGTAGCATGGTCCACCGGGCTGAATGGGCCCACAATCAGCACCGCCAATGCCACAGGCCCAGTTTAATGCAGACTGCAGCGACGGGTCGTCGGCGTTGTTCTTAGCCACGCAGAACAGCTGCCCGGAGCCACCGTCCCTCCTCTCCGCCGCCGCTGGTGATGTCACGCTAGTGCAGCTCAACGAGACAGACAGTATAAAATGAAGAAGAAGAGAGCCAATGGCCATGGATTGGAGTTGGAGAATTAGCAAAGTGACTACTGAGAGAGGTTTGCGAGATTGTGGTGGAGTTTACGGTTCTAACTTGGTGGTGATAGTGGAGGAAACGACGGAGCGGGAACGAATCAGGACGGAGAAGTGCAGAGAAAGACGGTGGGCTACTAGACAGACGGAGATGAAGATTCCAAGTTTTCAGTAGTGTAGGTCCCGCAGTAGCACGGATGACTGACTGCATCACACTCTTTGCCGGTGCAGGTACGCCATAATATTCTTTTCGAGATTAATTTGGGACATCAACCAGTTCTTTCGAGATTAATAACACACACCAAAAATTCTACTCACTTATTAGAGTGATACGAGCGCCCTTCACAACCGAAGCTCCCAACACCTTTTCAGATATACTTACGAGAACGTACATAAAAATATTACAATTCTACATACTCGAAGTACCACATAAAACATAGAATTATGTTACAAAACTAGTTGACCGAAAGAAATGTTATTTTTCATGAATTATGTGAGATGTTGCATATCGGCCTTTTCACAGCAAGATTTTTACAGCATGTTTAATAAATAAGCCATTGCTTAAATGGTCTTCCTACTAGGAAACACTGGTGCAAACGATCTTTTGTTGAACCTGCATTGTAACTTAAGGCCCAGTAAAACCTGCCACATGAAATTTGAATAATCTTTCAGTATGCATCGGATTGCTGTACTCTGTGTCGCAAACCCTCTGGCAAAACAGCCGCATAAAAGAAATACAGACTCATAGGCAGGGATAATCTAACTAATTCTAGTTGGCTATCAGTCTACCAAAATATTCATAGGCAGCCGAAACGCAAACTTGCATTACAGAAGCATTAACAGCTTACAGAAAGGCCACTTAATCAGAAGGTATTTTCAGAAGTAAACAGTAAAACTACTCCAGCTTTGTATCGAATTCAAAGAACAAAGCAGCAATATCTAAGCAAACCCAGATAACTTTTAACATAATTATTATTACTTACAGAAAGTTACGGAACCCTCATCACAAGTATTCAAACTCCTTGTGGTAGTACAACGAGCAGGAGTACACAATCTCCTGCGCTGTCTTTGGAGTTTGGTTCAAGGCTCTATGACCACCCAAAACAGTAATCAAGAACATAGACAATCACTAGAGACAAAGGATACAGCAGGAACGCAATGAAGCAAGTCCAAAGTGGGAACGTTGTCCTGAAGCTTGTGAAGAGACCCATTATGACGCAGACCAATAATATGATAAGAACTTCAGATGAGAAGTCCCAGGTTAGGTGTCTCACATACACAAGGGCTAAAAACACAGCCAAGCAAAGTGTGTTGTTCATGGTCACGCCACCGTAAATCTGCAGCAGTAAGCCAGATATTTCAATATATTTCTTTTAGAGAATGGTGTTGTACAGAGGTTAAGATGCAACAAAAATGCATTTCCTACTGCAATGGTGATGTCAATATAAATGGATGTTCAGATGAAAACACCTCTGACATTCAATAGCATTTTCCAAGTAAGACATTAACAAATAGCGTCATCAAATAAATAAATACTTTATCCTATACAGGTTTATTTGAGTACCATATTGATTCTTCTTCACTCTTCCATGATATGTTAGACCTCTTTCAAATGTGATTACGGCCACATGTATCTTTAGTTTGATCAAGCATTTGTCCTTACCGATGCAAAGCATTTATCCACACTTTGGCAGGATCCTGATCTTAGAGATAACACTATTTTTAATACAAAACCCACTGCCCTTCTAGTAATTTTTCCTTAATATAAAGAAGCATCGTTTGTGGCCCTCCCCATACGCCATTTGACGTATTACAAGTCACAATGATGCCATGCTTCAATTAGGTTTTGGCCTTATTAAGATTTGATAGAAATAACATTTTACTGAAGGAGGTTGCATTGCTTAACTCTCTGAATACATCTACAAGTAAGGAACGATATAACATTTTACTGGAGATTGTTGCATAAAAGGCGAGACCCTAATATCGCCTATTTAACAAGCCAGCATGGCAACACATATCTTCACACTGCTGAGCTGGCGACCCGATTTTAGTTTCATACATACCCCTTTTTTCGATATTAGAAATGTAAATATTATTAAATAAAATAATTTTTTTATTCTATCTCCTTCCCTCCAATAACTAATGTACTTTTTACAGTAGATGAGATTGTAAAACAGCAAACAGAAGATAAAAGCAAGAAACATATTCTAAAACGCCGACAGACGATATTGTTAAATAAGAATATGAAATAGGATCACACAGAGGTTGAAAGTATGTACCTCTGAGAACGTAAGCGAAGCTGTTCTTTGCTTCTTACGGCTAGCAAAAATAATAGCTGAGACAGCCTCACTTGAGTTGGTAGCAAAAGGCAATACGATGAAGGATATGAAGAACGAGGGTATGCCTGTAGCAGCAGAGAAGTTGTCCACAGCATCTACAAGAGGATCTGCAAATGCTGCTGCTATAACAGCTCCTAGCAACAATAGTAATACAGCTTTAACCCAAGTCCAGGTGGGATTTTCGACACCCTCTGTAGATTCCTCGCTCTTATTGGTTAGCATGTCATGTTCTTCTTTGGTTTTCTACATAACAGTTAAAAATAATTATCAATTAATGAGCGAAGGCATCAGAAATACTATCCACATGTTGCAACAGAGATCATACCAGGTGGAAGTCATTAATGAACTTCCTGGAATAAGCACCACTAGTACCAACAGAATTTTTGGCCACATTCAGCCATTTTATAAGTCCTTTAACAAACTCGTCTTCTTCAAGGCAATTATTTCGCGATTGGTCGAAGTCAGCCATTATTTTGTTCACAGCATCATCTTGGTCAAGGTCATCAATGTTCTCAAATTGAGTACCTAATATTAGAGCATGCAATTCAGCACGCGATATTACTCCATCTGAATCCAAATCTATTCGGCGAAATAGCCTGAAAAGCAAGAGTTTGTTAGCGTCGCAGCAAATATTGCCGATTGACAAATAAATAAATATTAATTACTGACTTTCTTATAACCGCTTCGTTGGGTTGACCATCATCAGTGAACAGTCGTCCAAGGCCTACCATTTGAGCATGTCGCAGAATTCCTGATATGACATGTCTATGCTTTGCGAATGCAAGCTTTCTACTCTGAATCCATGGTTGATAAATCTGCACAAGACATGTTATTCTGTCAGAATGGCTTGTGATTCTTCGCACTGAAGCACAATTTTCTTTAATTATTTTCGTAGTGCACAAGAAAATACATAATCACTTAGGAAGTGCTAACAACAAAGCTAGCACCTTAGAAAAGTGAAGGTTTCTAACATTATTTATAAGCAGAAACTTGCATACTCCAGGCTGCATCAGGCTATGGAACATGGATATTCCACTGGAACAAATACATCTAGCATTGCCCCCATGCAACCAAGATAGTACATAAAGATAACTGAACTTGCAGAGCACAGAGTATTAGGAATTAAGCATCCCACCTAAAATGAATTGGTGATAACTGGATTTGCTAGAAGCCTGGTATCCTCCATAATTTTAAATTACTTCAAAGTAACCTTTTTGACATTAACTTTCTTTAACACAACTTAAAAATGTAGGTTATGGGCATCACTGGAGGAATTCGTAGCACCGAAACATAGAGCAGTCTTGCAGCCAACAGTTCAATCCCGTTTTGATTCTAGAGTTGACAACTACATAATGTAACTTCCTACCAATCCAATTGCTAGTTGGTTAGATATAATAATTCATTTATTAAAGCTAGTCTTACAGAGAAATGATAGATTCATCTACACAGATACAGCCCTTACGTTTAACTAAGAGTATAGTTACTTAAAAGAAAAAGTGAAAAAGTAAGAAATTCACTTTCCCACTTTCTTTGTTTACTTTTAAAAAAAAGTGAAAGCTAAAAACTGATAAAGTGGGAAAGTTAATTTTCTTGTTTACTCCGAAAAGAAAAGTAAAAATTGATTTTTCTTTCACTTTCTATTATCTATATAAACTTTACTTTCTCCACTTTCTCATCAAATACTAGAAAGTCGAAGAAAGTAATAGTCATTAATATCTAATGATCATTATTAATAATTATTACTATCAAAATGAAAATATTTAGTAATATTTACTTAATAATTAATATTTCCTAATATTTAATAATATTATAAATTTATTATGTATTAAATATAAAGTAATTTATTATTTAATAATTATATTTATTTAATTAATTATATTCAATATATTTATATATTTAGTAGTTGATATTAATTATTATTATTTTAAACTATTAATAGTATTTCTAAAATAGTTATTAATGACTATCATTACTATTCCATCATTTACTTTCATTCCACTTCACAATCCAACACAATCCAAAGTAATGAGAAAACTAGACCTTACTTTTTTACTACTTCCCATCACTTTCCAAAATATTATTTTTTTCCTTTCACTTTTACTTTATACTTTCCTTTCACTTTCCAGTTTACTATTTTCTATTCACTTTTCTATTTTCTATTTTAATAATTTCTTTTCACTTTTCCACTTTCCACTTAAAGTAAACAGCTCCTAAAAAAAAATTCAGCAAGCAGACATCGAGGTTCAATTATTATCTAGAAGTAGCTATAGCAAGCCAGACACTTCGGAAAGAGAAATACACAAGCGGTACCCTGAATGCTTCATCCAATCAGATTGCAAATAGAGTTCCTTGTATAGATTAATTTTAAAATGTTTCATAAAATTGCCAATAGCAACAAAAACTAAAGACTACACATGTAAACTGAATGCAACCCTCTTTCAGTAATTCATGTGAATAGAAAAGGCGGATAAGTAGAAAGCAAGAAACCTACCTGATAGGCACAATAAGATATTAATGCTGCAACTGCAGCAATAAGAGCAATCAAAACTGCCACTCTATCTGCTGAAGGAGAACTAAAGATTTTGGGTAGCTGCACTATTACAAATGGAATGATAGATAAAGCCATGATCCTTGCAGCATAAGAAGTTTGAGTATCGGTCGAAACACCAGATCCTGCAAACACATGAAACAACAATGTCATTCCAATGTATTTCTGCTTTCTCAAACACATCTAGCTGTAGTAGTAATGAGAGACACAACCTTTGCAAGCAATGAAAGCCAGCTAGAGAATTATGTTTCAACGTGAAAGTTTTGTGTTGCTTAACATCATGTTGTTGACAAATTCCAAAAGCAATAATACCAGATAATTTTCTGTTTTAAAATACTTTACACAAATATCCAAATTAGACGAACTATGATCCATATAGATTAGAAACATGTAAATCAATATTACGGGATTTTCAAACTTCAACATATGTCGTCCTGAAATTATCTACACCGTTGACCAGTCTATCTTTGAACTCTTTAATACGCAAGTAGGACTTGATAAAACTTGATAATGTTTGGCTTTTCTGTACTTCTGAACTAGTAGATCACTTCTAATATTTCCGATCTTTCATATGAAACTCAGACCATCGAAAATGACTTGATTGTAGAGTAACTTGTCTCCTCTAGAGATGAGATTAGCATTTCTCCTATTACTTTACATGTTAGATCAATACTGATTAAAAGAAAAGGAAAAGACATATGAATAGAATTTTCTTGTAAAATGTAAAGTAGACATAATTTTTCGGGAAATAAGGTTTGGATGTAGGCATATATAAATGCAGACTAAATTGTCCAGGAATTATTTTGCATATATATGTATGTAAATATATACATAAATATAAATATAACTATGCGTGTGTGTGCGTGTACAACAAACAAATACATGCACACATATGAGACATACCAAAAAATGAACGAATAAATTGACTTATCCATCCAACTGCCTATTAAGAAGTTGAAGAACCCTGAAGCTTCGTTTAGGAAAGTTGGAAGAGAAAAATTCTTCATTAAGCTAATTCTCTGTGGACCAACATACAAAATTGATGGACATTACTAAGACTGAAAAAAAAAGCAAGCACCTCAGCTTCACCTTTATCAACAACTGAAATTACCTTAACTCCCAATTATCATAAGGTTCATCGCATAATGCCAAAGAAACTAAAAGAAACCGACTCATAGAAGCTTGACCGTTAAACGACCCAGTAAGAAATCCCGCCCGAGAGTGGTTTTGAAGCTTGAAGGGTTTTACTGAATTACAAACCAGTGGCTGGCTATTTTCATGAGTTTTAAAGGTGGGAGTACCGATATGCTAGCGACTATTTTGAATAGTGGCAGCTAGAGTATAATAACTGCTTATCAGTTATCAATAGAACTGCAAAAAAGTGCTGTGACTTGTCAGCCTTTTCGCCTTTCTGATTTTAAAATCTTAGAAACTAAAAGGCACCCTTAAACTTCCCAAGCTTGAAGGAAAGATATGATGGTCAAATTTATAAACACAGCTAGTGAAATAGCAATTTGGAATAACAGGGTATTCGGTTAGTCAAAAGCGTGACGTGATCTAGACAATGATGATGACCCACATACCAGATAAGCTAAATTTTTTTGTATCTTTTGAATCAATTGAAGTTGAGTTTTCCGACAGATCACACTTAGCAACGGCGACACAAGAACCCCACAGCAATGTCAGAAGAAAGACTGTGGACCCAGCAAGCAAGCCCATTCCAACCAGCACCTGACTTTGAGCCTCTTCTTTGCTCCCAGAAAGTCCAGATACTGCAATGACGGGAAAGTAAGTAATAGACTGAAACAATATACTGGGTCAAGGCAATCCCACAGACATTTATTAGTTTAATCACATATTAGAAGAGGAAATTAGCAAGTTATTGATCAGTTACAACTGATTACTATATGTAAATAGAATAAGCACTGGAATTATTCAATTGAGATAGTGTGTATTTGTAATCTTAGTCTTTGAGCAAGAAATCCATTTATCTCTCACAGCAAGAGCATGTAAATCCAAATGTAACCCCTCATTACTGTATTTTGGAATGCCAGCAAAAAAATCATACTAGGTAACAATGTCTAGGGAGTGCATTCATTTATCACATAATAACACCAAAATACAATGAAAATTTAAGGTAAGACAAATCTCCGATACGAAGACGAGATTGAAAGCGAATTTATTCACCAAGTTTCTTCCCTGGTATGGTGTTCGATGCTCTCTTGCTGCATTTTCGGACCCATTCCTAACCCACGTTATACATACGTCAAGCTTAGGGCCTTCTTCGGATAGTGCCAAACTATGCATGCACCCGATGGGGCCATGAGGTTCGAATCCAGAATCTCACACCTACAAGCGTCAGATCTTGCTTTCCGAACTACCGCTTTGGCACAAATAAAGCAATTCAATAGATAATTTGATAATGATGACTCGTATGCGTGACAGGTCAAGATCCAAGTATTTTGGGGTGTAAATAGTTATGTAAAATGGACAAAACTACAAAGTTCAAGATGAATCAGCCATTCTAAAGCATATTAGATGTTTTAGAATCAAATGTCCGTACATACCGTATAGCCCACCTAACTTCATCGTACTTGGAGTAAAATTAGTTTAAAAAAAAGGAGAAAGATAACTACCAAGGATGAGCAAAGCGTCCGGTAGAGCACCAAGTATAGGTAGAAACAATCCACCCACAATACCAGGGCCAAGAATCTCAAGCAGCAGCTCGCTGCCGGAGGACAAGTACGTGGCAGCCTTGAACATCAAAAATCCATACACTAGCACCAAGAACAAGTTCCCCCATATCGTGGTTGTGCACGGAAGAAATCCATAACTCTGCTCGCACGACTCCGCCGCCGTGACAGGTAGCCGCAGACCCGACCACCACCACCTCGACGCCGTCGATCCGCCAACACCGCCGCTGACGATCCCATCGGACACCAGCGGATCTTCTCCGATTGGGCGGCTGTGTGAAATTAGAACGAGCGCTAGTAGCACAGACGAAATGAGAAGAAACCCAGATGAAGCTCTCCGAGCCATCGCCGGGGAGAGAGACAGAGAGACAGAGAGACAGTGGTAGCCTGTGGAAATTGCCCTATATATATGCAGTGGAAATTACCCAGATATGCATTTTCCGTTATATATATATATATTATTATATTATATTATATATATATTTATTTATTTATTTATTTATTTATTTATTTATTTTATTATATTTATTTAAGCGCGATCTAGACGTTGTTGATTCTAGGTAATATACGAAAATAGCCTAGTTGTGATGTTAAGTGTCCACTTGAGCATGGATTAGGATCCCATACCATAATTAAGAGGTGCTGGTTGAAGACAACACGTGGAAAGGTTTTAAATGTGCACTAGTGTACGGTATATAATATATATATATATATATATATATATTATATATATATATATATATATATATATTATATTAAAATTTTTAATTTTTTATATTTTAATTTTATAAATTTTATTTTATTTAAATATTATATTTTATTCGTAATAT